>NC_069404.1:47542235-47547235 GCF_026875155.1 Cherax quadricarinatus
CCCTTTTACGTGCGCCTGATCCTTCAGCTTCTGCACTAATCTCTTGTGGGGAACTGTGTCAAAGGCCTTCCTGCAGTCTAGGAAAACGCAATCTACCCACCCCTCTCTCTCGTGTCTTACTTCTGTTACCTTGTCATAAAACTCCAGGAGGTTTGTGATACAAGATTTGCCTTCCATGAACCCATGCTGGTTTTCATTTATAATCTTGTTCCTTTCCAGGTGTTCGACCACTCTCCTCCTGATAATCTTCTCCATGACTTTGCACACAATACATGTCAGAGACACAGGTCTGTAGTTTAGTGCCTCGTTTCTGTTCCCTTTCTTAAATATGGGGACTACATTAGCTGTCTTCCATTTCTCAGGTAGTTGCCGAGTTTCAAGGGATGTGTTGAAGATTGTGGTTAGAGGCATGCACAGCATCTCTGCTCCTTCTCTAAGGACCCATGGGGAGATGTTGTCCGGTCCCATCGCCTTTGAGGTGTCAAGGTCACTTAAGAGCTTCTTCACCTCCTCCTCAGTTGTTCGTATGCCATCCAACACTTGTTGGTATATTCCCTCTTGATGTTCCCTTCTGTGCTGTCTTCCCACAGACCTTCCTGTCTCTACTGTAAAAACTTCCTTAAATCTCCTGTTCAGCTCCTCACATACCTCCTGATCATTTCTTGTGAGTTCTCCACCTTCTGTCCTTAATCTGATCACCTGGTCTTTGACTGTTGTCTTCCTCCTGATGTGGCTATACAACAGTTTCGGGTCAGTCTTGATTCTCGATGCTATGTCATTTTCATACTGTCGCTGGGCCTCCCTCCTTACCTGTGCGTACTCATTCCTGGCTCTGCGACTGATCTTCCTATTTTCGTGTGTTCTCTGCCTTCTGTACTTTTTCCATTCTCTATTGCACTTTGTTTTAGCTTCCTTACACCGTCGGTTAAACCAGGGGCTCGTTCTGGTCTTCCCGTTGTTACTTTTGCCCTTGGGAATAAACCTTTCCACTGCCTCCTTGCATTTTGTTGTTACATATTCCATCATTGTGTGTGTGTGTGTGTGTGTATGTATATATATAAAAAGAGAGAAAGAGAGAGAGAAACTTATATTTATGTACAAATAAAAGATGATACACTGCCTCGTTATCTCTCAGTCTCTCTATTTCTTAATGCAGTTTCAGTCTCACGCTCATTTTCTTCCTCGTAAATTTGTCTCTCACGAAACACACTTTATATCTGACTCACGTTGTTCCTGGCACACGCTATACCTGTCACGGGGTGCAGTCATCACTCCCTCTCTCGCTGTCTACCTTCCCCCACGCTACACATTCCTCTCTTCCTCTCCCTCCTACTTCGCATTTTTCTTTAAGCATTCCCTGACATTTTTACCGTTGAACTCGTCATTCCTTCTCTCTCTCTCTCTCTCTTCTCTCTCTCTCTCTCTCTCTCTCTCTCTCTCTCTCTCTCTCTCTCGTTTTACACAGGGTTTGACAAGGTTAGGTTAAGGATTCCTTACTTTATTGGCAAGCTAAGAGCTGTTACCTACATCAGCTCATTTGAAAGCATTTTAATTGTTATGATACATACAAGTATTTTTATTATTATGAAACATACAAGTAAGGAACAGGATGAAATTGGAGCAGTCTGTGGGCCAGCATGTTCATCTCTCTCTCTCTCTCTCTCTCTCTCTCTCTCTCTCTCTCTCTCTCTCTCTCTCTCTCTCTCTTTTCTCTCTCTCTCTCTCCTCTCTCTCTCGCTCTCTCTCTCTCTCTCTCTTCCACTTTCTCCTCTCTCGCTGCAGTCAGAGGTCATGTGTAGTCACTATCCTAAGCTGTCTGGGAGTTATCGTGGGGATGTTACTGAGCACCATGGCCTGCTGTAGCGTTTTGGAATCTCAGGTTCAAGTGTTAAAGGAGGTTCTACTTCTTCAGGAGGAAAATAGGAGGCTGAAGCTTCGCCTAGATGAGTATAGGAGTGTGAGATGGATGGAGCTGGTAAGGAAAGGATACCAGCAGTAAGCTAAACAGTTGCAGCCGCTTTAACTGGCAAGTGGTTCGCAATTCAGGAAGAAGGAAGATAAAAAAAGTTAATAGAGAAGATGTGAAGGTAGGAAATCGATCCTCTGTTCTCCAGGACTAGTGTTCTTCACTGACTCCCATGCTAATCAAGGTAAGAATATTCTAATTGCAGGAGATTCTCAGGTAAGATATATTAACCATGCTTTTTGTAACAGAGATAGGAAGGTCAGATGGAGGGTGTGCCTCCCAGGACCTGGTGTTGGTGACATAGTCAGCAGGTTGGGTAATATTATTTCAGGTAATGGGAACAAGTCTGTCTTAGTGCTGGTGAAATTGACCTCAGGAAGGGCAGGAGACAGGAGCTGCTGGATAAGAACAGGTCAGCCATAGAAGGTGTCAGGTCTAAGGGAGAGATCCCAATCATATGTAGCATCTTGCCTAGAAGGGGAGTGGACAATGAATGGATGTCTAGGGCAATTGGTGTAAACTGCTGGCAATCCTATTCATTGATAATTGGGACAAATTCTATGGCAAGCATGATATGCATGCAAGGAATGGGGTTTATCTCTCTGGGGCTGGAGTGGTTGCATTAGCCAATTTGATTGAGGGAGTCATTGGTGACTTTTCTAGGAATTTAAACTGATAGATTATAGAGGTATGGATGTTTGTGGAAAACAATCAGGCTGCAGCATTATGGTTGAAATCAGCAGATATTACCGGGATACCTCGGCATATATTTAAAAGACAATATTTAAAATAAAGTTGTTAATAAAGGCAAAGCAATTGCTCAACAAACAAAAAGAGATAGTAGAGGACAACAAGTGACTAGCTCATTTAAGGTTTTCTATACAAATAGTAGGAGTCTAAGAAATAAGATAGATTAGCTAAGATTACTAACAAGTGCAGGTAATTTAGATATTACTGCTATAACAGAGACCTGGTCCAACTTGAAAGATAAATGCCTTCTGAATGCAACATACAAGGTTATGAAATATTCCGCACTGATAGGGTCAACAGGAAGGGTGATGGAATGGCGATGTATGTAAGAGATAATTTAAAATGTTGTGTTAGACAAGATGTAAGATTAGAAACATCGGACACAGAATCTGTTAAGCTTCAGTTTCTCGAAGGTTGTGAAAAATAAATTTTGGTTGTAGTTTATAGGCCCTCAAACCTCGATTTGATTGAAGCAATGTGACAGGAAACAACCTGTTTGACTTGATTCTTGCTAGCAAAGAATCACTAGTTAACAATCTTGAGATTAATGATGAGCTAGGGGAAAGCGATCACAAATCACTTAGTTTCAATATGTTATGGAATTCCTCAGATTACTGCAATCAAGTCGCTGTCCCTGATTTTTGCTTGGCCGACTTCACTGGACTGAAAAATTACCTGGGTGGGCTAAAATGCAATGACCTTACTATATGTCAGGTAGGTAAATTTGGTTGCCAGTAGGATGTATTTCAGAGCATATTGCTGGCTACCCAGACGACTTTTATCCAGAGTAAGGAAATTAAAAATCTAAAAAATTACTTAAAAATCTAATTAAAAATCTAAAAAAAAAATAATCCCAAATGGATAAACAATAGATTTAAACATCTCATTGGTCAAAAGAGAGGCATATATAGGCGTATCAAAAGAAGGGAAGTGCAGCTAAGAAATCAATATATTCAAGTAAAGAGAGAAATAAAAAAAAGGGAATAAGAAAAGCAAAAATTATTATGAGGCTAAAGTCGCAAGGGATTCAAAGACTAACCCAAAAGGATTCTTTCAGTTATACAGAAGTAAGATTAGGGACAAGATAGGCCCACTTAAGAGTAACTCTGGTCAGATCACTGACAGTGATGAGGAAATGTATGAACTTTTCAATACGTACTTCCTCTCAGTTTTTACTCAGGAAGATGCTAGCGAAATTTCAAAAATAATAAATTATGGAGAACAGAACGATAATAAACTATGCACGACTGCGGTAACTAGTGACATGGTCCTCAGACAAATAGAGAAATTAAAACCTAACAAATCCCCAAGCCTTGATGAACTATTTGCAAAGGTTCTAAAGGAATGTAAAGAGGAACGTAGCAAACTTTTGGCTAATCTTTTCAAATTTATCACTACAAACTGGCATAGTGCCTGATAAGTGGAAAATGGCAAATGTAAGACCTATTTACAAGGCAGGTGACAGGTCCTTGGCTTCGAACTATACACCAATAAGCCTTACCTCCATAGCTGGTAAATTTATGGAATTAATAATTGCCGAAGCAATTCGTAGCCATCTTGAAAGGCATAAATTGATTAATGAATCTCGCCACGGTTTTACAAAGTGCGTTTCTGTCCTACGAATTTACTAACTGTCTTCACTAAGGTATTTGAGGAAGTAGATCATGGAACTAAATATAATATTGTGTATATGGACTTCAGTAAGGCTTTCGATAAAGTTCCATATCAGAGAATGTTGAGGCACACAGAATAGGAGAAATTTTTTCCTGGGAAGAGGCACAGTTGACAAATAGGCAGCAGAAAGTTTGCATAAATGGGGAGAAATCAGAATGGGGGCACGTCACAAGCGGCGTTCCACAGGGGTCAGTGCTGGGCCCTTGTTCACAATTTACATAAACGACATAGATGAGGGAATATATAGCGACATAAGCAAATTTGCTGATGACACCAAAATAGGCCGTCCAATTAATTCTAATGAGGCCATTAGAGCACTCCAGGATGATTTGAATAGACTGATGCAATGGTCGGAGAAGTGGCATATGCAGTTTGATTTAGATAAATGCAAAGTTCTAAATGTTGGACAGGAAAATAACCATGCCACATATAAACTAAATAATGCAGCTCTTAATATTACGGATTGAGAAAAGGATTTTGGAGTTCTGGTTAACAGTAGTATGACGCCAAGGCAACAGTGCATATGTGTTCGCAATAAAACTAACAGAATTCTTGGCTTCATAGCAAGAAGTATAAATAATAGAAGTCCTCAGGTTGTTCTTCAGCTCTA
>NC_069404.1:47552235-47607235 GCF_026875155.1 Cherax quadricarinatus
GGAAGGGTCCCATGGGGGGGGGGAAAAAATCCGTGGCTGGGAAGGGGCGACCTCTTGAAGGACTCAAGGGGAAGAAAGATTTAAAAAAAAACCCCCCGGGGGAAGGGAAGGGAAACGCCCTGGTTGAAGGGCCGTGCCCAAAAAATTTTCCCCCCAAAATTTTTCTAAAGGAAAAATGCAAGGACCTCTTGCCCAAAAGCCCTTTTTTTGGAAGGGGCCGTGCAAATTTTATGGGTGAAAATACCAGTTTTGAATTTTTGGGAAGGGTCCTTCTAAGGAGGTGATTTGGCTTAGGACGCGGGTTAACCCCGGGGGGGTTTTAAACTTAAGGACGGTGGCTAGAAGGGCGTCCAGGGTGGAAGAGTCAGTGCTGGAAGGCGTACGGTGGCTGGAAGGACGTCGGTGCTGGGAAAGGGGGGGACGGCTTAAGGACTTTCCGGTGCTGAAAGGGCCCAGGTGGGGGAAAAAAGTGGGAAAAGACTGGGGGCTGGAAAAAAGGGTGGTAAGGACTCGGGGCGGGGGGGGGTTAGGCGAAGGACGAAAGTTGGGGGGAAAGGCGACCCCTGGCTGAAGACGTACTTTGGGTGAAAGGAGACCAGGGGAAGGACGTACCGGGGTGGAAGGAGACCCTTTTCTGAAGGAAGGATGTACCTGGGGGGGTAAGGGGGGTTTTAAAGGGAAATTGGGGTAAGGGGGAAAAAAAGGGGGGAAAAGGGGGAAAAAGGGGCTAGAAGGAAGGCGTCCCCACGGTGAAGGACTGCAGGGGGCTTGAAGGGGGTTTGGGGGTTGGAAGAAAGTACGGGGCTGGGAAGGGAAGGGGGTGGGGTTTGAAGAAAGTACTGGCGAAAAACCGGGGGGGGGAAGGCTACCGTGGCTTGAAGAAATACCGTTTCGAAAGAAGGAGCCGATGGCTGGAAGGCGAAAATCTGGAAGGACGTCAGGTGGCTGGAAGGGGTATGGTCTGGAAGACGTACGGGTTGAAGGACTACCCTGCTGGGGGACCAAGGTGGTTTGGAAGGACGTACGTGGGGAAAAAACGACTGGTTGGGGGAAAAAACCGTGGGGAAAGGGCGACCCGGTTTGGGGTTAAATTGAGGGGCTGGGGGAAGTACCGGGTTTAAGGGCAAATGGGAAAGTTCCCCTTGCTGGGAAAGGGGTACCGGGGGGTGGAAGCTACGGTGGCTGGGAAAGGCGTACGGTGGGGAAGGACTACGGTGGCTGAAAGGGCGGAAGGGCTGGAAGGACACCGGTGGCTAGAAAAGGAAGGGGTCCCGTGTGGAGGCTTAAGGGGGGAAGGGAGGTGGTGGAAAAGGGGGGGGGGGGGGGGGGGGCTTGAAGGACGTACGGGGGGGCTGAAGGCGTACCGGGGGCTGGAAGGACTACCCGATGGGTAAAAAGTACGGGGGCTGGAAAAAAAAAACCGGTGGCTTTAAGGACGTACGTGGGGAAGGTTGGTTGAAGGAGGAAGGGGGAAGGGGGGGTGGCTGGAAAAAACTCCGGGGTTTTTTAAAGTAGGGGGCTGGAAGGACTACCGGTGGTGGAAGGGGCCCTCTTTAAGGGGACCGGGGCTGAAAGAAGGACGCCCCCGGGGGGGGGGAAAGGGGGAAAGGGGGGGGGAAAGGGGGGGGGGGGGACGAGGTGCTGGAAAGGGCACGGTGTTAAGGACGTACCCGGGGTGAAGGACGCAATGGTGGTTTTGGGAAGGGCAAAGTGGCTAGGACGACTTTTTGGGGGAAAGGGGTAGTGGCTTTAAGGGTACCGGTGGTGGAAGGACGACGAAGGTGAAGGGGTACCGTGGGTGGAAGGACGACCCGTGGTGGAAGCGTACTGGTTGGGAAAGGGCGACCGTGGCTGAAGGACGTAAGGGGGACCAGTTTCTGAAGGGAACCCTGGCTGAAGGACCGGGCGGGAAGGCCGTAAGGGGGGAAGGACTACGGTGGCTGAAAGGGCGGGGGTGCTGGGGGGGGCGACCCGGGGGCTAGAAGGGGAAAGGGCGTCCCCCTGGGTGGAAGGACGTGCGGGGGGAGGGGGTCCGGTGGGGAAAGACGTCCGGGGGGAAGGCGCCCCCATTTCTTAAGGAACCGTTTGGGGGGAAAACCCCTGGGGTGGGGAAAAGGGTACCGAGGCTTGAAAACGGGATGGGTGGGGTGGAAAAAAAATACCGGTGGGTTTAAAGGGCGTACGTGGCTGGAAGGAATGATTTTTAAAAGAATTTTAAGGGACTCCGATTTTAAACTATTCTCTGGAAAGGGGTTTGGGGGCTACGACCTGGTTAAGGCTAAAAGGGGCTGAAGGCTACCGTGGCCGGAAGGACAAAATGGCGGGGGACAAAGGGGGAAAAGGGGGCCGGGCGGGGAACCCGGGGCCTGGTTTGGGAAGGCGTCCTGGGTAAGGCTACCAGTTTGGGGGGGAAAAAATAGAATTTGGAACCCTTTCTAAAGTAAGTGGCTGGAAAAATAAATTGGTTAAGGGTACCTTAAACTACCGGGGGAAAAAAACTTTAAGGGGTACCGTGGTGGAAGGGGCTTTTTCAAGGGGAAGGGAACCCCTGAAGGGGGTCCGGGGCTAAATTAAGGTAGCGGAAGGATTTCCAGGGGAAAAAAAGTACCCGGGTTGGAAGGGGGGAATTTAATGACCCTACCTGGCTAAACCCCCCCTTTGGAAGGAACCCCGGGGGGGGATTTTTGGAAATTTTTGCAAAAGAAAATTTGGGTAAATCGCTTACACATCAAACGATTTTAGGGGTAAAAAGTATCTTCCCGGTCTAAACATCTCACCACTTCATTTTTACCTTTTTCTTTAATTATTTCCCTTTTCTTTTTAAAGATGTTTAATCCAGCAAGTCTTTTCCCCCCCCTTACCCCCAAAAAAAAACAATTTGTTGGAAGGAGCGTAAATTGCTTAAAAAATTTTTGTTATTTTTTTTCCGGGGGGTTTTTTTAAAAAATTTATCAAACCCCTTTTTAAAATTTTCTATGTTGTTTGCAAAATTCTATTTAAGATTAATTTAATAACCTTTCCAGAAAAAAAAAGATATCCTTTTAAAAAGGAAAATTTAAAAATTTTGTTTAAAGACTACTCTTTTTTATCGCTGCCCCATGTAACCTTTTTAAAGAAAACAAATTTCAGGGGAAAAGGGTTAAGTGGAAGCCCCAAAAGGTCCCCCCCCCCCTATTTTCACCCCTTCCCCCTCCAAAGCAACAAAAAGAAAAAGGACTGGGCTTTTTTTAAAAAGCAGGAAAAAAAAATTTTTTTTTTTTTTCCCTTTTTTACATATGGGGGAAAGTGGGGTTTTTTCTTTTAAAAATCCCCCCATATTTTTTATTTTTTTATTTAAACCTTTTGTTTTGCCCCATTTTTTAGTTTTTTACTTTTAAAGCTTTAAATTCCTTTTACAGGGGTGTAAAAAGGGGGTTTTTTTTTTTTTTCCCCCCCCCCCCCAAAAAAAAAAAACCGTTTCTTTGGTCACGCCCCAAAATTTTGGACTTTTAAAAATTTTTGAAAAAAAAAATTTTGTAAAAAATTTTTGAATTTTAATAATTTTATAACATTTTAAAACCAAAAAATTAATACAAAAATTTTTTTTTTTTTTGAATCCCTAAAATTTTCAAAACAAATTTTCTAATAGAATTTTTGCCAAAAATAAACAAAACAATTTTTAAACTTAGTTTTGACGTCTCTCCGTTTTTTAAAAACCATAAGGGGTTTTTAACAGTTTTTTCCCTTTTAAAATAAATTTCCCGAGGAAAATTTTTTAAAACAAAGGGGGTTTTTTTTAAAAAAAAAAACCCTTTTCCATACAACTTTTTTCCATTAAGCACTGTTCTATAAAATTTTTTAAATCCTAAAAAATTTCAGTTTCCCTTAAACCCCCCCTGAAAAAAAATTTTAAAATTGCCAGTTTTTTTTCCTATTTAGAAATGCTCCCAAAAAAAATTTTTTAAAAAATTAAATTTAAAATTTTTTTTATTTTTATCAAAAAGCCGGCCAAAAAATAAAAAAATTTTTAAAATTTAAAATTAACTAAAAATTTTAATTTTTCACAAGAGATTGAAACTTTTTTGAAAAATTTTTAAAAAACATAAAAGAAAATAATAATTAAACAGAACAATAACGGGAAATGCAAAAAAGTCCCCCCCGTACCAATTCTTCCACAATTTTCCTGGCCTTTTTTATTTCATACCGGGAAAGGGAAAAAAAATTGTGGCTTATTAAAATTAAAAAGGGTTTAATACACACATTTACATACAAAAAATTTCAAAAATACCAATTTATGGGAAAGGGTTTTATAATCAGAAAACCTTTTTTTCCCTTTTTGAAAATTTAGAATTTAAAACTAAACGATTTAATTCTGACTGCTTTCATGGTATAAAAATCAGGAAAACCACCAAAAAAAGCTCCAAACCCCTCTGAGCACGAAAAATTTTTCCCCTTTAACCAACGTTTTTAAATAAAAAATTCAAAACAAGTGGCGAGTGTTCTTCCCCTTTTTCGATAACAATTCTTTTAAAAATACAATATAGGGCATCTGTTATCCTATAAATTTCGTATGCTTAAAATATATACAGTATTTTCCACAAGATTTCCTTGAGAAATGGTGAAAAAAAATTTTAGAAAAAAATGCCTGCACTTTTGTTGTTCGTTACTTTGCTGCTTTAAAAGATGGCTCCCCGTGGCTTAAAGACTTTTAAGGTTTTACAAAATCCCATTGCAAAAATGTTTTGCTTTTTTAGTAAGATTTTCCCTGACATCAATAACCCCAGTTTGGGGGATAGCAAAACATTTAGAAGTCATGGTTTGGAAATCTTTAAAATATGTGTTAAAGAATTCTTGTTTTTCATCAAGCAGAAATTCTAAAACCCAAATGATTAAGAAAAAATCAACAAAATTGTGTGCGTACTAAAATGCATGAAAAAGGAAAAACAGAAAGCAACAAACATAACAAAAAGAGTAAAGCAAAAAAAGTAAGTGACGAGGTACAGCGAAAGTTTTTACAGGAACGTACTCGCGCCCTTCCTTTTGTCATTCTATACCTGACATAGGACATAAGCCAAGCACTGGCTGGGGGTTATGTCATTTTGCGACGATATCAGATTTACATGACAGTGTCATCCATTGTGGACACTACAAATCCCAAGGAGATATTAACCAAGTTTTAAATGAGCGTAAAAAACAACATGCAGTTCAATGAAAAAAAATTTCAGTTATCCGGTAGGGGGGAAAACTGAGGAAATAAAAAAATGTTCTGGTATAAAAAAAATTTTTAAAGACGAATGAGCAAAAAAACTAATGTGAAGGCCCTGGAGTGGTAATATCAGCAAATCTCATTTAACAAAGATCACAAAATGTTCTACACATCAGCTAGGAAAATGCAGTGTGGTAATGAGAACATTCAAAACTGGGGATGCCAAACCAATGATGATTCTCTTTTTTTCTCTTGGTGGAATTTGTGTACCTAACGCCCTTTCCCAGGCAGGTTTAAATTACATACCTGGAAAATTTTAACAGAGAACTTTTTCCCCGTGAAAGTCCCATAAAACCTAAATTGCTGGAAAAACGGTTGAAGTCCCTGCCCTGTACCCCTTTAAAATACAGGGGGAAAAACATAAATAAAAAAAACACCCAAATCTTTCCTTACAAAAGAAAAAGACTTGGCAGGCGGTGAAAACCTATCCCCCAGTGAAAAGCCATTGCCCCTTTGAGTACGAAAGGGGACAAACAATAACTGTAGGATTTTCCCTTACCATACATAAGGGATTCCCAATAGAACCTTTGCTGTTTCAAGTGGAGATGGACAGACACCAAAATAAGTACCTCAAAACGGGTTTGGTTCGTGAGTCGGTCTGGTGCGGCCAGCAGTAATAGCCTGGTCGATCCCGCCCCACGAGCCCCGGGGGTCCCGGACCACCCCGTGGGGGGTTGATCCTCTAATAACCTCCAAAAACACCAAGTAATCTGGGTTGATGACATTTTTTGTGTACCATTTTGAAAATTTTTTCCCCGGATAATTAAACAAAAATTTCCCGGAAAGAACTGAAAGAATTTCGAGTTTTTTTATTTGTGAATTGTTTGGAAATTTGGGGTTGTTGGGGAGTTGGATCAGAAATTTTTTTTTTTTGAAGGCTAAATCAGTTTCCCAGGGTTTGAAATTTTTAAGTACTCGATAAAGAAAATTTTGGAAAAAATTCTTAAGAAAGGAGGGAAATTTGACAAGCAAGATCAACCTCCCAATGTGAGAATTATTGTTTAACTATCTCATGAAAAATGCGGGGGGAAAATATCGCTTCTCTTGTTGTAAAAATTATGATCATTCTTGTTTTTGCCTCATTTTCAGCAACTGCAAAAAAAGTCCCCCTTTAAATGCGCAAAATAAGATCAAATTTTTACTTCAAAAAAATGCATGAGGGAATCCCCCAAAAGGTTTTTGTGATGAATAAAAGATTTGATGTATAGTGTTAAAGCTTTAAAGGAAAAAAAAGTTCTCTTTTTAACAAACTTTAATGTAAGTTAAATGTATTTCCTTTTTTTTGAGGGTTTTAGAAAGAATTATAAGAAAAAGGAAATTTTTCCTAGTTAAGATGTTTTATGGGGTTTATTTTGGTAATTAATTTTGGTAATTTTTGTTTTTTTTTTGGTACGTTTCGTGAAAATTTTTGGTATATTAAGAAAAACATTAGGCAGCCGTCCCTGGGCACTGGGTACCACAAAGCCACGAGCCCGGCTTGTCGATTATCACTGTTTTTGTGTAAAAGGGTTTAAAAAAAACGAAAGTTGAAGTGTCTCAATCCAATTATCATTTTTTGTTGAAAAAAGGTTGAAAACAAGCTTCGGGTAAAAGCGTCTAAAAAACCCATGATACAATGTTTTTTTGTTTAGTGGAATAAAATAAAAAAAAAGAGGGGAATGGGTCAGCTTTTAAGGGGAAAACGTGAAGGTGACTGAACTAAAAGAAGAAAAAATTTGGGAAAAGGTTGAATGATTTGGGGAAATGGCACAAATCCCTGTATTTGAGACCCCCAAATTGAAAAAGTTTCATTATGGCACCTTGTCATTCAAGTTTTCACTCTATTTGGTTTGCTTCCTTTAGGGGTCAGCACCCCTTTGATTTCTTCCCACAGGAAGTTTGGGCCCCTAGTGAAGCAAAGCGATTTGGGTGGTTAAGAACCCTCTTGCGTAAAATTCATAGGGCGTTTAGAGGATGCAACAAAGTTTTTGTATTTTACGAGAGTTGTTAGGTAAAGGGAAAGTGCAATCAATACGGCATTTTTTTGTAGAACGTTTCGTTTCCAGGAGCTTTGTCAAGCTTTGTCAAGCTCCTGATAAAGCTTTGGGGAGTGGACTTTTTACAATAAAAGGTACATTAGTTGCATCTGTTCAGTTTGCCTAAATTGTGTAGGTAATTTTTCCCAACATTACTGCATGAGAGAGAGTGTGCAGGAAGAAGAGGAAGATGGAGGAAAGTGGGAGTTGGGGTAGTAAAAAAAGTGAGACACGTGTGTAAGATAGTCATCAATATTTCCCGCAGTTTTTCTAGGCTTCGTCAGACGGTCAGAGGTGATAAAATGGAGCTGCAGAAGCAACTGATGAAGCCTGCTTGTAAGCGATACATTTCGGCAATAAAAAAAACCCGGTATGCACTTGTTAATCCTAATCATATGTTGTAATATTGTGAAAATTTTGCCAAGGGTAGAACAAAGTAAACCACTGTAAGGTAGCTGGAGAATATAGAAAATAAAAGAGGTTAAAAAAGAGTTCATTAGAAAAAGATGATTCGAATTTTTTTTTTTTAATATTGCTTGTAGGAGAGAAAAGGGGGAGGCAGCTGCAAGGTGATTGAAGAACCTGGTCACAGCAAAACCTTTGATAGTTTTGTACAGTCAAGGGGAACAGTGCTTTTAATGAAGGAAACATTGCTTTAGAGGGAAACATGCTTTTTAAGAGGGAAAAAAGTCTTTTAATGAGGGAAATGCTTATAAAGAGGGAAAAAAGTGCATTTTAAAGAGGGGGAAAAGTGCATTTAATGAGGAAACAGTGTTTTTTGAGGGAAAGATGCTTTATAATGAGGGAAAAAAGTGTTTTTTTTAATGAGGGGAAAAAGTGTTAATAAAGGGGAAAAATGCTTTATAATCAGGGAAAAAAGTGCTTTAAAATGGAGAAAAAGTGCTTTAAGGGAAGCCGTGCTTTAAAGAGAGAAACAGTGCTTTATAAAGAGAGAAAAAAGTGCTTTTTAATGAAAGGGGAAAAAGTGTTTTCAATGAGTGAAACTGTTTTTAATGAGGGAAACTCTTTTTAATGAGAGAAAAAGTGTTTTATAATGAGGGAAACGTGTTTATATTTAGGGAAACAGTGCTTTTTTAAAGAGGGAAGCAGTGCTTTACAATTGAATGAACCAGGCTTTATTGAGGGAAACGTGATTTATAATGAGGGAAAACTATTAAAAAATAAGGGGGAAAGTGCTTTATGATGGAAACATGCTTTTGGGGAAAAGTGCTTTATAAAGAGGGGAAAAAGTGCTTTCTAAGAGGGAACGTGCTTTATAATGGGGACACAGTGCTCTATAAAGAGGGGAAAAAATGTTTTTAATAGGGAAACAGTGCTTTAAAAACGGAAAAAAGGCTTTATAATGAGGGAAACGTGTTTCAAGTATAGGAAACGTGTGTTATGATGAGTGAAATGTGCTTTGTGAGATAAACGTGCTTCTTATGAGGGAAATATGCTTTATGGAGGCAATCATTGCTTTTTTGAGCGGTAATAGTGATTCATTGTGAGTGAAACAGTGCTTAAGGTGGGGAAACGTGACATGGTGAGTGAAAAAAAGGCATCATGGGGAGGGAAACGTGCATCATGGGAGGGAAACAGTGATATGGTGATGAAAAAGTGCATATGGTGAGTGAAATAGTGCATCATGGTGGGGAAAAAGTGATATGGTGGTGGAACAGTGTCTGGTGAGTGAAACAGTGCTTCAAGGTGGTGAAACAGTTTCTGGTGAGTGAAACAGTGCATCATGGTGGTGAAATAGTGCATCATGGTGGGGAAACAGTGATCATGGTAGTGGAACATGCTATGGTGGTGAAACGTGCATCATGGTGGGGAAACGTGCTCATGGGGAGTGGAAAAAGTGCATCAGGGGAGGTGAAACAGGATCATGGTGAGGGAAACAGTGCTATGGTGAGTGGAAAGTGCTCATGGTGGTGAAAAAAATGCATCTGGTGAGTGGGAAAAGTGATCATGGTGATGAAACAGTGCTCATGGTGAGTGAAACAGTGCTCTGGTGAGTGAAATGCTTCTGGTGAGTGAAACGTGCTTCAAGGGAGGAAAAAAATGCATCATTGTGAGTGAAACAGTGCATCATGGGAGGGAAACAGGCATCTGGTGGGGTGGAACGTTTCTCATGGTGAGTGAAAAGTGCATCTGGTGGGTGAAAAAAGGCATATGGTGAGTGAAACTGTTCATGGTGGTGAAAAGTGCTTATGGTAGGAAAGTGCTGTATGTTGGGTGAAACATGCTTTTATGGTGAGTGAAACAGTGTTTTTGGGAGTGAAACATGCATCTGGTGGTGGAAAGGCTCTGGTGAGTGAAAAGTGTTCATGGGGGTGAAACGTGACATGGTTAGTGAAACAGTGCTCATGGTGGGTGAAACGCTTATGGTGAGTGAAAATGCTTTTTGGTGGTTTAAAAAGTGCTTCTGGTGAGTGAAACAGTGTTTATGGTGAGTGAAACAGTGCTTATTGTGGTGAAAGAGTGCATTATGGTGAGTGAAACAGGCTCTGGTGAGTGAAACAATGCATTTTTGGGAGTGAAAAAGTGTTATGGTAAGTGAAAAAGTGCATCATGGTGAGTGGGGAAAAAGTGCTCATGGGGAGGGGAAACGTGCATGGTGAGGGGAAAAGTGCATCATGGTGGTGAAAAAGTGATCACGGGGGGAACAGTGATATGGTGAGGGAAACAGGTATCATGGTGAGGGAAAAAATGTGTCATGGTAATGAAACGTGATCTGGTGAGGGAAAAAAGTGCATCATGGTGACTAAAACAGTGCATCATGGTGAGGGAAAAAAGTGCATCATGGTGAGGAAAAAGTGCATCTGGGAGGGAAAATGTGCTCTGGTGAAGGAAAAAATGCATCATGGTGCTAAAACAGGCTCATGGTGAGGGAACCCGGCTCATGGTTTACTGAAAAAGTGCATCATGGGGAGGGAAAAAAATGATCCGGTGTGAAAAATGTTTATGGTGAGGGAAACTGTGCATCATGGTAACTGAAACAGTGCATCATGGTGAGGGAAACAGTGCATCATGGTGACTGAAACAGTGCATCATGGTGACTGAAACAGTGCATCATGGTGAGGGAAACAGTGCATCATGGTGACTGAAACAGTGCATATGGTTTAGGGAAAAATGTTTCATCATGGTGATTGAAAAAGTGCTCATGGTGAGGGAAACTGTGCATATGGTGATTGAAAAGGCCCTCATGGTGATAAAACAGTGCACATGGGAGGAAAAAAAGTGCACATGGCGGGGAAACGTACTATGGGGGACTGAAAAAAGGCATCACGGTGACGAAACGTGCATCAAGGTGGGGGGAAACGTGCATCTGGTGAGCGAAACGTGCCTCATGACTGAAAAGTGCATCATGGTGAGAAACAGTGATCATGGTGATTGAAGCAGTGCATCAAGGGGGAGGGAAAAAAATGCTCAGGGTGACTGAAACAGTGCATAAAGGTGAGGGAAAAAAAGTGCATCTGGTGACTGAAAAAAGTGCATCATGACGACTGAAACAGTGCATCATGGGATGAAACAGGGGATCATGGTGATTGAAGCATCATCTGGTGAGGGGAAACAGTGCACAGGGGACGAAAACAGTGATCATGGGGAGGGAAAAAAGTGTAATGGTGACTGAAACAGTGCATCACGGTGACTGAAACAGTGCATCAAGGTGAGGGAAACAGTGCATCAGGTGAGCGAAACGTGCATCAGGTTTTGGGGAAACGTGCTCATGGTGACTGAAAAGTGCACATGGGGGACTGAAACATGTCATGGTGGGGAAACTGTGATGATGGTGAGGGAAACAGTGCATATGGTGACTGAAACAGTGCACATGGTGACTGAAACAGTGCAATGGTGGGGAAAAATGTGCATGATGCTGAGGGGAAAAAGGCATTATTGATTGAAAAGTGCATATGTAAGGGAACAGTGCATCATGGTGACTGAAAAAAGTGCATCATGGTTTGGGAAAAAGTGATCATGGTTTACTGAAAAAAGTGCATCATGGTAGGGAAAATTTTGCTTTGGTGAGGGAAAACAGTGCATACAGTGATTGAAAAAGTGCTCATGTTGAGTGGAACGGGCATATGGTGAGTGAACACTGATCATGGTGATTGAAAAAGGCATCATGGTGAGGGAAACAGTGCATCTGGTGGTGAAACATGCACTGTTTTTAAAAAAAGTGTATATGGTAAAACCAGAGAAAAAAATGAGGGGGAAGAAAAAAGTGGGGGGAGTGAAAAAGGAATGGGGGAAAGCATGAGAGTGAAACGGTTCATGTGATGAAAAAAGGCTTATGGTGATAACATTTTTTTTTTTTCATGATTGGAAGAAGTTTTGGGAGTGAAACAAAGGTCATGTGAGTGAAACTTCTTTATGAGGGGAAAAAACATTTATGTTTAGTGAAACAGTGCTTCGGGGTGGTTTTAAAAGAAAATTTTTTTGTGAGTGAAACAAGGCTTTATGGGGGGTGAAAAATGCTTATTTTAGGAAAACTTTTTCATGTTTAGTGAAACAGTGCTTTGTGGTGGTGAAGTGAAACGTGCTTCGGACGAGTGAAAAAGGCTTCTTTTAGTGAACAGTGTTTCATGGTTGGTGGGGAACATTTTTTAATGAACAAGTTTTATGTTTTGAAATATTACATGAAGGAAAGGTTCATGTGATGAACGTCTTCATTGAGTGAAACAGTGCTTCACTGTGAGTGAAACAGTGCTTCACTGTGAGTGAAACAGTGCTTCACTGTGAGTGAGACAATGCTTCACGGTGAGTGAAACAGTGCTTCATTGTGAGTACTTCAAGGTGGATGAAACAGTTTCTGCTAGGTAAACAATCCTCAGCAGGTAAACTATCCACACAGGTAAACCATCTTTGCTAGGTAAACATTCCCCACAGATATATAATCTCTACATGTAAACATTCCCAGCATGTAAACAATCTCTGCATGTAAGCATTCCTCTGCCAGGTAAACACTCTCCAGCCTGTAAACAATTTTTGCACGTAAACAATCCCCAGCAGAAAAAAAAACAATTTCTGGCATTCCCCAGTTCAAGAAGGTAAACATCTCCAGCAGACAAACAATCCCCAACAGGTAAATAATCCTAGCAATTAAATTTTCCCCAGTAAGTAAATAATCTCTGCCTGGTAAACAATTCCTAGTATGTAAACAATATCTAACTGGCAAACAATTCCCAGCATACATACAGTCCCAAGCAGATAATTCAGCAGATACACGGTTCCCAGCAGACAATCACCAGCACATAATACCTAGCAGACATACAATTTCCAGGAGATAAACAATATCTAGTAAATAAGTTCCAGCAGATAAACAGCTTCCAACTTAAAATCCTCAGCAGACAAACTCCCGCAAACAAACAATTTCCAGTAGACAAACAGCAACCACCCAGGGAAGTACTACCGTCCTGCCAGATGACTGAAATAGAAACCTGTAACTGTTTTGCATGATGGTAGGATTGCTGGTTTCTTTTTCTGTCTCATAAACACGCTAGATAACAGGGATATCTTGCTACTCCTACTTACACTTTGGTCACACTTCACAGACACGCACATGCATATATATATACATACATCTAGGTTTTTCTCCTTTTTCTAAATAGCTCTTGTTCCTCTTTATTTCTTCTATTGTCCATGGAGAAGTGGAAAAGAATCTTTCCTCCGTAAGCCATGCGTGTCGTATGAGGCGACTAAAATGCCGGGAGCAGTGGGCTAGTAACCCCTTCTCCTGTAGACATTTACTAAAAAAGAGAAGAAGAAAAACTTTATGAAACTGGGATGCTTAAATGTGCGTGGATGTAGTGTGGATGACAAGAAACAGATGATTGCTAATGTTATGAATGAAAAGAAGTTGGATGTCCTGGCTCTAAGCGAAACAAAGCTGAAGGGAGTAGGGGAGTTTCGGTTGGGGGAAATAAATGGGATTAAATCTGGAGTATCTGAGAGAGTTAGAGCAAAGGAAGGGGTAGCAGTAATGTTGAATGATCGGTTATGGAAGGAGAAAAGAGAATATGAATGAGTAAATTCAAGAATTATGTGGATTAAAGTAAAGGTTGGATGCGAGAAGTGGGTCATAATAAGCGTGTATGCACCTGGAGAAGAGAGGAATGCAGAGGAGAGAGAGAGAGATTTTGGGAGATGTTAAGTGAATGTATAGGAGCCTTTGAACCAAGTGAGAGAGTAATTGTGATAGGGACCTGAATGCTAAAGTAGGAGAAACTTTTAGAGAGGGTGTGGTAGGTAAGTTTGGGGTGCCAGGTGTAAATGATAATGGAGCCCTTTGATTGAACTTTGTATAGAAAGGGGTTTAGTTATAGGTAATACAAATTTTAAGAAAAAGAGGATAAATAAGTATACAAGATATGATGTAGGGCGAAATGACAGTAGTTTGTTGGATTATGTATTGGTAAATAAAAGACTGTTGAGTAGACTTCAGGATGTACATGTTTATAGAGGGGACACAGATATATCAGATCACTTTCTAGTTGTAGCTACACTGAGAGTAAAAGGTAGATGGGATACAAGGAGAATAGAAGCATCAGGGAAGAGAGAGGTGAACGTTTATAAACTAAAAGAGGAGGCAGTTAGGGTAAGATATAAACAGCTATTGGAGGATAGATGGGCTAATGAGAGCATAGGCAATGGGGTCGAAGAGGCATGGGGTAGGTTTAAAAAATGTAGTGTTAGAGTGTTCAGCAGAAGTTTGTGGTTACAGGAAAGTCGGTGCGGGAGGGAAGAGGAGCGACTGGTGGAATGATGATGTAAAGAGAGTAGTAAGGGAGAAAAAGTTAGCATATGAGAAGTTTATACAAAGTAGAAGTGATGCAAGGAGGGAAGAGTATATGGAAAAAAAGAGAGAGGTTAAGAGAGTGGTGAAGCAATGTAAAAGGAGAGCAAATGAGAGAGTGGGTGAGATGTTATCAACAAATTTTGTTGAAAATAAGAAAAAGTTTTGGAGTGAGATTAACAAGTTAAGAAAGCCTAGAAAACAAATGGATTTGTCAGTTAAAAATAGGAGAGGAGAGTTATTAAATGGAGAGTTAGAGGTATTGGGAAGATGGAGGGAATATTTTGAGGAATTGTTAAATGTTGATGAAGATAGGAAGCTGTGATTTCGTGTATAGGGCAAGGAGGAACAACATCTTGTAGGAGTGAGGAAGAGCCAGTTGTGTGTGTGGGGAAGTTCGTGAGGCAGTAGGTAAAATGAAAGGGGGTAAGGCAGCCGGGATTGATGGGATAAAGATAGAAATGTTAAAAGCAGGTGGGGATATAGTTTTGGAGTGGTTGGTGCAATTATTTAATAAATGTATGGAAGAGGGTAAGGTACCTAGGGATTGGCAGAGAGCATGCATAGTTCCTTTGTATAAAGGCAAAGGGGATAAAAGAGAGTGCAAAAATTATAGGGGGATAAGTCTGTTTAGTATACCTGGCAAAGTGTATGGTAGAGTTATTATTGAAAGAATTAAGAGTAAGACGGAGAATATGATAGCAGATGAACAAGGAGGCTTTAGGAAAGGTAGGGGGTGTGTGAATCAGGTGTTTACAGTGAAACATATAAGTGAACTGTATTTAGATAAGGCTAAAGAGGTCTTTGTGGCATTTATGGATTTGGAAAAGGCGTATGACAGGGTGGATAGGGGGACATTGTGGCAGATGTTGCAGGTGTATGGTGTAGGAGGTAGGTTACTGAAAGCAGTGAAGAGGTTTTACGAGGATAGTGAGGCTCAAGTTAGAGTATGTAGGAAAGAGGGAAATTATTTCCCAGTAAAAGTAGGCCTTAGACAAGGATGTGTGATGTCACCGTGGTTGTTTAATATATTTATAGATGGGGTTGTAAGAGAAGTAAATGCGAGGGTCTTGGCAAGAGGCGTGGAGTTAAAAGATAAAGAATCACACATAAAGTGGGAGTTGTCACAGTTGCTCTTTGCTGATGACACTGTGCTCTTGGGAGATTCTGAAGAGAAGTTGCAGAGATTGGTGGATGAATTTGGTAGGGTGTGCAAAAGAAGAAAATTGAAAGTGAATACAGGAAAGAGTAAGGTTATAAGGATAACAAAAAGATTAGGTGATGAAAGATTGGATATCAGATTGGAGGGAGAGAGTATGGAGGAGGTGAATGTATTCAGATATTTGGGAGTGGACGTTTCAGCGGATTGGTCTATGAAAGATGAGGTGAATCATAGAATTGATGAGGGGAAAAGGGTGAGTGGTGCACTTAGGAGTCTGTGGAGACAAAGAACTTTGTCCTTGGAGGCAAAGAGGGGAATGTATGAGAGTATAGTTTTACCAACGCTCTTATATGGGTGTGAAGCATGATTGTTGCAGCGAGGAGAAGGCTGGAGGCAGTGGAGATGTCATGTCTGAGAGCAATGTGTGGTGTGAATATAATGCAGAGAATTCGTAGTTTGGAAGTTAGGAGGAGGTGCAGGATTACCAAAACTGTTGTCCAGAGGGCTGAGGAAGGGTTGTTGAGGTGGTTCGGACATGTGGAGAGAATGGAGCGAAACAGAATGACTTCAAGAGTGTATCAGTCTGTAGTGGAAATAAGGCGGGGTAGGGGTCAGCCTAGGAAAGGTTGGACGGAGGGGGTAAAGGAGGTTTTGTGTGCGAGGGGCTTTGACTTCCAGCAGGCATGCGTGAGCGTGTTTGATAGGAGTGAATGGAGACAAATGGTTTTTAATACTTGACGTGCTGTTGGAGTGTGAGCAAAGTAACATTTATGAAGGGGTTCAGGGAAACCGGCAGGCCGGACTTGAGTCCTGGAGATGGGAAGTACAGTGCCTGCACTCTGAAGGAGGGGTGTTAATGTTGCAGTTTAAAAACTGTAGTGTAAAGCACCCTTCTGGCAAGACAGTGATGGAGTGAATGATGGTGAAAGTTTTTCTTTTTCGGGCCACCCTGCCTTGGTGGGAATCGGCCAGTGTGATAATAAAATAAAAATAAAAAAACAGTATCTAGCAGATAATGTCCAGTAGTCAAAAAATCTTCAGCAGTCAAATATTCTCCAGTAGACAAACAATGTCCAGCAGGCAAACTCTCCAGCAGACACTCTCCAGATTATAATTCCCTTGCCACACCCTCATCCACCCCACTCATATCAAGACTCAACGCTCACAATACTAACACACCTTGACCCCCACCCTAGCCACTATCCTACTCATCCATACCCCGATGCACTCCAAACCTTCACAAAAATAGACAACATGATACTCAGTCTCTTCCCAACTGCATCTGCTACACCCTCCACCCTCGATGACCCTCCTATCTCGGAGCATCGCTCCCGTTGGCAATATACCATGTAGGAAACGATACATAACCTCACGGGCCCTAGGTCGTATCCTTAATTTACTAAATCTTTGCCATATTACATCCCATGCATACATGGGATAGATCCCTTCAACCGGCACCACTACATGTCCCTCTAACAATTTACTCAAAGTTCCCACCTTTACATTTCCCGGTTCACTGGCTAACACTAAGGCACGTAATGCTTTTTCACATTCCTTCATTTCCACTCCCCCATACCATTTCCGTAGGTGATCATGTACCTTATCTAGCTCCCCCCCTCCATCCACCTGCACGCATCACTTCCCTCTTAATGAACACACATTTCACGTGCTTTCTCAAGTCCAACAAACCCAACTCTCCCTTACATACCGGCAATGTCACTACCTCCCTTTGCAACCAGTTGCACCCTGAACCCCACAAGAATTTGAACACCATTCTAAGAATACTCGCGATCGCCGTTCCTGTTAACAGCAACACTGCCGAAACAAACCAGACTTTACTATATAGTAATACATTGATGACAATTGCTCGTTGCCTAAGGGTTAAATGGTGAAGTCGCAGCATTCCCTAATGTCACTGCATCTGTTCCACCATCCTATTCGAATTATTGACCCTTACAGCACTCAGGTCAGCCTCATATATGACACCACAGATTTTCATACTCCCAGTCTGATGCTGCACGACATCACATCCCCATTCTAATCTCCCTGTCCACTCTCCCAGCCCCATTATCATTGACTTCTCCAGATTTACCTTCATCCCAGTAGCTCTCCCAAACATGTGTCCAGCTTCCCCTAAAACTCCTAACCGTGACTCCTCACACACCAGAATAGTTGTATCGTCAACATAGCCCACCAAGCCAGGCCAAGGCTTCTGCACACCATCTCCCCCCCCCCATTCCTTAGACGATCCTCCACCATCCTATAAAAAAGATTCTGAACACATGCAAACAAAAGTTGTGATACTGGACAACCCTGCCGAAGACCCCGCTCCATGTTGACTCCCTCCACGACACACCCATTGATTTGCACCCTTACCTACGCTCCTGAGTACAACGTATCCACCCACCCCTCTATTTCTTCGCCAAACCCCTGTCTGAGGAGAATATCCCACAAAGCCCCTCTTTCCACCCTGCCATAAGCCCCTTGCCAATCCAATGCCAACAATGCCCCTCTGCCCCCTTCCATGTCCTCCAGGAACCTCTTTATGATCTCGTGGCCCTCAACCATTGACCTACCTAGCAACCCAAACTGAGACTCAAACACCACCTTCCCCACAACACATTTAAGCCTATTCCAAAGAATTTTCGTGAACAGCTTATAATCCGCACAAAGCAACGAAATGGCTTGGTAATCCCGAAGGGTACTCTGCATTTTACCCTTCGGGACCAACACCACTGCCATTCCCTGCGATTCTCCCATCTTACCTCCATCTTTCATGGCATTCATTAATCTTACTAGGAAACCCCTTAGCAGACCCCAGTGTTGTACATAAAATTCGCTTGGTAAACCATCTATCCCGGCACCTTTCCCTTCCTCATATCCATAAGGGCTCTCCATATTTCCTCCTCGTCAATGACCCCACTCAGTGCCTCCCGATCACTCCTCTCCAGTTTGCATGGCACATACTCACATACCTGCCCAAGAACCTTGCCATCCACCCCACTACTTTTTCCGTACTCCTCAAACTATCTATCTGCATACGCACTCATCCCCATTGTTTCCCGTATTACATGACCCTCTCAAAAAAACCCCACCGAAGAAATGACTTGCAATTCAGGTATTGTAGTCGTTTGCTGTTATACCTTCTGTCCTCGCAGCATGCAAGCCGATGGCTTGTAGCCCCAGAGTACTTCGTCCAGCCCCGCTTGTACCCGTACTGCTGCAAAATGCTCTTCTTGCAAATCTTTTATCCTGGTCTTCAACATTTGTATTTCCTTCACGGGGTACACTCCCGCCACCGCCCTCCCCCCCATGTAACAATCTCGTAATCTAGATTCTAAATAATTTGACAATCCATACAGCAATTGATTAATGTGTTTGCCCTCCCTCACATAAAATTGACGTATTCTTGCCTTAGCCACACTATCCCACCATCCTACCACATCCTCCTCAGTCCTTCCCTCCTCACAAAGCTGTTCCCAAAATACTGCAAAACCTTCCACTCCCTCCCCATCCCCCAAAACCATCGTATTCAGTTTCCAATAGCTTCCCTGCCTACGAGCCAAAGCTTCCCACCCCACCTCCACTATTACCGCCCTATGATCGGAAGACACCATCTCAATAGTTTTGGAAGACTCTACCAAAACCCTCTGAGATAAATATATCCTGTCCAAACGAGCTGTGTATTCCTGCGTTATGAAAGTATGTTCCACCTCCCACAGACCTCCCCCAAAAGCATCAGGTAACTGAAGATCTCTAAACAGGCCCCCTAAGACTGGGGAAAAATATCCCACTCCTGTGGGTACCATGTCTGCCCTCTTAACTACACAATTCCAATCCCCCCCCCCCCAATCGCCACAGACGGTAATGTGTGTAGGAAGTACACAAGTTCCTCCCGCACAAAATCCATCTTTACTTTCACTTCACTTTCTGCTGGGGCATACACACACACACAAACTCCACTCTCTCCCATCCACCATCCTTCCACACGTAATACTCTCCCCTCTCCCCCCTCTTTCCTGTGCAATACAAACGGGCTCGCCTCCCTGATTAACACACCCACTCCTCCTTTTAAATGCTCAGACGGCAACACATAAGCCTGGTACCCAGGAACCACTAATTCACGACCAAGTTTAAAATTGTGTTCCTGCACAAAAGCCATGTCAACCTTGTATCTATTCAAAAACATCCAGAAGTACTCACATTTTACACCATCACACAGACCATTAATATTTATTGTTACACACATGAGGCTGGTTTAAGGTTTCCCTCCCCACCTCATTTCAAGACTCTTCCCTTTCTGACCATTCCTCTGGGCATTGCCTTTGCCACGTACTCCACCCTCCTTCCCAACCATCCCCCCCCCTTCTGTTGTGGCCCTCTCACTCTGGGTACCATAACCCCATGCCTTTTTCCCAGGCCTTTGCGCCGGCGTCAGAACATCGTCCAAATCTGACGCTGCCGCCCTTTTCCTCGTTGCTCCCTCCATCTCCATATCTGTGTCCTGGGAGTCCTCACAATGGACTTCCACCTCTACCACCCTTAATTCACCTCCATGTCCTTCCATGGCACTCACACTGTCCATCACAGGTGCCACCGTGTCCTACCTCCTCCCGCACACACCTCCTTCCGCCCCGATCCCAGGTTCCTGCTCGCTGCGACTCTCCACCTCTGTAGACTGTAGCATAGCCTGTAACACCCTCACCAACTCCTCCTCTATAACTTTCACTTCTGCGCCCACTTACACCTCCTCACTCGACAACTGTACTGTCAATGGGCTGGGTGATTCATGAATCACCACGTCCCCTTCCGATTCCACAGGAGGAGCCACCACCTCTTCACTCCTCATGTGACCATGCCCTCCTCCTTGCCTCTGTTCTTCCTCAGGCATCGTTTTCTCATGCACAGGTGCTCCGCCTATTGCCGGCCCAGGAGCCATATTCTGCTTGCCACAATCTGCCGCCATGTGGTCATATTCGCCACACAGTTGGCATGTACACCTCTGCCCAGCATACGCCACCATTAACTGGGTTTTAAACTCCTCGAGATATAGCTATAGGATGTCTCACCGTCATCTTGAGATTGAAAGCACCCTCAGGAAATCCTGCATAAGCTCCTTTTACTCATTTTCCAGGTTGGGCTAGATGTACATTCCCATATCTTTTGATAACACTTCTGATATCTGCTTTATCAGCCTCAAAAGGCACGTTGCAGAACTTGACCCACGAATAATGTCTTGATACATCCATCAACCTGACCCTCACTGCTGGTGTTACGTTAATGCTGACATCTTGGTAATGATCCACCAACGCTTCATACACTTGAGCTGTTAGCACTTTCACGAATATTCTATAAACACCGTTTAGTGCCACTCCATACAAATCCTCGTCTCTGATGCTGTATGTTTCTCTTATAATTTTGGGCAATAACACCTTGACTGACGTAGGCATTAAAGCCCCACTGATGAGCTCAATGCCCACAGTATTCACTCTCCAGTGCACACCTAGTGCCATATTGTTTTCTGAGTAGCTCGTCTGGGTAAACAGTAGAGGGATGCAAAGCACGACCGCACTCTACCTCATCCAGGCAGTGAATTACATTATATTAATAAAGGAAGTTCAAGCCCCCTCACACATAAAACCTCTTTTATCCCTCTCCCTCCAACCTTTCCTAGGCTGACCCCAACTCTGCCTTCCTCTCAAGAGAGGTTCCTTGATGCTGGTGAGGGGCTCTTGATTTAGGGAATTGGATTTGTGCTCTGATTCCCTGAATTGAGCCTGATATTGCACCCCTGAATGGGGTCCAATATATATAATTACATTTCATGTATATTACCTTCTCTTATAATTTTATATTGCTGATATTTTCATTAATAGCTAAATTGAAAATATCTTACTCTATATAATTTGACTTAGCTGTGTCATTAGGTAGGATGTAACATTTACACTTCACTGTGCTCACTATCTGAGAGTTGTGGTTGACTGCCTCCACTGGCAAACTACCTTGCTAACTATTGCTCACTTTGATAATACCACTGATGATTAATATGCCATTGAAGCTTGTAAAGAGAAGCCTATTTTATTTCCTGTCAGTGCAATAACTAGAGCTATGTCAAAGATGCAATAGTCTTCCTTGTCTCCTGTTTAGTTAGTTGATGATAATAACTTGGGCTTGAATATGTTGTTCAGTGATTCTCTGCACCCAGGATCATTAACAGTGACTTCTCCCCGTTCATCAGTCTAGTCAGGACATAACTGACATTAAAATTCTAACTCATGATGATTTAATCAAGGATCAGTTTGTTGATTAGTCTCTAGAAAGACTAAGAGATATAGGTGTTACTGAGAGTGAGGTGAAGAATCTCGATAATTGTTACTATTATTGTAACTGTGTACTTATTGAGAAAAGTACATTTAAGTTTTCAGCTGAGAGTGTTTCCACCACAGTCAAGCATCTTGTAGTTTTACCAGATGCTTTTCATGAACAAGCTTATGATTTCGCTCACAATAGTCCCATAGGAGAACATTTGGGTGTCAAGAAGAAATTCGTTAAACTTGCAAAACATTTCACTTGGCATAAAATGAAGGAAACTGTGGCTGACCATGTGTGATGGTGACACATTGGTTAAGTGATGAGCAGACCTGCACACACACACACACACACCTCCACCTGCTTCTCTCCTTCCTGTACCTGTTATCAATATTCAAGATGAATTGTTCAACTATCTCGTCACTCAATTTGGCTTATGTAATGCTGCTTCATCCTTCCAACATCTAATGAACGAATTGACCCACAACTTAGACGGAGTGGAAGCCTACCTTGACGACTTAGTGGTGTACAGTGATGACTGGGAACAACACTTGACATGTCTGAAAGCATTTGAGAGACTGGCAAACTACAACTTTACTGTTAACTTGGCTAAGTGTAGGGTTTTGTATAGGCCAGGATGAGGTTGCTCCTTTTGATGCAAAGGTTCGTGCTATTTCTGCATTTCCAGTGCCACAGAATAGAAAAGGAATGCAGAGATTCCTGGGTATGGTAGGATATTATCGTAGGTTCTGTCCTAACTTTTCTCAAGTTGCTGCTCTTCTCACTGAGCTCACTAGCAGCAAAGTAAAGTTCCAATGGACTCAAGATTGCTCTGATTCGCTTGCTAGGTTGAAGCACTTGTTTTCCTCTGTTCCTGTCTTACAGAGTTTTAACTTCAACCTACCTTTTTTCTTACATATAAATGCGAGTGGTTATGCCATGGGTGCTGTGCTGCTCCAAAAGTCACCATCCACTGACATACTCTATCCAATATGTTACTACTCATCTAAGCTCAAGCATCACCAGAAAACTTATGTCACGATTGAGAAAGAGGCCCATAGTGGTATTGTTAGAGCATTTCGATGTGTATTTGGGTACCTCTCAATTTAAAATTACTGTATTCTGAGACCACACTCCACTCACCTATAAAAATATTTTGAAGTCTAAAAATGCTAGGATCATGAGGTGGGCTCTCAGAATCCAGCCATACTTAATTAGGATAAATCATGTCAGTGGTTGTTGTAATGTAATTGCTGACGCTCTATCACTTGATTGCAACTGATACATTAGAAATAACATAATTTTGTGGCCAAATACTTGCCTGTTAAATGCTACTTTGATTAAATTCAGTAGAGTAATGTAATCTATCCAGCCCATGTAAACTATATTTACTCATGTTTAATAATTATTCTGTTTGTATATTAACAGTAGTGGTGATACATGTTGGTGTGTGAAGGAGAGAGTTGGACACAGAAGCTGAGTGTTGAGTTACACTGTTGTGCAGGTGATTGTTGTGAGTGGTGCAGTACACAGATCCAAAGCCACCACACCCCACTACACAACTTTAGGCTGCTCAAACTTTCCAACATTCATTTGCAGTAACAGATATCCTAACTGCCTCGCATTCCACTACCATTATGTTAGAGTGGAATGTCATCTCCAACAATCACACACGACTGCTGTTCTGTTTTGCAGTCTTCCCCACTACAATGGAACCTTATGGAGTCATGCTCTTCTACACTGGTGTACAGAAATGCTGGTGTGCTGCCCTAGTATGAGGGATCTAACCTATTATAGTGAGAGACAGTGAAAATTTTCAGAAGCGCATGGCACATGAGTGACTCCTATCTTCTGTGATTGCGCCCCCTGAATGGGCCCAATGTATATAATGTATATTACCTTTTCATATAATTTTATATTGCTGATATTTTTATTATTAGCTAAACTGAAAATATCTTGCTTTATATTATTGTTTGACTTAGCTATGTCATTAGGTAGGATGTAACCTTTACACTTCACTATGCTCACTAACTGAGAGTTGTGGTTAGCTGCCTGTATTGGCAAACTACCTTGCTAACTATCACTCGTTTGTTTGTGTCAGGATGTACCTGGTGCCATAGCTGGGTAGCACAGGAGAGTCACGTGATCACACCTGATGTGCGGCCTGTTGTCGAGAAATCCTTCTTTTTCCTCTGCTGGCCCTTGTTCAACCAGCATCTCTTTCTCCATCTCTCTTGTATCTGGCTGTTTGTTCATTATTTACACTCTGTTTTGTTAGGGTATGATTTCGGTGGTGAGTCAAAATATACTTCTCGTAACTCTGTTACACAGAGTTACGAGAGTTCTCGACGTTTACTGAGGTTATGTATCGTACTGACACTCTAAGTCAACCCAGCTCCCAAGCTACAGCTTCTGACCTATTTTATGTGGCATCTACTCGTCATCTCCCTTAATACTGAACCTAGATTCAGTATTAAGGGAGTTTTATGACTTTTATAGAGGATCTGCTGATGGTCCCCAGTTAGGGTCGTTATTTTGTCTCCTTGTTCCTGACGCTGTACTGCTGCTTGTTACATTATTGTTGTTCGGTGAATCGTTCGCTTTACTGTTCAAGCAAGCTGTTTTGATTGCCTGGTTAGTCACGAAGATAAATTATTTGAGGACGTTCAGTCAGTCACTAAGTCGAGTCGAGTCTTATTGAGACATAACGAACAACTTTGATCATACACACATTCACTCACACATCCTT
This sequence comes from Cherax quadricarinatus, assembly GCF_026875155.1. NCBI lineage: Eukaryota > Metazoa > Arthropoda > Malacostraca > Decapoda > Parastacidae > Cherax > Cherax quadricarinatus. The sequence goes on from NC_069404.1 coordinate 47,576,512, forward strand.
GTATACAGTATTATTTTTATAATTGATGACAACGTACCAGACGGTACTTAAGAGTCATACTGATGTGGAACGTGACTTCAGCACTATACAACTGTGTAATTTCTTTTTGCACTACGAGAGAAGTGTAGGAGCTTGTATCCTAATTTACATCAAATTCATGTACTTTGATTTCATCCACTTAGACAACTTTGTTAATAAACATCTCAGTTATTAATTCGTTAGTGTTCTATCGGTTGCAGTCCTAAAGCACTATTAATATTTATCATGATTTTAAAAGATAACTAGAACAGAATACTGACTACTTGTTACAAAAGCCAGAAACAGGCTGAATGCTAGAGGGGGAGACCTTGTAGTATTCTCTGGAGATGTCTAAGTTTAATAGATATCGCATTTATGTAGCCCCCCACATGCGCTGTATAATCCTACTGGTTTAACGCTCCCCCATGATTATAATATAAATAACATACCCTTCCTTCCCTCCACTACTGATATATACACTCATGTTGTCAATTTTATACGAATGTAGGAGATACTACAGGTATCCTGTATAGCAAAGTTGATTTTCAGGATCAGTATACTGGAATGTGATTGCAATAGAAGAAATACTGTTTAAAATGTTAAGGTACATGTTTGTTTAAAAATATAATGTAAGATTTTAGTTAATATTCGTGACCTGTAATCTGTTGGTATGTCCTATTGTCTTATGTATGGTTTTAAATAAATATAAAAAAATTAATAATAGAACAAATATATATATATATATATATATATATATATATATATATATATATATATATATATATATATATATATATATATATATATATATATATATATATATAATATATACACTCTCGAAGTCATTCTATTTCGTTCCAATCTTACGTGTTTCGTGCTCCCCCATGATTATAATAATAATCTATTTCGTTCCATCTTCTTTACATGTCCGAACCACCTCAATAACTTATCCTGAGCCCTCTGGATAATAACTCTGGTAATCCACACCTCCTCATAATCTCAAAACTACGGATTCTCTGCATTATATTCACACCACACATTGCCCTCAGTCATGACATCTCCACTGCCTCCAGCCTTCTCCTTGTTGCAACAGTTACCACCCATGCTTCACACCAATATAAGAGCGTTAGTATAACTATACTCTCATACATTGCCCTCTTTGCTTCCACTGATAAAGTTCTTTCTCTCCACAGACTACTCAGCGCACCACTCACTTTTTTTCCTTCGTCAGTTGTACGATTCACCTCATCTTTCATAGACCCATCTGCTGACACGTCCACTCCCAAATATCTGAAAACATTCACCTCCTCCTTACTCTCTCCCTACAATCTTAATATCCAATCTTTTATAACCTTATTGTGTTATGCTCATCACCATAATTACTCTGTCCTATATTCACTTATAATTTCCTTCTTTTACATACACTACCAAACTCATCTACCAATCTCTGCAGCTTCTCTTCAGAATCTCTCAAAAGCACAGTGTCATCAGCAAAGAGCAACTGTGACAACTCCGACTTTGTGTTGGATTCTTTATCTTTTAACTTCACACCTCTTGCCAACACCCGAGCATTCACTTCTCTTACAACTCCATCTATAAATATATTGAACAACCACGGTGACATCACACATTTCTGTCTAAGTCTCCCCTCAAGGGAAGTATCTTGACGCTGGTTAGGGGCTCTTGATCTAGGGAATTGGATCTGTGCCCCAGTCCTCTGAATTAAGCCTGAATACTTTCCATCCGTCCCCTTCCCCCCGGCGCTGTATAATCCTACGGGTTTAGCTCTTCCCCTTGATTATAATAATAATGATATTAATAATAATAATAACAATAATAATAACCCTGTCTAATACCTACTTTTACTAGAAAATAATCTCCCACTCTCCTACATACTCTAACCTGACCCTCACTATCCTCGTAAAACCTCTTCACTGCTTTCAGTAACCTACCTCCTATTTCACCCATTTGCAACATCTGCCATATTGCTCCCCTAGATTTTCGATTTTACCACAGAAGTGACAAGTTTATTGTGCACCCCATATCCATCCTTTGGACGGTAGCGCAAGAAAATATGGATACACAAAAAGGCCTAGGAACTAGGCCCCAAAAAGTGTACATTTCGACTGATATCTACAGTTCACTTACCTGTTACAAACAAATTTAGGAAATTTGCTTAGTATCTCGGGTACTTATTTTCGTTAATGCACAGGGGTTATTATACGTCTATCCCCTATTTTCCTCAATAAGTGAAAAATTTAAAGCACTAAGTTCAAGACAGGACCATAACCCTGACTATAAATTTGCATTTAGTTTATCATCATCTGGAATCCACAAACTGTAAATACTTGTAACCAATCCAAAGCCGGGCCACTACAAAAACAGCATCTTTCACTTGCAAGTTGGTCCATAAGCATACTTTTTTACGTTCATGTTTCATAGGGGTTAAATCTACTCAGACTTCTAATTGCTTTCCTATAACATTCATTTTCATTTTTACTTCTCTACAAATATTATTCCTAAGCTAGACCACCTATACCAAATTTTATAGTCTATATTCCCCCCAGATACTTTTCTTGGCTAACATAAACTTTACGTAAAGGGTTTAAAACCCCAATTGTGATTGGATCTGTGAAATTTGTTCATTAATTTTTTTTTTCCCCGTTTTTTGGCATCTATACCTGGCTTCCCCAATAGTATTTTGTTGGAGTCTTTATGAAGTCAAACCCTTTAAATGAGACAAAAAAGTTGTGTATATCAACCAGTGTCAAAGTAGCTTTAGGCCATTGGGATCACAAACAATTCATTTTGCAGTGAACCCCAGTTGTAAATTTTTATCCTAACTAACAATTTATTATCATTTTAACTAGGGAGGTGGCAACAACAGCAGACACCCCTCCAGAAGATCCTTTTTAATTTATCATGAATAAACTTGGATAACTTTTTACTCCCAAAGTAGCAAAATTTTTTTTCTTGAGCATTTTCTTTTTAAAAAGTGTTTAAGGAAAAATTTCTACAATGAGCTTTTTGGGGGGGGCTTGCGGTAGTGATATTAAATAACTTTTCCATATATATTTTTTTTTTATTATCACACGGCCGTTCCCACCAAGGCAGGTGGCCCCAAAAAAAAAAAACTTCCACCCTCATTCACTCCATCACGTCTTCCAGAAGGTGCTTTACACTCATTTTTAAAATGCAAAAATTAAACCCCTCCTTTAGAGTGCAGGACTGACTTCCCACTCCAGGACTCAAGTCCCCCTGCCGGTTCCCTGAACCCCCCTTTATAAATTTACTTTTCTCAACCCAACACACTCAAGTTTAAAAACCATTTGTCTCCATTCACTACAAACACGCTCACGCACGCCGCTGGGAAATCCAAACCCTCGCACACAAAACCCCTTTACCCCCCCCTCCAACCTTTTTCCAGGCCACCCCTACCCCGCCTTCCTTCCACTCGACTGATACACTCTTGAAGTCATTCTGTTTTGCCCATTCTCTCTACAAAGTCCAACCACCTCAAAAACCCTTCCCGCCCTCTGGGCACATTTGGGAATCCCGCACCTCCTCCTAACTTCCAAACTACAATTCCCCCTGCATTAATCACCCACACATTTCCCCAGACGACATCTCCCCGCCCCAGCCTTCTCCCCGCGCAACATTCATCACCCTGCTTTACCCCATATAAGATGTTGGTAAAACTATACTCCATACATTCCCCTCTTTGCCTCCAATGACAAAGTTCTTTGTCTCCACAGACTCCTAAGTGCACCACTCACGCCTTTTCCCCTCATCAATTCTATGATTCACCTCATCTTCATAGACCCATCCGCTGACACGTCCACTTCCAAATACTTAATACATTCACCTCCTCCATACTCTCTCCCTCCAATCTGATATCCAATCTTTCATCACCTAATATTTTTTATCCTCATAACCTTACTCTTTCCTGTATTCACTTTTAATTTTCTTCTTTTTGCACACCCTAACCAAATTCATCCACCAATCTCTGCAACTTCTCTTCAGAATCTCCCAAGAGCACAGTGTCATCAACAAAGAGCAACTGTGACAACTCCCACTTTATGTGTGATTCTTTATCTTTTAACTCCACGCCTCTTGTCAAGACCCTCGCATTTACTTCTCTTACAACCCCATCTATAAATATATTAAACAACCACGGTGACATCACACATCCCTGTCTAAGGCCTACTTTTACTGGGAAATAATTTCCCTTTTTCCTATGTACTCTAACTTGAGCCTCACTATCCTCGTAAAAACTCTTCACTGCTTTCAGTAACCTACCTCCTACACCATACACCTGCAACATCTGCCACATTGCCCCCCTATCCACCCCGTCATACGCCTTTTCCAAATCCATAAATGCCACAAAGACCTCTTTAGCCTTATCTAAATACTGTTCACTTATATGTTTCACTGTAAACACCCTCTTCCATGGAGGGGTGAAATGCTCTTGTTGTCTACAGTGATACAGTTCGTGCAGGTTATAAAACTTAATATAACTAAAGTTTTCAAAATTCATTTGGATCTGTGTGCAATTACTACTAGACATTTAGTAAGATTCCTAGTGACAGTGACTGGTTCATGTCTTAATATTCTAATACTGAGTACAGTGTTAATATCAATAATCCTATCATTGATACTAGAAATACCAAGCTCCTTCCTCATATTAAGAACCTTTGTAGATTTGGGACATCCAAGAATAATTCTGAGAGCTTCATTTTGCATTAACTTCAAGGGTCGGAGAGAACGTTCTCTAGCTAATATCAACATGGGAACAGCATAATCAATTAAGGACCTTACATAGGCTATGTACATCAGTCTCACGATTCTCACATTAGCACCATAACTGAGGTTGTAGTCAGCAACAGCTTTGAGAGCATTTAGCCTATTTTTGCATTTCTTATTTAGTTGTGGTATGATGGATTTATTAAAGGGTACATCTACACCAAGATATTTGTTAGATTTAACGAAGTTAATGTGTTCGTCGTGCAAATATATAGGTGGGGGATGTCGTTTACTTGTTAATATCTTTGTTTTAAAGGAAGATATGAGGCCTAATCGATTGCAAATTGCTTGAACTTCATTAGGAATGGTACTCATCTTCTTATGTCCTGTTGTGTGGATCATGATGTCATCAGCATAGCTTATAGCTATATGTTTAGGTAAGGCAGGTAGAGCATTCAGAAGAGTATTAATCAAAACATTAAATAGCACCGGAATGAGAACTCCTCCCTGCGGTGTACTTAGAGACATTTATTAAGACTCACTTCTAAAGCCTTGGTACAGGACAGAGGATACTCTATTATTCAGCAGAGTAGGCTACCACCAATATTCATTTTGGCTAGTTCATGTAGTATAACGCTTGTGTTTGCTATATCAAATGCAGATTTTTAGGTCAAGAAATGTGGCAAAACTAGTAGAGGTGTGTGCGGTGAGAAAGGTGGAAATACAGTTCTGTACACTTTTACCTTTCATGAACCCATAGAGATGAGGGGTAAGTTGGTGTTTGATTCTGTAGTACAGTCTGTTAAGTATTGTTCTTTCAAAAGTTTTACAAAGACAACTAGTTAAGGAGATCGGTCTAAATGTATCAGGCTGTTGGGGTTTAGGGATAGGCGCAATGAGACTATTGGTCCAGGAAGTAGGAAGAACACCCTCAATGTAATTGAGATTATACAATGATAACAAAGGGTTATCAGACACGTGCCTTAGAGCTCCGAGGATAACACAGGTGATACCATCCTCTCCAGGAGCGGTTCATCAACCGCTAGTTAATTCATTATCAAATTCATACTCGGTGAAGAAGCAATCACTCTCATCAATATTTTGGCTCATAAAATTAATCAATTTGAACATTTCTTTAGAAACCCTATTTTTTTTAATGTGAAATGGATGATTTTCATGCCTGCATGTTTAAGACCAGTCATTTATGAGGTCATTTGCTTTTTCAAGTGGAAAGGGATGAACAACATTACCAGTCTTTTTCCTGGTTATTTTATGCCTTTCCAGGCCAAACTTCAAGGGGTAGACCTATTTAACCCACTAGCAAATTGCTCCCATTTCTGCTGACTAAGTTCTTGCTTTCTATTCCTTGCATTTGTTAGTGCAACTTGGAACGTTCTCAGTAGGTCTGGGGTTCTACATTCACGGAATACTTTACCAGTCCTCGTAGCTGCATGTGTTAGATTGCGTAGCTATGGATCATTATAGTATTTACAATAATTTTTATTGTCATTTATAGTGGAAGATTAATGTTTTCTTTTCCTGCCCACTTGATCTGTGAGGACAGTCTCAAGAGTGGCAACTAAATCATCATTGAATTTTTATGTGCCAATGTGCTCGTAATTCTTATACCATTGATCCAAGTGGGTAATAAAGTTATCCCTGTGGTCCGGGTTGAGAATGAGTTTCCTCCTTCTGCATTTAGCTCCTTGATTGCTGGAGATATGATCAAGATTGAAAGTTGTGAGTCTCGGGAAGTGATCAGACAGAAAATCAACTATGGCAGAGTCATGCATTGTATATATCAAATCCAAGGCACAGATATAGTATGCCACCATATATGTGGGTAGGTTCAATAGTGCTCACAATTCAAGCATTATCATGCTCATTTAGAAAACTCAGAAGCTTAGTTCCATTGGTGTTTGTTATAGACCCATCAATATTCTTATGTCTGGCATTAAGGTATCCATAAATGAGGGTAGGTTCACTATTGATGTGATCTGGTAAAGCGTCAGGCCGAAGCTGATTCGCCGGAGCATATAGATTAAATTTTTTACGGAAATATTGCCTGCGTATAGTTTGACACCATGATACTGCATGTTTACTCGACTCTGCAGGGCAAGGAGTGAATGTGGCAAGTTCTTTCTAACATACATCACACAACAGCAGGTTCATTAAGTTATAAGCTACATATCTGGGCAACTTCAGTGAAGGTTCTCCATCTTGCAGTCTACATTCCTGCAAACAGGTGACATCAATATTCTTGGTTGAACTAATATGATGTAAGTCAGGCAACCGTTTCCTGATGGAAGCAATGTTCCATGAAAAATTTGTAATCTATTCATTGTAGCAAGTCTTTACAATCTCTTACTCATAAGATGGTAAGACTATTATGCTTTGGCTACAGTGTGCAAACACTTAAAAGCAAATAACATAGTTTGTATATTTTCATTTTCAGAACCTTTTTCTCTAAGCATTTCCCGGTATTTTGCCAGCCAGATCCCAGGCAATGTTTGAAGCCAAGAGTCAATGGCTTCTTCCTCACAAATTGTTTGAAACTGGGTGGAAAATGCTGCACTTTTGATATCATCATTGTACTCGAGAGCACCATCTTGACTACCAATATTTATAAAAAAATTCAGCATCTGTTGAAGATGCTCACTTGTTTTGTGCAAGTTTGTTATAATTTGATACAGGTCAGGCGAATCCAATGCCTCTCCAGAGAAAGGTACTTCTAAGTTAGTTTTTTCTTTAACACCTATCACCCTAACAGGTACCAAAGTTGCATTAGGGTTCTCCGTTGGTGCCTGTGGCATGACCGACTCGTTATTTATTGTAGGTAGGCTCTGTACACCTATCTCATCCCCAGCTTCCAGCGAGGTCACATGTGTGGTGTCCATCTGACTGTTGTAGATGTGTGTACCCCATATTCAGGTGTTAGCACAAGTATGGGAAGTGACAGATCAGTAGTTCGACGTGTGGTAGCAAGGATGGTTAGCTCTTCCACAACTGGTGTGTGTGATTGCATTCTGGTATCACCAGAATCCTTTGCAGTGAGGTTGTTTTCTTCCACACTTTGCAGAGGTGGAGTCACAGGTCTGACTGTGTGAGGCTGGATTGCCTCATCCTCAGTTGCCATTAAAGAACTGTTATCAATTTTACGTCGAAGGCTGTTTGGGTTCCGATTGCAGTCCTTATGGCAAACTGTAACTCCAGCTTCTTTACATAGCGCCGTATCGTGTTTACTCGGTCCTAAATGCATGGTTTTTGCGCTTATCCTCCTACTCCCACCGTGCATCTGGGTTCCCATTCTCTATTTCTGACCAATCACAAGCCTTCCCTGAGTCACTCCAGCTAAGTGGTGATGACGTCTGCTCACTTCCCATTGGTTGAGAGACCAAAATGTAAACACTTCTCTCTTGGAGTCGCTGAGAGCGGTTTTTTTCATTGAGTGACACTCATATACTCTTGGATTTTACTCTCTACAATGTCGGTAAGTACTGATTTATGCGTCTAGTACACAAATGAATAGTTTAGCCATATTTCGATATATATATATAAAGTCTGTGTGAAGCATAATATGAGTGCACCATGCCATTGAAAAAAGTGCAACAAAAAGGAGCGAGCATATTTACTTGGTACTGCTCATTTAGGCCCAATTTCAAATTTCAGTAAATAAATATTTCTAAAAAAAAAAAAACTTCTAATGCATATATGACTTCTGTAGTGGTCTGGGTGTGCACAGAACGTTTTCACTGTTCTTCCAGATCAATGAGAAATTGTTTTATGGGGAGCCCTCCAAACAGAAGTCAAAATATGTCTACATTTTGGAGGAAAGTGACTCAGATCCAGAGTCAGATGACCTGCAATTGCTTGACAGTGGTGATGAATACTTGCCATGGATGCAGAGGTGTCAAGTGATGAGGAGGAGGAAGATAGGCCATCCAAAAAGCTTAAATTAACCCACTGAATCCAAAGATATTTACATGCAAGCATTGCAGCACATTTTCCTGTCATAGGCAAAGTAAATCTATGCATCAAAAAGGAAAGAAATTCCTTCATAGCCTTTCATTGTAGCACTCAGTGATCTAGAATGATTGTTCTTTCTCAGGAAATTCAAGAATATGGGACTTGAAAATTTTATCCCTTTGCAATGTGTCCATGTTGCTCTTTGGTTCATTTTTAAAAAATTTTATACTTACAAAATGTTTGGAAACAAGTTCCATTTATGCTTTTGATATTGTCTATTTCTATAATAAATAAAACAGTTATTTGGTGTTTTATTAACAGCTGCATCTTTACAACATTTAAAATTATACATCCTTCACCGAGCAGGACCTAGTACAATCTGTCTTCGAATATTAGCAATTGATCGAAAACTTTCACAAATCCATTTATATGGGCTCATTTCCATTACATTGAGATACTCTGTTCACTCATAGGAAGTAGATTTCGAACTCTGCATTTCTCTATGCTTGCTCCCTTAAGAATTTTAATACACTTAAATTTTTGAATATCAAGGCCTAATGTGCATTCTCTAATGCGATGTTTACCAGCACACTTAGCACACCAAGAATGTAGTATTCCAGTCTACTGCAACATGGCCATAATGCTGGCATTTGTTACACCTATGTCAATGGAGTAGATACACCTCATTGTGTAGGAAACGTAGGCCAGGCACCCAGATGTTTCGAGGTAGGGGCACAGGGCCTACCCAACTGGCAATAATTTCGGCTCTTCCTTTAAGTCTTTTGAAGGCTTGATGATATGCTCACTTCGAGTTAGATAGGTTGGGTCCCTGTAGAGAGGGTATCCTAAGATTATGATAGTGACCCATTTTTTTAAAGTTTTGAGTATCTGATGGAGGGCGGAGCAGCTCAATACCTACATAAGTTGTATTAAGTAGATATGGCTCACATCATCATTATGTTCCACAGACATATAGTTGTTCAAGTTATTTCTAAATTGGATCCTTGCCTTAGGATGTTTCTTTACAGCTTCCATTAGCCATGCACACTTAGCAGGCATCAGGGTGTTGTCAGGAAGTTCAGCTTAACACATTCTTCCTTTGAAGAAAGACTTCTTGCAGCCTGTGTGCACCAAGGACGTTTACTTTCACATTGCCTACGAGTCAAGTGAAACTGACTACGTCGGCGCTCTAGCCCTTTCTCAATTTTTCTTTGTTTACTTTTAAATGTTTGAAAGTTATTATCATTTACATCGCCTGCAGAAATACGTTCCTCTATGAAAGTTGTCATGTGTGTCAGTGATGATATCTCATGTAAGACTCACGACACAAGAATTCCTCGCTTATCTTTCACTTATAGCTTATGTAAGAGGAGATATTTACCCTAAAGTCAGAATTCTAACTTGAACAAAGGTTCAAGTTCAATGAAAACTTCCAATAAACTTAGCTCAGGTTACTACTACTTAATACGATACACACCTCACTAAAAATACATTCAGAAACTTCTTGTAGGGGTTTTAATAATATGTTATATGTAAAGGACGGTACAGACAAGGCGTTTCACCTAATCATAAATTACAAAGATGAAGAGAGAGAGAGAGAGAGAGAGAGAGAGAGAGAGAGAGAGAGAGAGAGAGAGAGAGAGAGAGAGAGAGAGAGAGAGAGAGAGAGAGAGAGAAGAAAAGTAGGTAACATTGATCATAAATTTAGAATTCTAACAATATCACATTAAGCAAAGGGCTTCAAATTCAGTGATGACTTCCACTTGAGTCAGTTCAGGGCGCTGCCACCTAATATAACACCTCACTGAAATAACAATATTGCAGACATCACAATGAATGGTGAAGACAACCTCTTACACCCAAGCACAAATTATAAATAAAATTCCTTAAAAAACTGAGTATAAAGTGAGAGTTGGAGTAAATATGACATTAAATAAAGTGGTTCATACATGAACTTGTATAAAAGAAATTTGATCAGAGAACAAGCACAAGTATATAACCTACTGCACAGATGCACCTTTGACACACTGCTAATAAAACACACACAGGTACTACAGGTACACAGGTACTACAAGCACACACAGGTACTACAGGTACACACAGGTGCTACAGGTACACACAGGTACTACAAGCACACACAGGTGCTACAGGTACACAGGTACTACAGGTACACACAGGTACTACAAGCACACACAGGTGCTACAGGTACACAGGTACTACAGGTACACACAGGTACTACAAGCACACACAGGTGCTACAGGTACACAGGTACTACAGGTACACACAAGTACTACAAGCACACACAGGTGCTACAGGTACACACAGGTGCTACAGGTACACACAGGTGCTACAGGTACACACAAGTACTACAGGTACACACAGGTGCTACAGGTACACACAGGTACTACAGGTACACAAACATCATACATCAAGGTCTGCAAAGTCAGACCAGGACGACTGAATACAGACACACACACACACATATATATATATATATATAATATATATATATATATATATATATATATATATATATATATTATATATATATATATATATATATGTATGTATGTCGTGCCGAATATGTAAAACTGGTCAGTTAGCAAGAACTCATTTAAAATTAAGTCCTTTCTAAAATTTTCTCTTATACGTTTAAAGATATATATTTTTCATTAATGTTAATGTAAAAAAAATTAATTTTGCACCAAAAGAATCTTAGAAAACTTACCTAACCTTATTATAACAAGAACAATTTATTTTAGCCTAACCCAACTAAATATATTTTAGATTTGTTTACAATAATTTAATACTAAACAAACAGTGAAATATATTTTTTTCGTTAGGTTCAGAATGATTTTGGCGAAATTATTGCATACACAAACTTTCACTTGTCCTATATGGCAAGATGAGCGTTGCTATTTAAGCCAAGATCGCAAGTTCTGCCTATTCGGCACGACATATATATATATATATATATATATATATATATATATATAGGTAGTAGGTTGGTAGACAGCAACCACCCAGGGAGGTACTTACGTCCTGCCAAGTGAGTGTAAAACGAAAGCCTGTAATTGTTTTACGTGATGGTAGGATTGCTGGTGTCCTTTTCTCTGTCTTATAAACATGCAAGATTTCAGGTACGTCTTGCTACTTCTACTTACACTTAGGTCACACCACACATACATGTACAAGCGTATATATACACACCCCTCTGGGTTTTCTTCTATTTTCTTTCTAGTCCTTGTTCTTGTTTATTTCCTCTTATCTCCATGGGGAAGTGGAACAGAATTCTTCCTCCGTAAGCCATGCGTGCTGTAAGAGGCGACTAAAATACCGGGAGCAAGGGGCTAGTAACCCCTTCTCCCGTATAAATTACTAAATTTAGAAAGAGAAACTTTCGTTTTTCTTATTGGGTCACCCTGCCTTGGTGGGATACGGCTTGTTTATTGGAAAAAATATATAATATATATATATATATATATATATATATATATTATATATATATAATATATATATATATATATATATATATATAATATATATACATTATATATATATATATATATATATTATATATATAATATATATATATATATATATTATATTATATATATATATATATATTATAATATATATATATATATATATATAATATATATATATATATATATATATATATATATATATGAGGGCGTGCAACAGGGGGACCCTCTCGCCCCCTTTCTATTTTGTTTGGTCATCAAGGAAGTCACGGAGGCACTCTCCAGCGAGCTCAATATCTGGTTCCTGGACGACGGTACCCTAGCTGGCACAACAGAATCTCTCCTGGAGGACATTAGTAAAATTAAAGACATGGGAGAAAGCCTGGGCCTTACTTTAAACCCCACCAAATGTGAAATAGTTTCTACCAATCAACAGTTGATCCAGAAAATTAGTACCGTTTTACCAGGAGCACGAGCCATTGATCCAGCCAATAGCACTCTCCTCGGTGCTCCTCTTGGGTCCAATGCCATCGATCTGATCCTAGGAAAAAAAGTCTCAGACCTCCGGACGATGGAAAGCAGGATGAAAGACATTGACACACACGATGCCTTCTACCTACTCACCAGGTGCCTGTCAACCCCAAAACTTACCTATTTCTGAGATGCTCCCCAGCCTTCAGCAGTCCAAAACTCAAGGAATATGACTCTCTCCTGAAGGCCATGCTAGAGAGTGGATTGAATCTTTCCCTTGACGATGGACAGTGGTTGCAAGCCTCACTTCCGGTCAGGCTTGGAGGGCTAGGAGTACGCAGATCCTCCCAGATTGCTCTACCAGCTTTCTTATCCTCTTCCAGTGCATCAAACGAGTTGATAAGACAAATTCTTCCTGAAAACCTCAGTGACTCAGCAGGAATAGAAGACCCTAGCTATGTCAGTGCCATCACCAAATGGGAGACTCTTGCTGCTCCAGCACCAAACCCTAGTGCAGCACTGGCTCACAAACAGTCAAGCTGGGATAGCCCAATTGCTGAAAAGGTGCTTGCCAACATGCTCAGGGCTGCAACATCAGATAGGGAGATTGCCCGTCTCCAGGCTGTGAGTGCACCTCACTCCGGGGACTTCCTCCAAACAGTTCCCATATCGGCAATGGGAACGCGACTCGACCCTAAGACCCTCCGTATTGCAGTGGCTCTGCGCCTTGCTGCCCCAATTCACACAGAATATATGTGTATTTGCGGCGAAGTGCAAGCTGACCAATACGGTCTACATGGTCTTAACTGTTCCAAAACCAAGGGCTGGCATGCAAGACACAATGAGGTCAACGACATCATTAAGAGAACCCTTGCTACAGCTGGATGCCCTGCCGAGAGGGAGCCACGATCACTTGCAGCAAACAATACCCACAACCCAGCAAACCGCCCCGACGGGATCACCATCTATCCTTGGAAGAATGGCAAGCTCTTAGCATGGGACTATACCTGTGTGTCCACACTGGCTGACACCTATATCCATCACAGTGTGGGGCGACAGGGAGGAGCTGCTGACCACAGGGAGGAGTACAAGATCAGCAAGTACAGGGACATTAGCCAACAGTATCAATTTGTCCCAGTGGAATCAGAGACCTTGGGATCCTGGGGAAAAAATGCCACACGTTTCCTTAAAAAATTGGGTTCCAGACTCATCGACACCACCAGGGACCCAAGGGCAGCCACTTTCATGTTCCAGCGCCTCAGCATCGCCATCCAGAGGGGAAATGCTTGCTGCATACTTGGCTCACGCCCAGCCTCGGAGGAGCTGGAGGAAATTCATCATCTTTGATACATTGTGCCATTGTATTCATGTTTATGTTTTTTTTCTGTAAATGTATTTTGTTTATTAATAAATGTTCACATAGAATAAAAAATATATAGGGGGTGGTAGGAGAAGAAAATATTCAAACAGCTCCGGGGAGAACTTTGAGTTTTCCCTGAGGTACGTTTATTGTCTTCTCTGAGGATGGGCCAGTAGGCCTGCTGCAGTGTTCCTTCGTTCTTATGTTCTTACTACCAATAGTGGGGAGGGATGACGTGACATAAGGTCGGATCACATGACATACTTAGGGGTAGCTCGGGTTAACCAGTTACACTGTGCTTAACAACTTGTACTGTTACACCTAACACAAGACTTTAAAACCATTAAGAATATACAATAGTTTTACATGATTCCGTTAAGTAATTTACACTGGCCACAGATAATATTATATAGTCGGACTTTCTGATTGTAACTACTTAATAAGGAAGTTCGCAATATGATATTAAGTGATATCGGCTCAAAATAATGCACAAGTTGACGAGGCGTAACAACCCCCTCCCCCCCCCATCCCCCATGACCGCAGGTCGTAATAAGAATTTCAGGTGGGAGCTGTCTGGGTTGATGTCTTATGGGCAAATCTCTCTATATACACCTAGGACTCGTCTCAGCATAATGCTTCCAACCAGAGGGGACAAGTGGAATCAGTAGCCAGGTCAACACATACTGTATGAACAAACAAGATAAAGTTAATTTGGAACATATATATATTCCCTGCTTTCTTTTGTGTGTCCTTTAGGGGCGAGAAAGGGTGCCTGCAATCACGTTATCCTTGCCCTTTATATAATTTATAGAAATTGAATAGGGTTGAATTCGTAATGCCCATCTCAAGATGTGGACATTCTTTGATTTCATGGAGTTAATGAATGCTAACGAGTTATGGTCAGAATGAGATGAAGATCCTACATACACGTCAAAGTGTTCTAGAGACACCACCAATGCTAATGCCTCTTTTTTAATTGTTGAATAGTTAAGTTGGCGTTTCTTCAATTTAGATGAAAAGTAAGACAGAGTATGTAGTAACTGAGAGGGAGGTGCTTGTTGCAGTAACACGGCACCTAACGCGTAAGCACTCGCGACAATCTGGAGATGAAAGGGTTAGGAGAACTCAGGGCTTCGCAACATGGGAGAGGCTGAAAGTAATCTTCTTAACTGATTGAAAGTTATTTCACACTCAGGGGACCAGGTGAATTTTGCCTTAAGACTTGTTGCTTCGGTTAAAGGAAATGCAGTTTGAGCAAAATTAGGACAAAAACGGCGATAATAGCTGACTATTCTTTAGAATCTTTGCACTGCTTTACGGTCTGTCGGTACAGAGAATTCGACAAGGGACTCTGGTTTCTAGAGGCGCTACCTCGCCCTGACCAATCCGGAATCCTAAATATTTAACTTTGGCTTGTCCGAATTCACACTTAGACAAGTTGATTGTGAAATTGTACTGGTCCATGAGTTCGAATAAGGCTTTGAGTTGCCTCATGTGTTGATCCCAACTATCACTAAAAATCACCAGATCATCCGGATAAGCTTCAACTCCCTTCAGGTCTTTAGTCATTTGATTCATTAGACGCTGTAAGGCTGAACTTGCGTTACAGAATCCGAAGGGCATGACTCGGTAATTATATAGGCCGCTTCGTACCACAAAAGCCTATATTTCCTTCGCCTTAGATGAGAAGGGTACCTGGTAATATCCACTTAACAAATCCAACTTGCTTATGTATTTGGCTCAAGCCACTTGATCTATTAAATCGTCGATTTGTGGAATAGGGAATCCATCAGGAATAGTAAGGGAGTTAACTTTCCTGAAGTCGGTGCACATTTGTTTGGTCCCATCGGGTTTAGGCACCAGGATGCACAGTGAGGCCCATGGACTTAGACTGGGTTCAGCTAACCCATTTGAGAGTAACCACTCCACTTCTTTTTCTAAATCAGCTTGCTTCAGAAGGCTCACATGGTAGGGGGGCTGCTTAATTGGAGTGTCCATTCCAAGATTTATTTCGTGAAATCAGAGCTTTTATTTCCTGTTTCTTTTCCGACTCTAAAGACACTAACAGAGTCTCTGAATTCTGTAATGCTTCTGAATTTTTCAAGAGTATTGGAATTCCTAATTCTTTGTCTCCTGACTGGGATGTTTCTTCCTTCCGATAAGGCAAACATACAGTGATGGGAGAAAGCGGGGAAATGTAAGCTTTAATTTGGTTTGGGTGACAAGTCCATTTCGAGTTTCTTCTCATGGGTATTTTTATCACATAATTTACGTCGTTCACTCTTCTTACAACCTCCAATGGACCTTCAAACTTCAGTTGACGAGGCTGACCTGGAGAGAATCATAGAACCAGTACCTGATCTCCAGGCTCGAATGTCTGGAGTTTTGATCCTCGGTCATACCGATGTTTCATTTTAATTTGGGCTTGTTTCAAGTTTTCGGCGGCCAGTGCTCGAGCTACTGAGAGACGATTCTTGATAGCCTCAGGGAAGGACATAAAGGCGCAGCTGGTTTCATCCGTCTAGGCCTCTTTGAGCATCAACATAAGTTTTATAACTCGGTGCCCAAAAATGAGTTCAAATGGTGCAATCCTAATCTCTCATACACACTCTCGGAGGGCGAACAATAGGAGTGACATCACATCGTCCCAATGTTCCTGAAATTGCTGGCAATATTTTCTAATCATAACTTTTAAGGTTCCGTGAAGCTTTTCAACACCTTGTGATTGTGGGTGATAGACTGGAGTGAGCTTTGATTTCATTCCTAAATAATTATTTCGTTCTTTGAAATTATTTAGAAGTGAAATTGATTCCTTTTTCGGACTGTATTTTTTTAGTTAAGGAAACCGAACTGAGAAAAAAAATTAAGTAAGGCATTAATTTTCTTAAAGGGAATGGCCTCGGGATACCTCGTAACCGTATCTACTATGGTGAAAAGATATTTGTTTCCTATCTTCGTTTTTGGAAGTGGTCCGACACAGTCGATTACTAACCGGAAGAATGGTTCTCCACTCACTGAAATTGGAATGAGGGGAGCTAAAGAAAGATTGTGTGAGGGTTTGCCAATTAACTGACATGTGGGACAACTTTTCACGTATTGATTTATCTTTTCCTGCATTTTGGGCCACGACAAATGTTTAGCAATTTTGGCAGACGTCTTCTTTTGCCCAAGATGGCCCCCAATGGAGCTATTATGAGCCATTTCACAGACTAAGGCAACACAATTAAAGGTTTGCCACCGGAGCTTCTTTTTTCTTTCAGCAATTCCTTGTCCCATAAGAAACATAGTGTCAACTTACTTGCTTCTTCCACAGGGACAGTGTTTTTCCGAATACTATCCAGAGAGGGGTCGGAGTTTTGCTCTCCCATGAGGACTTTCCGATCTGGAAGGATCCTGTCAGACGAGGGAAAGGTCATAACACTTGTCACCTCCTCGGGAGGTGATGCATCAGCTGGGGTTAAATCACTAAATTTCCTAATTCCCCATCGACACTATCAGTCGGAAGAGGCGTCTACACCATTAAGGTTAGACATGGTAGTGGACACCACGCTCAAAGGAAACAATAAGGGTCCCTCCTTATGGGCCTCTACTGCATAATGATCCTCAGTTCCATTTTCCATGACTACTGGCTCCATACTTATGCCTATCCTTTCAAGAATTTCCTACTAATAAGTCAACGCAAATCACTCTATATACACCTAGGACTCGTCTCAGCATAATGCTTCCAACCTGAGGGGACAAGTGGAATCAGTAGCCAGGTCAACACATACTGTATGAACAAACAAGATAAAGTTAATTTGGAACATATATATATTCCCTGCTTTCTTTTGTGTGTCCTTTAGGGGCGAGAAAGGGTGCCTGCAATCACGTTATCCTTGCCCTTTATATAATTTATAGAAATTGAATAGGGTTGAATTCGTAATGCCCATCTCAAGATGTGGACATTCTTTGATTTCATGGAGTTAATGAATGCTAACGAGTTATGGTCAGAATGAGATGAAGATCCTACATACACGTCAAAGTGTTCTAGAGACACCATCAATGCTAATGCCTCTTTTTTAATTGTTGAATAGTTAAGTTGGCGTTTCTTCAATTTAGATGAAAAGTAAGACAGAGTATGTAGTAACTGAGAGGGAGGTTCTTGTTGCAGTAACACGGCACCTAACGCGTAAGCACTCGCGTCAATCTGGAGATGAAAGGGTTAGGAGAACTCAGGGCTTCGCAACATGGGAGAGGCTGAAAGTAGTCTTCTTAACTGATTGAAAGTTATTTCACACTCAGGGGACCAGGTGAATTTTGCCTTAAGACTTGTGGCTTCGGTTAAAGGAAATGCAGTTTGAGCAAAATTAGGACAAAAACGGCGATAATAGCTGACTATTCTTTAGAATCTTTGCACTGCTTTACGGTCTGTCGGTACAGGGAATTCGACAAGGGACTTTGGTTTCTAGAGGCGCTACCTCGCCCTGACCAATCCGGAATCCTAAATATTTAACTTTGGCTTGTCCGAATTCACACTTAGACAAGTTGATTGTGAAATTGTACTGGTCCATGAGTTCGAATAAGGCTTGGAGTTGCCTCATGTGTTGATCCCAACTATCACTAAAAATCACCAGATCATCCGGATAAGCTTCAACTCCCTTCAGGTCTTTAGTCATTTGATTCATTAGACGCTGTAAGGCTGAACTTGCGTTACAGAGTCCGAAGGGCATGACTCTGTAATTATATAGGCCGCTTCGTACCACAAAAGCCTATATTTCCTTCGCCTTAGATGAGAAGGGTACCTGGTAATATCCACTTAACAAATCCAACTTGCTTATGTATTTGGCTCAAGCCACTTGATCTATTAAATCGTTGATTTGTGGAATAGGGAATCCATCAGGAATAGTAAGGGAGTTGACTATCCTGAAGTCGGTGCACATTTGTTTGGTCCCATCGGGTTTAGGCACCAGGATGCACAGTGAGGCCCATGGACTTAGACTGGGTTCAGTTAACCCATTTGAGAGTAACCACTCCACTTCTTTTTCTAAATCAGCTTGCTTCAGAGGGCTCACATGGTAGGGGGGCTGCTTAATTGGAGTGTCCATTCCAAGATTTATTTCGTGAAATCAGAGCTTTTATTTCCTGTTTCTTTTCCGACTCTAAAGACACTAACAGAGTCTCTGAATTCTGTAATGCTTCTGAATTTTTCAAGAGTATTGGAATTCCTAATTCTTTGTCTCCTGACTGGGATGTTTCTTCCTTCCGATAAGGCAAACATACAGTGATGGGAGAAAGCGGGGAAATGTAAGCTTTAATTTGGTTTGGGTGACAAGTCCATTTCGAGTTTCTTCTCTTGGGTATTTTTATCACATAATTTACGTCGTTCACTCTTCTTACAACCTCCAATGGACCTTCAAACTTCAGTTGACGAGGCTGACCTGGAGAGAATCATAGAACCAGTACCTGATCTCCAGGCTCGAATGTCTGGAGTTTTGATCCTCGGTCATACCGATGTTTCATTTTAATTTGGGCTTGTTTCAAGTTTTCGGCGGCCAGTGCTCGAGCTACTGAGAGACGATTCTTGATAGCCTCAGGGAAGGACATAAAGGCGCAGCTGGTTTCATCCGTCTAGGCTTCTTTGAGCATCAACATAAGTTTTATAACTCGGTGCCCAAAAATGAGTTCAAATGGTGCAAATCCTAATCTCTCATACACACTCGGAGGGCGAACAATAGGAGTGACATCACATCGTCCCAATGTTCCTGAAATTGCTGGCAATATTTTCTAATCATAACTTTTAAGGTTCTGTGAAGCTTTTCAACACCTTGTGATTGTGGGTGATAGACTGGAGTGAGCTTTGATTTCATTCCTAAATAATTATTTCGTTCTTTGAAATTATTTAGAAGTGAAATTGGTTCCTTTTTCGGACTGTATTTTTTTAGTTAAGGAAACCGAACTGAGAAAAAAATGTAAGTAAGGCATTAATTTTCTTAAAGGGAATGGCCTCGGGATACCTCGTAACCGTATCTACTATGGTGAAAAGATATTTGTTTCCTATCTTCGTTTTTGGAAGTGGTCCGACACAGTCGATTACTAACCGGAAGAATGGTTCTCCACTCACTGAAATTGGAATGAGGGGAGCTAAAGAAGGATTGTGTGAGGGTTTGCCAATTAAGTGACATGTGGGACAACTTTTCACGTATTGCTTTATCTTTTCCTGCATTTTGGGCCACGACAAATGTTTAGCAATTTTGGCAGACGTCTTCTTTTGCCCAAGAAGGCCCCCAATGGAGCTATTATGAGCCATTTCACAGACTAAGGCAACACAATTAAAGGTTTGCCACCGGAACTTCTTTTTTCTTTCAGCAATTCCTTGTCCCAAAAGAAACATAGTGTCAACTTACTTGCTTCTTCCACAGAGACAGTGTTTTTCCGAATACTATCCAGAGAGGGGTCGGAGTTTTGCTCTCCCATGAGGACTTTCCGATCTGGAAGGATCCTGTCAGATGAGGGAAAGGTCACAACACTTGTCACCTCCTCGGGAGGTGATGCATCAGCTGGGGTTAATCACTAAATTTCCTAATTCCCCATCGACACTATCAGTCGGAAGAGGCGTCTACACCATTAAGGTTAGACATGGTAGTGGACACCACGCTCAAAGGAAACAATAAGGGTCCCTCCTTATGGGCCTCTACTGCATAATGATCCTCAGTTCCATTTTCCATGACTACTGGCTCCATACTTATGCCTATCCTTTCAAGAATTTCCTACTAATAAGTCAACGCCTTTTATAGGAAACTTCATTGGAGAAATTCCGCCAGATACCCAATCTTCAAAAAATGGGGTTATCAAGAAAACTTTATGCAGAGGTACTCTCAAAGAGGTGCCTCCAAAGGCTTCTAACAGCACATCTAGTCCACTGTAGGAACTCTTAGGGAGATTCAATAGTCCTTCCTGAAGCACGATTAGATAAGAACCTGTGTCTCGAAAGGAGTTTACCTCGGTTAATAGTTGATCAGTAATTCCCACTTTACTTGAAAAGAAATGAGGGTTCATGGCTCGGGATACATCTGAAGCAGTAGGTGGTGATGCAGAGAGTCAGGTAGCGGGCAGTTTCCCTTGGTTTTTCGTTTTTTCCTTTGCAATTTTCCAGAGTCGCTGTTGCGTTGAGAATTGTAGATGAGTTGAGAGGGAAGGCCGTGTATTCGGTTGTTTCCTAGGTCATTTCTACGTTTTAAACACTGAGACAGTTTGTGTCCCTCCTTCGCTCAATAAGAGCATTTCACTCTCGGTGAAGGTGGTTGAGACTAAGTATAATTCTTTCCTGGTAATTTTCTGGTTTCCCTGAAGGTCTCTTCTACTCGGGAGAGATATGGTTCTGAGCATTCGGTAAGGGGATCACCTAGCAACGTTGTTGTACCTTTGTGTCTGCTCGGGACAAGTCTTCGAGACACCTCTAAATTATCCGCTAGAGCCGCAGTTTTTTCCAGAAAACGTTTTGGATGATATATAAGATGTTTCTTTAATTCCCTAGGGAGATTTGCATGAAAATCCTGTAACAGAATTAGCAATGTCAGATCCTCTAAAGAGTGGACATCAGCAGCTCTAGACCAACGATCTAGGGCAGTTACCCTGTCTCGGGCGTATTCAACATATGATTGACCAGGCCGATGTTTCATCGAACGAAAAGCTATTTGGTAATTCACGGGGAGCAGATCATAAGAACTCAATATGGTTCTCTTCATCACCCCGTACTGTGTACATTGCTGGTATGGAAGGGAGGCCATGCAGGTTTGAGCCTTGCCTTTCAACGCAGTATGAATCAAGGTGGCCCTTTTTTTTTGGGGGGGGGGGGGGCAATTCGTGGCTTGGGTTTGATTTTAAAAAATCTCGAAGAAAA
The DNA here is from genome assembly GCF_026875155.1 of Cherax quadricarinatus. Lineage (NCBI taxonomy): Eukaryota > Metazoa > Arthropoda > Malacostraca > Decapoda > Parastacidae > Cherax > Cherax quadricarinatus. The sequence continues at coordinate 47,598,434 of NC_069404.1, forward strand.
TGTCTACATTATTTTCATCGAATTTAGGCATCTTAAGAGCAGCTTTATGTAAATCAAACCTGGTAAGAAGCATATCGTCCAAGTCTCCTTCATTCTTCGCACGTCTTAATTTTTTTAGCTTGAACTCTTCCTCAGTGAGGCGTTTTTTAGCTGACTCGGCTCTAGCTTTCGACTCAGGTCCTTCAGGACCCTTTGGCGTAGAAGTTGGGGAGAATTTGACACGAGGAAGGGAAATTTGTGTCCCTTCCTGCTTATTCTCTTCAGACGTTTCTGACGCATCAAGGTGCATTTCGAGAAGGCTAGACTCTAAGTCTACTTCTTCCCAGGAAGATGTGTCAGCAGCGATTCTATACTTGATCAAAGATCCAAGGGTAGGTGCAGTGTAGTGCCTACCATACGGTACATTTAATTGTCTGGCTATTCGCCAACAAATTTGCAAAGCTAAGGTCTCTAGTGACTCTTCTGTTAAATTACTTAATAGATCTGATCCTAGGTCCCTTTTTAAAGTTCTGTTAACTTTCGTTTATTTTATGGTGGGTTTGTTTAGCTACCGGGCAGGCACCCATTTATTGGTGTCTTATCCTCTTTTCACTTTACAGGGTGTCGAGATACAATAAGTTGATAAATTTCTAACTACTTTTCATAGGAAGTCAAGAATGACAAGAAAAATTTATGGCCTTTAATATTATATTGTTCCTTAGAACTTATTACTTTGAAGTTATTAATTTTCATCTCGTATTTTACGAGAGCAAGAATATTTACAGAGTACTTTGTACAGGACCTTAAGGTTTCAGTTCCATTCACACGAATAAAGTTACAAGTAATCACCCGGAGATTTCTAGCACACCGGTGAATATATCAAATATTTGACTTGGGACATAATTTACAGATAAGTCCCCTACGAGCACCTTCTTAAGTATGATCCGAGGGAATACGGCTCTGTTACAACAGAGGACTTCCAGGCAATGCACCTCGGGCCGTAGAGCAGCTGCTGCTACCATTAGTGCGGAGGGGTGACCTGACATAAGGTCGGATGTCACGTGACATACTTAGGGGTAGCTCCAGTTAGCTAGTGACAACTTGCACTGTTACACCTAACATAAGATTTTAAAACCATTAAGAATATACAAAAATTTTACATGATTCCGTTAAGTAATTTACATTGGCCACAGATAATATTGTACAGTCGGACTTACTTATTGTAGTTTGCAATATGATATTAAGTGATATCGGCTCAAAATAATGCATAAGTTGATCAGTCGTAACAATACACATACATATATATAAAAAAGGAGAAGAGAAAAAAAAGAAGTCAGGAGGTTACACGCAATATAAGGGTTACGTAACAACAGAGAGGATTGTAAGTATGTAGTATAAGCTTTCCTTGTACATTATCACAAGATAGAAAAAAACACATGTTTGTGACCTTAATTTTCTTAGTGCTTAATAAAAACATTGGTGACTAGCTATCTTGCAATGACAATGAAATAAGTCACTCTGCCCGACTTACTTGGGCCATCCTAGGCAACTCAGACGTTACTATGTATATATGTATGTATGTATGTATGTATGTATGTATGTATGTATGTATGTATGTATGTATGTATGTATGTTTGGGTGTTTGTGCAGCTGTACGTAGTTGAACCTGTACCCCAACAAACTCACACACATGTTACCATTACAACTGTTATCATGTCCACACACCGCACATTGTCACTTTGAATACACTTCTACTCATATTGACTTAACATATATATAAATCATAATAACGATTAGGTCTCTTATCTACCTCATTTAACTTTTATAATGTAATATTATCGATAAGGTACCAGAGAACCCCAGTGGAAATAAGTCTGACTTTTTCTGGGTTATCCTAGCTTCTCTACACATATGCTGTTATTTTTGTATGATAATCTATGTAATTGTATTAGTGTATACCTGAATGTACTTACTCAATATCTGAGAAATACCGACGGTATGACTAGCTTTCTTGTCCATGACTAGCAGGTGTGGGTAGGGAATCAGCTGATGTTCTTTACTCCAGCCAGACGACCATTGTCAGAGCCATCTGTCGCTGCCACTGCAACAAAGCCTTTTGTAGCTGAGAGCCAAAAATCATAGGTTAAACTTGTCTTCACCAGTTCTGTCGTGCCTAGAAGCATCAACCGGGTTAGCACACGTTTTTTAGATGGGTTAAACTGTGGCGGGGAGGCGGTGAGAGGCAGCAGAGCACTGAATTTGAGTTGCTGAAGAGAGGAAGGTGGAGGGGGGGGGGGTTGTGGGTATTGGTGGCACTTGGGAGGAATGGTTAGGTGTTCTTTGTAGAATGAGCTAGCTTGGGTTCTAATATTTTCCGCTCCATCTCTACGGTTCGACGAGTCAGACGAAGAGGTTAGTTAGTTGTGATGGCAGGAACACTTATTCTGTCTTAATATAGCAACTACCAGCGCACTGTTGCCAGCTGGCTACCCACCTTTCTCGTACGTTCCTCAGCCAGGTTAGGCCTACGTTGGCACTGATGCTCGCACACTTTCCTGGATCAGCGAAATCCGCCTTTATTCCATACTATGGTAGAGGCGATGAGTTGAGGATACAGAATGGGGGATGAAGGAGGCACAGTCACCAGTTAAAGAGGTTAGAATTAAACGAAGAACTGAGCCCTGTATGACTACTGCGATATTAGATAATATGAAGCTCAGAGATCAGTTGCTAAAAAGATTTAAAACAAACAGACAGGATATTGCAGCACTAAATGAATTCCAAAGGTGAGGAACAGAGTGCAGAGACTTATAAAAGGAGCAAAGGCAAAGCACTATTGCTCAAAAATTGAAGAGTATAAGCATAACCCCAGAAAACCCTGGCAACAACTAAAACATATGGACAACATAAGAACATAAGAACATAAGAACGATGGAACACTGCAGAAGGCCTACTGGCCCATGCGAGGCAGGTCCAAGTCTCCTACCGGCTTAAGCCAATGCACCCAACCTAGTCAGGTCAGGTCACATTGACTTAAGGGAGGAACACGGCAACCGACCTGGTAGCACAAGCTATCAGGTCTAACTCACACCCACCCACATCCACTCATGTATTTATCCAACCTATTTTTAAAGCTACACAACGTTCTGGCCTCTATAACTGTACTTGGGAGTTTGTTCCACTCATCCACAACTCTATTACCAAACCAGTACTTTCCTATATCCTTCCTGAATCTGAATTTTTCCAACTTAAAACCATTGCTGCGAGTCCTGTCTAGGCTAGATATTTTCAGCACACTATTTACATCCCCTTTATTTATTCCTGTCTTCCATTTATACACCTCAATCATATCCCCCCCAATTCTACGTCTTTCTAGAGAGTGCAGATTCAGGGCCCTTAGTCTATCCTCATAGGGAAGGTTTCTGATACATGGGATCAACTTTGTCATCCTCCTTTGTACATTTTCCAGAGAATTTATATCCATTCTGTAATAAGGTGACCAAAACTGTGCAGCATAATCTAAATGAGGCCTAACCAAGGATGTATAGAGTTGAAGAACAACCTGAGGACTCCTATTAATGCTTCTTGATATGAAGCCAAGGATTCTATTAGCTTTATTGCGAACACTTATGCACTGTTGTCTTGGTTTCAGATTACTGCTAACCAGAACTCCTAAATCTTTTTCGCAATCCGTAATATTAAGATCTACATTATTTAGTTTATATGTGGCATGGTTATTGTCCTGTCCAACATTTAGAACTTTGCATTTGTCTATATTAAACTGCATCTGCCACTTCTCCGACCACTGCATCAGTCTATTCAAATCTTCCTGGAGTGCTCGAATGTCCTCGTCAGAATGAATTCGACGGCCTATTTTGGTGTCATCGGCAAACTTGCCGATGTCGCTCTTTATGCCCTCATCTATGTCGTTTATGTAGATAGTGAACAGCAGGGGGCCCAACACTGACCCCTGTGGAACACCGCTCGTGACACTTCCCCACTCTGATTTCTCCCCATTTATGCAAACTCTCTGCTGCCTATTTGTCAACCATGCCTCTATCCAGGAAAAAATTTCTCCTCCTATTCCATGTGCTTTAATTTTCCTCAATAGTCTCTGATGTGGGACCCTGTCAAAAGCCTTACTGAAGTCCATATACACAATATCATATTCATTACCATGATCTACCTCCTCAAATACCTTAGTGAAAAAAGTTAATAAATTCGTAAGGCAGGAACGCCCCTTTGTAAAACCATGCTGAGATTCGTTGATTAATTTATGCTTTTCAAGGTGGCTACGAACTGCCTCGGCAATTATTGATTCCATAAATTTTCCCACTATGGAGGTTAGGCTTATTGGTCTATAGTTCGAAGCTAAGAACCTGTCACCTGTTTTGAAAATAGGTATCACATTTGCCATTTTCCACTTATCTGGCACCATGCCAGTTTGTAGTGATATGTTGAAAAGATTAGCCAAAGGTGTGCTAAGCTCCTCTTTACATTCCTTTAGAACCCTTGCATACAGTTCATCAGGGCCTGGGGATTTGTTAGGTTTTAATTTATCTATTTGCCTAAGGACCATGTCACTTGTGACCCTAATAGTGCACAGTTTATTATCGTCCTGTTCTACATAATTTATCATTACTGGAATATCGCAACTTTATTCCGAAACGTTTCGCCTACACAGTAGGCTTCTTCAGTCGAGTACAGAAAGTAGGCAGGAGCAGTAGAGATGTGAAGACGATGTAATCAGAGGGACGTGACCTCTCAGGGGCTACATTCTGACTACAACTACTCTGCACCTTTCCTTCCGACAGTATTTAAGTCTCAACACTGTCGCTTGATCTTCAGTTGGTTCCAGACTTTGGAACAGAACTTCTCTAAGCTGATGGACTGACAACCTCAAATCTACGACTTCAAAAGTGATGGACTGATTACATCGTCTTCACATCTCTACTGCTCCTGCCTACTTTCTGTAGTCGACTGAAGAAGCCTACTGTGTAGGCGAAACGTTTCGGAAAAAAGTTGCCTAAATGTTGCCTCTGTGTCTTACCTACCAACCTGTCGGTATTGTATACCATTTTGATATTCATTCAACAACTAAAACAGTTGGGGTATAGCCATAAATCAGTAGATAGGTCTAACATAGTACACACTATCGATAACGAGGTATGCCACGAAACATCTAAGGTGGCAAATTGTTTTAATTCCTGCTACACATCTGTTGCATCAACACTAGTAAGTAAACTACCAGCTGCATCAAATACCTTTAACACAGACTCTGATAAGTTTCAAACATACTGTACCAATAAAGGGGTAACCCCAAACAGTTGTCAACTAGTAAGTGTATCTCATGACTTTATTCAAAAAGAACTAAGCAGGTTAAACCCAACTAAGAGCACAGGCCCTGATAACATCCCGTCTAAGTTCCTAAAAGATGGTGCTTCTGAACTGTCAATCCCTATTGCTCACATAATAAATCTATCAATCACCACTAATACCGTACCGGATGGGTTCAAGGAGGCCAGAGTTACTCCTATCTTCAAGAAAAATAGTAGGTCTGATGTAAGCAACTATAGGCCTGTTAGTATACTCAGTATAATATCCAAAAATCTAGAGAGGGCGGTGTAATCTCAAGTAGTTAAGTACCTTAATGACAACATTCTCCATAGCTATCAATCAGGCTTTAGAGGATCTTACTCAACTGACACCTCCCTAATTAATCTGATGGGATACTTGAGAACTGAAATGTCAAAGGGGAACCTCATAGGTATGGTAACCTTAGACCTGCAAAAGGCCTTCGATACTGTCAACCACAATATATTATGTAAGAAACTTCAAGCTATAGGTATAGGTTCTGTAGACTGGTTTAAGTCCTACCTTAGCAACAGGAGACAAATTGTCAAAATCAACAAAACGGAATCAGAACCCCTGCCGATACCATGTGGAGTTCCCCACGGCAGTACTCTGGGCCCCTTATTATTCTTATGCTATGTTAATGACATGCCTATCAGTGTCAAGTATGCAGATGACAGTGCTGTGTTAGCGTCAGGTAAAGACCCACAAGATATAGCTAATGTTTTAACACTGGAACTGGAGTCCTGCAGCAAATGGTTAGTAGACAACAAACTATCATTACACCTCGGGAAAACTGAAGCCATTTTCTTTGGCACGAAACATAAACTGAGAAGGGTAAATAATTTTAATGTCCAGTGTAATGGGGAGTCCATCACTTTGGTTTCATCAGTAAAATATCTGGGAATCCCCTTTGACCCATGCATGTCAGGAGAATTGATAGGGAACAGTGTAGTAAAGACAGCGAATGCCACATTGAAATTCCACTATAGACAAGCACAGTGTCTACCTACTGAGGCTCGCAGGACCCTATGTCTAGCCCTTATACAGTGTCATATGGATTACGCTTGCTCTTCATGGTACTCTGCCTTGACAAAAACACTGAAAGAAAGACTGCAAATCACCCAGAACAAAATGGTAAGATTCATCCTGGGCCAGGGTCCAAGAGAGCATGTAGGTTAGGATGAATTACAGCAGTTGGATATGCTGAATGTTGAAGACAGAGTAAAACAACTGAAGCTAAATCATGTTTATAAAATTGCTCACAGATAGTGTCCAGAATATCTTACCTATAATTTTGTCAAGGTTGGGAACCAAAGCAATCATAGTACTAGGGGGAGAGAGCACAACTTTGTAGTACCCACAGTCAGTGGACAGGCTTCAAACACCTTTTATTGTACAGCAATAAAGGAATGGAACAGACTACCCGCACATGTCAAAGCCAGTCATAGCATGAATCAGTTCAAGAGGAGAGCCAAAAGGTGTCTGATGAATGTAGCTACAGAAAGGGAGGGGAATGATTTTTTTATTCTTTTAGCTAACACAGGTGTAATTTTACCTAATTCCAAGTAATGACCTTCGTATTGTAGATAGTCTTAATGACCCTCGTGTAGTAGATAGTCTTTTTATTATGATAATGAGATGTTATCTTCACTATAGAATAATAAGAAAATATTATAACCTTTGTATTATAATAATAAGGTAAAAGGACCCCAATGGAAATAAGTCACTCTGTCGGACTTTTTTGGGTTATCCCAGGTTCTCTACACATATGCTGCTATGTATGATAATCTATGTAACTGTATTTGTGTATACCTGAATAAACTTACTTACCTCTCTTCGATACGGGTGAAAGTCTGAAGCAGGTGGTATAGTGCCTCTCTTAAGGTCATTCACTAGGCCACACTTCTCTGGAGAGTTACCACACACTGCAATACTCGTGCAAATAGTTACTACAAACCTGCAACACTAAACACCTCTAGCACACATGCATTCGAATGACAGACGAATTTTGACTCTCTGCACAAACAAATCACCACAAACTTACAATGTTTAGAGATGAACCTCTGGCATGTCACACTTAAAAGCAGTATCTGGTAGCCAAAAAAGTTGCCACGTACTGAAATGCTCGTTAAAGTGTTCTTAACCACCCTTGTTTTGTTCCAACTACGCAGCATTCATACCAGAAACACTCAATGCACAGAAGAATAAAAAATACATCTTCCTCAGTTCTAGAAATACCACTATTTGTACCAACAGACTGTCTCTTTGAATTAGTCTGGCAGGTTTCAGTCAGGCCTGAGTTACCAACTCACGTGGGACTGCTGACTCGTCTTTTTTTCTCGGATTGGTAAAGGCGATGAGCTGTGTAGAAATCAGAGGCATGAGTGACGGTGGACTAGCAAAATTCGCCCCTACACAGTACGTCGTTAGAGGCGAATGGCTGAGTTCATAAGCAATGAAGAGGGGAAGCAGAGGCCTGTGAGAGTCACTTCAAACGGAAAACTATTTCCAGTGTTTCACAAAGTATATCACTAGTCACAACTCACACATAAAAGTTCTCACAATACTGTAGCTGCGATCCAACTGTATGAATTTTTATGATGACTTATCAGTCAGGTGAAATATGTAGGCCTGCAAAATAGTAGGCGTAGGCCCAGTTACCCCCAGTACACGTCTGCACCCGTCAGCTACTCAGCCGATACTCCATTGCCCCCGTATCAACCCTATCATATGCCTTTCCAAATCTATAAATGCCAAAAAAAAACCTCTTTACCCTTATCCAAATTCTGTTCACCTATATGTTTCACTGTAAACACTTGGTCTACACCCCCCCTACCCTTCCTAAAGCTTCCTTGTTCATCTGCTATCGTACTCACCGTCTTACTCTTAATTCTATCAACAATAACTACCATACACTTGACCTGGTATACTCAACAGACTTATTCCTTTATAATTTTTATATTCTGCTTTGTTCCCCTTTCCTTTATGCATGCTCTCTACCAATCCCTAGGTACCTTACCCTCTTCCATACACTTATTAAATAAAAACACTAGCCACTCCAAAACTATATCCCCACCTCCTTTTAACATTTCAATCTGTATTCCTTCATTCCCAGCTGCTTTACCCTCTTTCGTTCTACCCACTGCCTCACGAACTTCCCCCACACTAACAACTGGTTCTTCCTCACTCCTATAAGATGTTATTCCTCCTTGCTCTATACATGAAATCACAGCTTCCCTATCTTTATCAACATTTAACAATTCCTCAAAATATTCCCTCAGTCTTCCCAATATCTCTTACTCTCCATTTAATAACTCTCCTCTACTATTTTTAACTATCAAATCAATTCGTTCTCTAGGCTTTCTCAACTTATTAATTTCACTCCAAAACGTTTTTTAATTTTCGACAAAATTTGTTCATAATATCTCACCCACTCTCTCATTTGCTCTCTTTTTACATTGCTTCACC
>NC_069404.1:47612235-47627268 GCF_026875155.1 Cherax quadricarinatus
TATCATGTAAAACAGTTACAGGTTTCTGTTTCACACTCACTTGGCAGGACGGTAGTAGCTCCCTGGGCGGTTGCTGTCTACCAACCTACTACCTAACAGGCCAAGAGACCAGCGGCCTCGGAGGCATCACTTTACGGTCTCGGGACCAGGTCAAGACAGGCGGAAGGTCGATGCCCGAGGCGGAAATAGTTAATAGAAACTTTGTCTATTCCCAGACGTCGTAAAGGGAACAGAAAATTCCCTTGACAAATTATTGTGACCGGTGCGGTATTGTGTTTGTGGGGAAGGGGCGGGGGATGGGGGACTCTGCTTGGGAGCTGGGGCTGTTTTGGAGCGGGAGCTGTTTTGGGACGGGGACTGTTTTGGGAGCGGGGGCTGTTTTGGAGCGGGAGCTGTTTTGGGACGGGGACTGTTTTGAGATAGGGGCTGTTTTGGAACAGGGGTCGGTTTTGAGAAGAAGGCTGTTTTGGGAGAGGACTGTTTTGGGGCGGGGGTTGTTTTGGGAAGAGGGCTTTTGGGGCTGGGGGAGAGAGAAGAGGGGTAGGGGAAGAGGGGTGGGGAAATGAAGGGTGTTAGGGGATGTGAGGGTTGATAAAGGGGATGGGAGAATTTAAAGGGAAGGTGTCGAAAGCTGCAAATTGAGGGAGGAAGATGTAGGTGATGCAAGGATGGGAGGGAGAGGTGGGTGTGACATTATTAGTATTATTAGTATTAGTGGTAGTAGTAATAGTAACAGTAGTGGTAGTAGTAATAGTAACAGTAGTGGTAGTAGTAATAGTAACAGTAGTGGTAGTAGTAATAGTAACAGTAGTGGTAGTAGTAATAGTAACAGTAGTGGTAGTAGTAATAGTAACAGTAGTAGTAGTAGTAATAGTAACAGTAGTGGTAGTAGTAATAGTAACAGTAGTGGTAGTAGTAATAGTAACAGTAGTAGTAGTAGTAATAGTAACAGTAGTGGTAGTAGTAATAGTAACAGTAGTAGTAGTAGTAATTAGTAACAGTAGTAGTAGTAGTAATAGTAACAGTAGTGGTAGTAGTAATAGTAACAGTAGTAGTAGTAGTAATAGTAACAGTAGTGGTAGTAGTAATAGTAACAGTAGTGGTAGTAGTAATAGTAACAGTAGTGGTAGTAGTTAATAGTAACAGTAGTGGTAGTAGTAATAGTAACAGTAGTGGTAGTAGTAATAGTAACAGTAGTGGTAGTAGTAATAGTAACAGTAGTAGTAGTAGTAATAGTAACAGTAGTGGTAGTAGTAATAGTAACAGTAGTGGTAGTAGTAATAGTAACAGTAGTGGTAGTAGTAATAGTAACAGTAGTGGTAGTAGTAATAGTAACAGTAGTGGTAGTAGTAATAGTAACAGTAGTGGTAGTAGTAATAGTAACAGTAGTGGTAGTAGTAATAGTAACAGTAGTGGTAGTAGTAATAGTAACAGTAGTGGTAGTAGTAATAGTAACAGTAGTGGTAGTAGTAATAGTAACAGTAGTGGTAGTAGTAATAGTAACAGTAGTGGTAGTAGTAATAGTAACAGTAGTGGTAGTAGTAATAGTAACAGTAGTGGTAGTAGTAATAGTAACAGTAGTGGTAGTAGTAATAGTAACAGTAGTGGTAGTAGTAATAGTAACAGTAGTAGTAGTAGTAATAGTAACAGTAGTAGTAGTAGTAATAGTAACAGTAGTGGTAGTAGTAATAGTAACAGTAGTGGTAGTAGTAATAGTAACAGTAGTAGTAGTAGTAATAGTAACAGTAGTAGTAGTAGTAATAGTAACAGTAGTGGTAGTAGTAATAGTAACAGTAGTGGTAGTAGTAATAGTAACAGTAGTAGTAGTAGTAATAGTAACAGTAGTGGTAGTAGTAATAGTAACAGTAGTAGTAGTAGTAATAGTAACAGTAGTAGTAGTCGTAGCAGCAGCAGCAGCGATATTAATATTATTATTATTATTATTATTATCTTTGTCTTTAGTATTGTTATTATTATTATTGGCAGTAGTAGTAGTAGCAGCAGCAGCAATAGCAATATTATTATTATTATTATTATTATTATTATTATTATTTTTTATTATTATTTATTATTATTATTATTATTATTATTATATATTTATTATTATTATTATTATTATTATTATTATTATTATTATTATCATCATCATCATCATTGGTATTATTATTATTCTTAGCAGTAGTAGTAGCAGCAATGGTAGTAATATAGTATTATTATTATAATAATTATTATTATTACATTATTATATTATTAGTAGTAGTACAAGTATTAGTATTATAATTATTTTTATAATTATTATTATTACTATTATAATTATTTCTGGAGAAATGAGAGTCAATCAGGTGTATTTTAAAGAAGGGGAGTAGTGCCTCCAGTTCTTCAGATCAAGAGCGCAGTCGCCATTGAAGGGAGTGACTGGAGAAGTCAAAGTCTATGAAAGGTAGATCACACTGAAGGATGATACAGCTGGTCAGTATATCTTTGCAATTTTGTTTAACTGTGTCCACAGTTGACTGTGGCCTCACAGTTGGTGCCCAAGACTCTTCAGTCGTTTCTAAGGGTCTGACCAACACCAACTATTAAGGGACTGACCACCTCTAAATGAATTCTTCCACTATCTCCCATGCTGTATTCGCCGGTATTCGACTGCTGACGTCTGCTGCGCTGGCGTTGCGTATTAATAATAAAGACAGGCAAGTGGTGCATGTGTCTTGTTTATAAATTCGGCATTACAGTAAAAACATCATTAATATGGTGAAATGATGGAAGGTAAGCGTAAGGTGCTTACCCAGAGTGTCCAGGGAAGACGACATCCTACAGAGACAAGCCGAGGGCAAGCCAGGCTCAGGCTTCTTCCTGTTCCACACTGTTAAGTGCGATTTCCACAGGTGAAACGGTATTGACATCGAAGTGACTTGACAGCACGCGAAACTCTCAGTCTCTCAGCCATACTCGCTTACTCTCCTGGTAACATGAAAGTTCTCGTACGGACGGAAAAAGTGACGGACTGACGAACGACAGCAGATGGGGAAGCGGGATGTTAGAAAGAAGGAGCGCATGGACGGAAGGATAGACAGGCAGATGTAGGATATAAAAGATCTTTCTGAACTTCGAGAAAATGAGGAAGCTGTTCTTCTGTGAAGAAACGCAAGAGGAGTTTCAATAATTCTGGCTTGTTTTATATACCTTTTTTTTTTTTCTAAAAATTATTTACCCTCGTAAATTGTTTACCCTCGTAAATGGTTTACACTCATAAATTGTTTAACCTCATAAACTGCTGACAGTAATAAACTGTTTACCCTCGTAAACTGTTTACCCTCATAACGTTTCCAATGTAGCATTCACAAGATAAATTTGGATCAACACACGAGTTAGAACGTTCTAACAATAACCTACAATCTCAGATAGTAAATACCATAATTAACTCAATAAGATAGTGAACTCAGTAAGATAGAGATTTCAGTAAGATAGTGAACTCAGTAAGATAGAGATCTCAGTAAGACAATGTACCCAGTAAGATAGTGAACCAAGTAAGATAGAAAACCCAGTGAGATAGTGAACCCAGAAACATAGTGAACTCAGTAAGATATTGAACTCAGTAAGATAGTGAATAAGACAGCAAACTTACAAGGATAGAAAGAGCCTCGGTAAAAACAGAGGTTACTTTAGTGTCAGTAGAGTGAGCCTTGTATTCGACTGACACAGTAACGGCGGTCCACTTACACGTGGCTCACTGTGATTTATAAACGAGGGGAAGCATCTTAGTTCAGTTGTCTGAAGGTGGTTCCTGAAGTGAGACTTTGAGGGAGGATCAGCAGCGAGTGCTGAAGCAAGATATGAAGGAAGGAAGAAGGAATTAAGGAAGAAAGCAAGGAACGAAGAAGAAAGGAAGTAGAGGAAGAAGAAACTAGAGGCGGAAGGAAGCGAGGACGGAATTAAAGATGCAAACAAAAATGGAAACAAAATGGAAAAAAAATGAAGGATGCGATGAGAGTAAGCAAGCAAGCAAGGATGGTAGGAACTAAGAAAAAAAAGAAAGTAGGAAAGGAAGATAGTAATGACGGAAGGAAGCAAGAAAGAACGGAAAAGAGGAAGCAAGCAAAGACTGAAGGACGAAAGGAAGGAGGAAAAAAGTAAAGGAGAGAAAGCAAAAAAACTGAACATAAATGGAAGGAAAGAAGCAAGGAAGGAAGTGAAGGAAGAAGAGGAAGGAAGAATGAAGTGAAGAAATGAATGAACGGGGGAAAATGATTGACCAAGGAAGGAGGGAAGGAGGAAAGAATGGAATCAAAAAGGGAAAGAAGGAAGGAAAGAAGGGGATGAGTAAAGAAGAAACGAAAGAAAAGGGAATGAGGAAAGAAGAACGGAAAGAAGTGAAGGAGGAAAGAGGAAAAGAGAATGAAAGGAAGGACAGAAAGAAGGATAGAAAAATGGAAGGAAAGAAAGAAAAAAGGATAGACGGAAAGAACGCCAAAAAACAGAAGGTAGGAAGAAAGGAAGGAAGGAAAAAGAATTAAATAAAGAAGAAAAGAAGGAAATAAAAGAAGAAAAATAAAAAAAGAGAAGGAAGGTAGGAATAAAAGAAGTAAGGATTTTTTGTGTGTAATAAACTTTTGTTGTCAGTGATGTCACTGACAGTGAGTGATGTCACTGACAGTGAGTGATGTCACTGACAGTGAGTGATGTCACTGGCAGTGAGTGATGTCACTGGCAGTGAGTGATGTCACTGACAGTGATTGATGTCACTGGTAGTGAGTGATGTCACTGACAGTGAGTGAGGTCACTGGCAGTGAGTGAGGTCACTGGCAATGAGTGATGTCACTGACAGTGAGTGATGTCACTGGCAGTGAGTGATGTCACTGACAGTGAGTAATGTCACTGGCAGTGAGTGATGTCACTGGCAGTGAGTGATGTCACCGGCAGTGAGTGAGATCACTGGCAGTGAGTGATGTCAATGGCAGTGAGTGATGTCACTGGCAGTGGGTGATGTCACTGGCAGTGAGTGATGTCACTGACAGTAATTGATGTCACTAGCAGTGAGTGATGTCACTGACAGTGAGTGATGTCACTGACAGTGAGTGATGTCACTGGCAGTGAGTGATGTCACTGGCAGTGAGTCATGTCACTGACAGTGAGTGATGTCACTGACAGTGATTAATGTCACTGGCAGTGAGTGATGTCACTGGCAGTGAGTCATGTCACTGGCAGTGAGTCATGTCACTGGCAGTGAGTGATGTCACTGACAGTGTGTAATGTCACTGGCAGTGAGTGATGTCACTGGCAGTGAGTGAGGTCACTGGCCTTGTGTAATGTCACTGGCCTTGAGTAATGTCACTGGCCTTGAGTTATGTCACTGGCCTTGAGTAATGTCACTAGCACTGAGTAATGTCACTGGCCTTGAGTAATGTCACTGGCCTTTGGTAATGTCACTGGCCTTGAGTAATGTCACTGGCCTTGAGTAATGTCACTGGCACTGAGTAATGTCACTGGCAGTGAGTCATGTCACTTGCAGTGAGTAATGTCACTGGCCATGAGTAATGTCACTGGCCTTGAGTAATGTCACTGGCCTTGAGCAATGTCACTGGCCTTGAATAATGTCACTGGCCTTGAGTAATGTCACTGGCCTTGTGTAATATCAGTGGCCATGTGTAATGTCACTGGCCTTGTGTAATGTCACTGGCCTTGAGTAATGTCACTGGCCTTGGGTAATGTCAATGGCCTTGAGTAATGTCACTGGCCTTGAGTAATGTCTCTGACACTGAGTAATGTCACTGGCAGTGAGCCATGTCACTTGCAGGGAATAATGTCACTGGCTTTGAGTAATGTCACTGGCCTTGAGTAATGTCACTGGCCTTGAGCAATGTCACTGGCCTTGAGTAATGTCACTGGCCTTGAGTAATGTCACTGGCATTGAGAAAATGTAAACTGGCCTTGAGTAATGTCACTGGCCTTGAGTAATGTCACTGGCACTGAGTAATGTCACTGGCCTTGAGTAATGTCACTGGCCTTGAGTAATGTCACTGACCGTGAGTAATGTCACTGGCAATGGGTAATGTCACTGGCCTTGAGTAATGTCACTGGCAGTGAGTAATGTCACTGGCATTGAGTAATGTCACTGGCCTTGAGTAATGTCACTGGCCTTGAATATTGTCACTGGCCTTGAGTAATATCATTGGCCTTGAGTAATGTCACTGGCCTTGAGTAATGTCACTGGCCTTGAGTAATGTCACTGGCCTTGAGTAATGTCACTGGCCTTGTGTAATGTCACTGGCCTTGAGTAATGTCACTGGCCTTGAGTAATGTCACTGGCCTTGAGTAATGTCACTGGCTTGAGTAATGTCACTGGCCTTGAGTAATGTCACTGGCCTTGAGTAATGCCACTGGCCTTGAGTAATGTCACTGGCCTTGAGTAATGTCACTGGCACTGAGTAATGTCACTGGCTTTGAGTAATGTCACTGGCACTGAGTAATGTCACTGGCCTTGAGTAATGTCACTGGCACTGAGTAATGTCACTGGCCTTGAGTAATGTCACTGGCCTTGAGTAATGTCACTGGCACTGAGTAATGTCACTGGCACTGAGTAATGTCACTTTCACTGAGTAATGTCACTGGCCTTGAGTAATGTCACTGGCCATGAGTAATGTCACTGGCCTTGAGTAATGTCACTGGCACTGAGTAATGTCACCGGCACTGAGTAATGTCACTTGCCCTGAGTAATGTCACTGGCCTTGAGTAATGTCATTGGCCTTGAGTAATGTCACTGTCACTGAGTAATGTCACTGGCCTTGAGTAATGTCACTGGCCTTGACTAATGTCACTGGCACTGAGTAATGTCACTGGCCTTGAGTAATATCACTGGCCTTGAGAAAAGTCACTGGCCATGAGTAATGTCACTGGCCTTGAGTAATGTCACTGGCCTTGAGTAATGTCACTGGCTTTGAGTAATGTCACTGGCCTTGAGTAATGTCACTGGCCTTGAGTAATGTCACTAGCCTTGAGTAATGTCACTGGCCTTGAGTAATGTCACTGGCCTTGAGTAATGTCAATGGCCTTGAGTAATGTCATTTGGCCTTGAGTAATGTCACTGGCCTTGAGTAATGTCACGGGCCTTTTGGGGTAATGTCACGGGCCCTTTGAGTAATGTCACTGACCTTGAGTAATGCCACTGGCCTTGAGAAATTTGTCACGGCTTGAGTAATGTCACGGGCCCTTGAGTAATGTCACTGGCCTTGAGTAATGTCCTGGCCTTGAGTAATGTCAATGGCCTTGAGTAATGTCACTGGCCTTGAGTAATGTCACTGGCCTTGAGTAATGTCACTGGCCTTGAGTAATGTCACTGGCACTGAGTAATGTCACTGGCCTTGAGTAATGTCACTGGCCTTGAGTAATGTCACTGGCCTTGAGTAATGTCACTGGCCTGAATAATGTCACGGGCCCTTTGAGTAATATCACTGTCCTTGAGTAATGTCACTGGCCATTGTCGGTGATAATGTCACTGGCCTTGGTAATGTCATGGCCTTGTGTAATGGTCACTGGCCTTTTTCTGGGAGTAATGTCACTGGCCTTGGGTAGGGTTAAACTGGCCTTTTGCCGGTTATGTCACTGGTTGAGTAATGTCACTGGCCTTGAGAAATGTCACTGCACTGAGTAATGTCACTGGCACTGAGTAATGTCACTTTCACTGAGTAATGTCACTGGCCTTCAGTAATGTCACTGGCCTTGAGTAATGTCACTGGCCTTGAGTTTATGTCACTGGCATGAGTAATGTTATGGCATGGTAATGAGTATATGTCACTGGCCTTGAGTAATTTTCACTGGCCTTGATAATATCACTGGCACTGAGTAACGTCACTGGCCTTGAGTAATATCACTGGCCTTGAGAAAAGTCACTGGCCTTGAGTAATGTCATGGCCTTGAGTAATGTCACTGGCCTTGAGTAATGTCACTGGCTTTGAGTAATGTCACTGGCCTTGAGTAATGTCACTGGCCTTGAGTAATGTCACTAGCCTTGAGTAATGTCACTGGCCTTGAGTAATGTCACTGGCCTTGAGTAATGTCACTGGCCTTGAGTAATATCACTGGCCTTGAGTAATGTCACTGCCCTTGAGTAATGTCACAGGCCTTGAGTAATGTCACTGGCCTTGAGTAATGTCACTGGCCTTGAGTAATGTCACTGGCCTTGAGTAATGTCACTGGCCTTGGGTAATGTCACTTTTCTTGATTTAATGTCACTGGCCTTGAGTAATGCCATGGCCTTGATAATGTCAGGGCCCTTGAGTAATGTCATGGCCTTGAGTAATGTCACTGGCCTTGAGTAATGTCACTGGCACTGAGTAATGTCAATGGCTTTGAGTAATGTCACTGGCACTGAGTAATGTCACTGGCCTTGAGTAATGTCACTGGCCTTGTGTAATGTCACTGGCCCTTGTGTAATGTCACGCCCTTTGGGTAATGTCACTGGCCTTGGGTAATGTCACTGGCCTTGAGTAATGTCACTGGCCTTGAGTAACGTCATTGGCACTGAGTAGTGTCACTGGCAGTGAGTCATGTCACTTGCAGTGAGTAATGTCACTGGCCTTGAGTAATGTCACTGGCCTTGAGTAATGTCACTGGCCTTGAGCAATGTCACTGGCCTTGAGTAATGTCACTGGCCTTGAGTAATGTCACTCCCTTTGGGTTTTTAATGTCACTGGCCTTGAGTAATGTCACTGGCCTTGTGTAATGTCATGGCCTTTGATAATGTCACTGGCCTTGGGTAATGTCACGGGCCTTTGGGTAATTGTCACGGGCCTTGATTTAATGTCACTGGCACTGAGTAATGTCACTGGCAGTGAGTCATGTCACTTGCAGTGAGTAATGTCATGGCCTTGAGTAATGTCACTGGCCTTGAGTAATGTCACTGGCCTTGAGCAATGTCACTGGCCCTGAGTAATGTCACTGGCCTTGAGTAATGTCACTGGCCTTGTGTAATGTCACTGGCCTTGAGTAATGTCACTGGCCTTGTGTAATGTCATTTGCCTTGAGTAATGTCACTGGCCTTGGGTAATGTCACTGGCCTTGAGTAATGTCACTGGCACTGAGTAATGTCACTGGCAGTGAGTCATGTCACTTGCAGTGAGTAATGTCACTGGCCTTGAGCAATGTCACTGGCCTTGCATAATATCACTGGCCTTGTGTAATGTCACTGACCTTGAGTAATATCACTGGCCTTGAGTAATGTCACTGGTCTTAATTAATGTCACTGGCCTTGGGTAATGTCACTGGCCTTGAGTAATGTCAGTGGCCTTGGGTAATGTCACTGGCCTTGAGTAATGTCACTGGCCTTGAATAATGTCACTGGCCTTGAGTAATGTCACTGGCCTTGAGTAATGTCACTGGCCTTGAGTAATGTCACTGGCCATGAGTAATGTCACTGGCCTTCAGTAATGTCACTGGCTTGAGTAATGTCACTGGCCTTGAGTAATGTCACTGGCACTGAATAATATCACTGGCTTTGAGTAATGTCACTGGCACTGAGTAATGTCACTGGCCTTGATTAATGTCACTGGCCTTGAGTAATGTTAGTGGCCTTGTGTAATGTCAGTGGCCTTGAATAATGTCACTGGCCTTGAGTAATGTCACTGGCTTGAGTAATGTCACTGGCCTTGAGTAATGTCACTGGCCTTGAGTAATGTCACTGGCCTTGAGTAATGTCACTGGCCTTGAGTAATGTCACTGGCACTGAGTAATGTCACTGGCTTTGAGTAATGTCACTGGCACTGAGTAATGTCATTGGCCTTGAGTAATGTCACTGGCACTGAGTAATGTCACTGGCCTTGAGTAATGTCACTGGCCTTGATTAATGTCACTAGCACTAAGTAATGTCACTGGCCTTGAGTAATGTCACTGGCACTGAGTAATGTCACTGGTCTTGAGTAATGTCAGTGGCCTTGAGTAATGTCACTGGCACTGAGTAATGTCACTGGCACTGAGTAATGTCACTTTCACTGAGTAATGTCACTGGCCTTGAGTAATGTCACTGGCCATGAGTAATGTCACTGGCCTTGAGTAATATCACTGGCACTGAGTAATGTCACTGGCACTGAGTAATGTCACTTGCACTGAGTAATGTCACGGGCCCTTTTGAGTAATGTCTTTGGGGCCTTGAGTAATGTCACTGTCACTGATAATGTCATGGCCTTGAGTAATGTCACTGGTCTTGACAAATTTGTCACTGGGATGAGTAATGTCACTGGCCTTGAGTAATATCACTGGCCTTGAGAAAAGTCACTGGTCTTGAGTAATGTCACTGGCCTTGAGTAATGTCACTGGCCTTGAATAATGTCACTGGCCTTGAGTAATGTCACTGGCCTTGAGTAATGTCACTGGCCTTGAGTAATGTCACTGGCCTTGAGTAATGTCACTGGCCTTGAGTAATGTCACTGGCTTGAGTAATGTCACTGGCCTTGAGTAATGTCACTGGCACTGAATAATATCACTGACTTTGAGTAATGTCACTGGCACTGTGTAATGTCACTGGCCTTGAGTAATGTCACTGGCCTTGAGTAATGTCACTGGCCTTGAGTAATGTCACTGGCCTTGAGTAATGTCACTGGCCTTGAGTAATGTCTCTGGCACTGAGTAATGTTACTGGCTTTGAGTAATGTCACTGGCCTTGAGTAATGTCACTGGCCTTGAGTAATGTCACTGGCCTTGTGTAATGTCACTGGCCTTGAGTAATGTCACTGGCCTTGGGTAATGTCAATGGCCTTGAGTAATGTCACTGGCCTTGAGTAATGTCACTGGCCTTGAGTAATGTCACTGGCCTTTATTAATGTCACTGGCACTGAGTAATGTCACTGGCACTGAGTAATGTCACTGGCACTGAGTAATGTCACTGGCACTGAGTAATGTCACTGGCAGTGAGCCATGTCACTTGCAGTGAGTAATGTCACTGGCCTTGAGTAATGTCACTGGCCTTGAGTAATGTCACTGGCCTTGAGTAATGTCACTGGCCTTTATTAATGTCACTGGCACTGAATAATGTCACTGGCCTTGAGTAATGTCACTGGCACTGAGTATTGTCACTGGCACTGAGTAATGTCACTGGCCTTGAGTAATGTCACTGGCCTTGAGTAATGTCACTTGCACTGAGTAATATCACTGGCACTGAGTAATATCACTGGCCTTGTGTAATGTCAATGGCCTTGAGTAATGTCACTGTCACTGAGTAATGTCACTGGCCTTGAGTAATGTCACTGGCCTTGAGTAATGTCACTGGCCTTGAGTAATGTCACTGGCCTTGAGTAATGTCACTGGCCTTGAGTAATGTCACTGGCCTTGAGTAATGTCGCTGGTACTGAGTAATGTCACTGGCCTTGAGTAATGTCACTGGCACTGAGTAATGTCACTGGCACTGAGTAATGTCACTGGCACTGAGTAATGTCACTGGCACTGAGTAATGACATGAGTAGGAAGTGATGTTACGGGCAGTTCGCGCACGATGTCACAGGCAGTGAGTTATTTTTACTCGCAGTGAGTTATGTATCAAGTAGTGAATGATGTCACAGGTCGTAAGCGATGTCACAGGTAGCGAGTGATATCAGACATTTGAGTGATGTCACAGGTAGTGAGTGATGTCACACCAGTTTACGAGGTAACATCATACCTGAAGCTGATAATGTACATATTCCCTCATCGGTGAACAAGTGACCAGTGATACAACCCAACAATGTTGCAACCCAACAATGTTGCAACCCAACAATGTTGCAAACAATTAACCAAACAATGTTGCAACCAACAATGTTGCAAACCCAACAATGTTGCAACCCAACAATGTTGCAACCCAACAATGTTGCAACCCAACAATGTTGCAACCCAACAATGTTGCAACCCAACAATGTTGCAACCCAACAGTGTTGCAGCACAACAATGTTGCAACCCAACAATGTTGCAACCCAACAATGTTGCAGAATAACAAGGTTGCAACCCAACAATGTTGCAGCACAACAATGTTGCAACCCAACAATGTTGCAACCCAACAGTGTTGCAGCACAACAATGTTGCAACCCAACAATGTTGCAACCCAACAATGTTGCAGAACAACAAGGTTGCAACCCAACAATGTTGCAACCCAACAATGTTGCAGAACAACACGGTTGCAAACCAACAATGTTGCAGCACAACAATGTTGCAACCCAACAATGTTGCAGAACAACAAGGTTGCAACCCAACAATGTTGCAGCACAACAATGTTGCAACCCAACAATATTGCAGAACAACAATGTTGCAACCCAACAATGTTGCAGAACAACAAGGTTGCAACACAACAATGTCGCAACTCAACAAATCTGCAACACAACGTTGCAACACAAAAAATTAAAACTTTGCCCAAAGACAAAACATGTTGCTTTTTAAAGCTGCAACACACCAATGTTGCTTCTTAAGCTGAAACCACACGAATGTTGTTCTTAAAGCTGCAACACACCAATGTTGCTTCTTAAAGCTGCAACACACCAATGTTGCTTCTTAAAGCTGCAACACACCAATGTTGCTTCTTAAAGCTGCAACACACCAATGTTGCTTCTCAAAGCTGCAACACAACAGTGATGGAACACAGCAGTCAATGTTGCAACACAGCAGTGTTACGAATACAGAGGCAGCAACACGAGTCAGCTGTGCATGACAGATGTTCTAATTACATACGTCATATAAAGACCTACTCCATTACTTTACCAGAATTACTTTTTATGATTAATTATATTATTATCAGCTGTGATCATTTTTTAAATAATTTCGGTACTGTTTACGTTTTATATTATATTCATTTTATTTTACACTATATTTATAATTACTGTTATTATAATTGTGCTTTTCTAATCATACTTTGAAATTTATTTTTAGAGAATATTATTTAGTAAGGAAAGAATTAGAGAAGGAAGAGAAGAACGACCAGGGAAGAAGAGCAGTTGGTGGAACGATGATGTAAAGAGAGTAGTATGAGAGAAAAAGTTACCAAATGAGAGGTTTTGACAAAGTAGAAGTGATGCAAGGAGGGAGGAGTATATGGACAGGAAAAGAGAGGTTAAGAGAGTGGTGAATAAATGTAACCCAAGAGAGCAAATGAGAGACTGGGTGAGATGTTATCAACAAATTTTGTTGAAAATAAGGAAAAGTTTTGTAGTGAGATTAATAAGTTGAGGAAGCCTTGGGAACAAATGCATTTGATTGTTAAAAATAGGAGAGGAAAGTTATTATATGGAGAGTTAGAGGTCTCAGGAAGAGAGAGATAATATTTTGAAGAATTGTTAAATGTTGATGAAGATAGGGAAGCTGTGTTTTCGAGTATAGGGCAAGGAGGAATAACATCTTTTAGGAGTGAGGAAGAGCCAGTTGTGAGTGTGGGGGAAGTTCGTGAGGCAGTGGGTAGAATGAAAAGGAATAAAGCAGCTGGGATTGATGGGATAAAGATAGAAATGTTAAAAGCAGGTGGGGATATAGTTTTGGAGCGGTTGGTGCTTTTATTTAATAAATGTTGGAATAGGGTAAGGTACCTAGGGAGTGACAGAGAGCATACATAGTTCCAGTGTATAAAGGCAAAGGGGACAAAAGAGAGTACAAAAATTGTAAGGGAATAGGTCTGTTGAGAATATCTGGTCAAGCTTATGGCAGAGTTACTACTGAAAGAATTAAGAGTAAGACGGAGAGTAGGATAGCAGATGAATAAGGAGGCTTTAGGAAGGGTAGAGGGTGTGTTGACCAAGTGTGTATAGTGAAACATATGGGTGAACAGTTTTTAGATAACGGTAAAGAGGTTTTTATGCTATTTATGGTTTTGGAAAAGGTGTATGACAGGGTGGATATGGGGGCAATGTGGCAGATTTTGCAAATGTACGGAATACGAGGTAGGTTATTGAAAGCAGTGACAAGCTTCTAGGAGGAGAGTGAGGCTCAGGTGAGAGTATGTAGGAGAGAGTGAGATTATTTCCCAGTAAAATTAGGCATTAGACAAGGATGTGTGATGTCACCATGGTTGTTCAACATATTTATTGATGGGGTTGTAAGAGAAGTCAATGCTCAGGTGTTGGCAAGAGGTTTGGGCTTAAAGGATAAAGAACTTAACACAAAGTGGGAATTGTCACAGTTGCTCTTTGCTGATGGGAGATTCTGAAGAGAAGCTGGAGAGGTTGGTGAATGAGTTTGGTAGGGTATGTAAAAGAATTAAATTAAAAGTGAATGTAGGAAAGAGTAAGGTGATGAGGATGACAAAAAAATTAGGTAACGGAAGTTTGGATATCAGATTGGAGGGATAGAGTATGGAGGAGGTATGGATTTGTTAGTTAAAAAGAGGAGAGGAGAGTTATTAAATGGAGAGTTAGAGGTATCGGGAAGTTGGAGAGAATATTTTGAGGAATTGTTAAATGTTGATGAAGATAGGGAAGCTGTGATTTCGTGTATAGGGCAAGGAGGAATAACATCTTTTAGGAGTGAGGAACAAATAGTTGACAGTGTGGGGTAAATTCGTGGGGCAGTGGGTAGAATGAAAGGGGGTAAATCAGCTGGGATTGATGGGATGAAGATAGAAACGTTAAAATCAGGTGAGGATATAATTTTGGAGTGGCTGGTGTTTTTACTTAAAAATATATAGAAGAGGGTAAGGTATCTAGGGATTGGCAGAGAGCATGCATAGTTCCTTTGTATAAAGGCAAAGGAGACAAAAGAAAGTGTAAAAATTATAGGGGAATAAGTCTGTTGAGTAGACCTGGTAAAGTGTATGGTAGAGTTATTAGTGAAAGAATTAAGAGTAAGATGGAGAGCAGGATAGCAGATGAATAAGGAGGCTTTAGAAAGGGTAGGGGGTGTGTTTGCTGTGAAGCATTTAGGTGAACAGGTATTTGGATAAGGGTAAAAAGTTATTTGTGGCGTTCATGGATTTGGAAAAGGCATATGACAGGGTTGATAGGGGGGCAATGAGGCGATGTAGCAAATGTATGAATTGGAGTTAGGGTTTCTGACAGCGGGTTTAAAAGTTTGGGATGATGGGGTTTGAGTAAG
>NC_069404.1:47627768-47653028 GCF_026875155.1 Cherax quadricarinatus
GAAAAATTGTGCAAAACGCCCCGAAACGTGTTACATGGTGGGGTAGCTGACACATTTGCTACGACAATCCTACTGGATACCTCAAGGTCGACAAAGTGTGAAAAAACAAAAAAAGGACTGTATTACTTGTCGTCACTACGATATGCGAGTATGTCAGTATCCAGGTCCACCTCCACATCCCTCTAAAAGAGTTTGTCATGTCGCTCCTTTAAAGGTGACAGGTGTAGATTACACTGGACCAATAATTTAAACCAAAACAGTTGACAAAGTTCCCATCAAGGTGTACATCTTTTGTTCACTTGTGCTACAACTAGGCAGTACATCTAAAAGTAGCCACTGACATGTCTGTTAAAAACCCTTTTATCAAATTGTTCAGAAGGTTTGCAGCCAGAAGGGCATGTCCCAGACTGATGATTTCAGACAATGCAACGAACTTTGTTGCTGGTGCTGCTTATATAAGTAAGATCTTTGATCAACCAGAAGTACAACAGATGCTGAATCAACGCAGTTGTCGTTGGAGATACATTCCTCCTAAATCTCCATGGCACGGCGGATTTTATAAAAGAATGATCGGCATTGTAAACGCTGTTTAAGGAAGACTCTTCATCGTCAGAGAATCGACTTAGAAGAATTCCGTACAGTCATGACTGAAATAGAAAATAGAGTCAACAACAGACCTCTAACTTATATTACCGATGATCTGGACAATTTAGAAGTGTTAAGTCCATCTCATTTACTCAATGGCAGAAGGCTCGAACCTGTTCCTCCCATGAATGATAAAGAAATCATAGAGGATCCTACTTATTTCGAACTTGAGCAACTCAGATGTAAATTCAAACACCTTAATAAAGTGATTGAACGTTGGTAGAAAATTTGGCTAGAAGACTATCTCACTTCATTGATAGAACACTTCTATGGAGCTGGTGTTCCAAAAAATTATAAGTCCTTAAGACCTGGTGACATAGTGATTATTGACATTGATGGTCCAAGGTCCCAATGGCCCCTTGGAAAAATTGTGACCATATACCTTGATGCAAATGGAATCATCAGGATAGTTGATATTTTGAGCAAAGGTGTAGTGAATAAGCGGACAATAAATAAACTAGTGCCGTTAGAATTACACAGTGTTGAAAACAAAATTAGTGATTCTCCAGAAACCACACAGACTAAAGCTGTTCAGAAAAGACAAGCAGCAGTGGTGGCGAGTGAGAAAATCAAATTAATGTTAAGTGATGAATAGTTCATCTGCAGCTAACCTCCGCCAACCCCCAGTGTGGAGAAATTTTCTCCAGGAGGGGGTATCAGTCTCCTTCAGCCCCTTTCAGCCCCTTTCAGCCCCTTTCAGCCCCTTTCAGCCCTCTCAGAAGGGGCAAACATCTTTTTTTACTGCTACAGCAAATAATTGATCCAAGATGCAATGCGAGTATGTGATGTGGTCAAGCGACCGCCGCTCCTTGCAAGAGTCCAGTGTTGCAAAGTGTAGTTTAATAAGAGACAGTCCATCTCTTACCTTAGCAGGACAATTAAGGAAAATCCTGCTCCCACTTTGTTACCATGGTAAAGATAGCTCAAGACAGCAAGAATCAAGCATTCTGCTTTGCTTCATGGAGGAAGTTTGGCAAGGAAGTAAAAAGTACTAGGTCAGCTTTTTGTTTATCTTCTAGGGGCATTGCAGTGGTGTAGGATGCTGTGAGGTCAGATTACTTTTGACTCTACTGAGAGAGAGACAATGACATGCGCATTTTGCACAAAAAAAATCTCAATAAACACTTACAGAGAAGTGTGATCAGCTTCTTTAGTGACATTATGGTGTGAACAATTATTGATGAACAGTGTAACAATGAGTGTTGCGATCCAACAGAGTGTAGTGTGACATTATTCTTCAAACAAACACATCGGATATCTGGGCGTAACTACGGGTCAGATACATATACCCAGGTAAGTGTACTAGCTCGTGATGTACTACTATTGACTGTGCAGTTGAGTATAAGTTGCGAGTAGTCACTTATCAAAAACCCCGGTGATAAGTGGACCTTTGAGTCCACACTAGTAAGTGTTGTCAGCAATCCGTGTATGTTATATAGGGCTGACATAACCCCCCTAGGGGTAATTTATAATCATACGTAATATACTTTATTTCAGTCCGTTGCGAAGTGGTAAAGGGGACAGCTTCTAAAGATCTCGCCTGCAAGGGCGGCCGTGTGGCGATAGTTCCCCCTATATTTAAACTTTAACCTAAGTTGGTAAAACCATTTCTCAACAGTGTGCGGTCTTCTTTGCCCTTCCTGGGATCTTCATGACTTTGCATTTGGCAGAGTTAAATTCGAGAAGCCAGCTGCTGGACCAGGTATCCGCCTGTCCAGGTCTCTTTGAAGTCCTACCTGATCTCATCTGATTTAATTCTTTCCCCATTAACTTCCATCATCTGTGATCAGGGACACTTCTGAGTCTAACCCTTCCATCATGTCATTCACATATACCAGGAATAGCACTGGTCCTAGGACCGACCTGTGGGACTCTGCTCATCACAGGTGCCTACTGTGATACCTCAAGATGTACCATGACTCTTTGTTTCCTCCCTGTTATACGTGCCTGATCCTCTAGCTTCTGCACTAATCTCCTGTGAGTCGAAGAAGATGCAATCAACCCACCTTTGTCTTACTTCTGTTACTTTATCATACAACTTCAGTAGGTTTGTGACACGGATTTGCCTTCCATAAATCCATGTTGGTTGGGGTTTATACTTTTGTTCCGTTCTAGGTGCTCCACGACCGTCCTCCTGATAATCTTCTCCATTACTTTGCATACTTCAGTGACACTGGTATATAGTTTAGTGCCCCTTTTCTGTCTCCTTTTTTTTAAATATGGGTACTACATTTGCCGTCTTCCACACCTCAGGTAATTGCCCAGTTTCAAGGGATGTGTTGAAGATTGTGGTTAGTGGCACACACAGCATTTCTCTCCCTCTCTAAGGACCCATGGGGAGATGTCTGGTCCCATTGCCTTTGAGGTTCAAGGTCCCTTAGCAGCTTCTTCACCTCCTCCCTTGTTTGTACGTCATCTAACACTTGTTGGCATATTCCTCGTTGGCGTCCCCTTCTGTTCTGTCCATCCAGAGGCCTTCCTGTCTCCGCTGTACATACTTCCTTAAATCTCTTGTTGAGCTCCTCACATACCTCTTGATCACTTCTGGTGGGTTCCCCCCATTCTTTCTCAGCCTGATCACCTGGTCTTTTACTGTTGTCTTCCTCCTAATGTGGCTATACAGCAGTTTTGGGTCAGACTTGGCTTTCGATGCTTTGTCGTTTTCGTAATGTCGCTGGGCCTCCCTCCTTAACTGTGCATACTCGGTTCTGGCTCTTCGACTAGTCCCTCTATTTTCCTGGGGCCTTTGCCTCCTGTATCTTTTCCCTTCTCTGTTGCACTTAGTTTTTGCCTCCTTACTCCTTCGGGTAAAAACCAAAGGACTCGCTTTGGTCTTCCCATTATTTCTATTGCCCTTGGGCACAAACCTTTCCTCTGCCTCCCAGCATTTTGTTGTTACGTAATCCATCATGTGTGTGTGTTTGTGTGTGTGTGTGTGTGTGTGTGTGTGTGGTGGTGTGTGTGTGTGTGTGTGTGTGTGTGTGTGTGTGGTGTGTGTGTGTGTGTGTGTGGGCATAGTTAACGATGATTCACAGAGGCGGTAACTCTGTCTGTTAACATGAGGGTCTCGGGCTTCGAGACTAGTGAAGGAGAGACTACCATTTTAAAAACTTGGGAGGAAAGCTGAGGGAGGGTTGCCTCTCTATTGTTCAGGGCAACACTATGTGAAGAGGAAGCCAGGAAAGTGACGGTTGAAATATCTATTATAAGTAGTAGCGAAGGTAAGATAAAGAAAACGATGATGAGGAAAGGGGAATAGTGAAAAAGAGTGGTAAACTAGGGTAAGACGGCGAAAACGATAACAAAGAAGGAAGAAAACTTAAATAAATAAAGGGAGACAACGAAAATGAAGATAAAGAAGGTGTAATGAAGCTGGGAGGAGGTGGATGCAAAGGTAATTGAGAAAATTGAGAAGAGGGGAATGAGGAAATTAAAGATGAAAGGGTGGCAGATACCAAACAGTGCTGATGAAGGAGTGGAGGCCGTGAAGCAAGGAGTGGACAAAATGGGCAGGAGTTGAATGGGTGCGCAAAAGGTGGTATTGATAAGGAAAGGGAGACTGGCGCGGCAAGGCGTAGAATGAAATACAAGAAGTGAGAGAATGACAAAAAGTTAAACCATTCGCGTCTGAAACTCGTTAAATATAAATTCCCCTCCCGCGTATCTGCTCCACTTCCCATTGACGTACTGTGTCGATACTTCACAGTTGGATACACCCCAGTATACCATTTTCCCACTCAGACGGATTCGCCTCTTTTGGGGGGACCTTCAAGACGTTTCCCATTTTTGTGTGTTGCGCGAACGTCTAAAAACCCGGTCTCCTGTCTCCCTCGCGGCACCGACTCCGAGGACAGTGCTACACCCTGTGTTTGATTATGCAAAAAAATTTTTTCTTCTCCGCGAAATTTTTGGTTTGGGCCCCAAACCGCGTCTGGGGGGAAGGTTGGCAGGAGGATTAGCCCCCGTCTCTGTGCACCCTCGTGGACTCCATCGTGGCATCCCTTGTGGCCTCTCTTCCTCTTATAAAGCATGTGGAACTGCTTTTTGATTCTGTTCCGTCTCCCCCTTTCTTCTCCTATACTTCTCATTTTTTTCCCCACCTAATTCCCTTTCTCCTCTTTCTACACACACACACCCCAAACAACTCTCTCTCTCTCTCTCTCCCCTCTCTCTCTCTTCTCTCTCTCTCTCTCTCTCTCTCTCTCCTCTCTCCCTCTCTCTCTCTTTCATTTTTCCCCCCCCTTTCAAAAACCCTGAAACACATTAAATGAACGATAGTGATAACTACACTAGAGTGTGTTAATGGCACTTAGAGGTCAAAACTGGCACATAGGTGTCATAACTGGCACGGGGCTTTTATAACTCACTCAAAAGACTGGGCCAACCTCAGGGTTACTCATCAAGTTTTGACGTTCATGTAACTGGTGGCCGCAGCAGTACCGCTGTGCTTTACGGGTGCTTCTGTGTTGATGTTGGAAAAGGTTTTCTTAAGGTTCTTATAAGAGAAAAGTAGTGAGGGTGGGTGAGAGAGGAGGGGGGTAAAGGAAGGTGGCAGGAAAGGGTAAGAGATAATGGTGATATAGGGAAAGTAGGAAAAATAGACTGAGGGGGGCGGAATAGGAAGGTTAGAGGTTATCTTAGTGTTTTTGAGATTGACTATAAATATATATTAAAATTTATAGCAAAGTTTTAAAAAAAAATTCTTTTACACAATGATTACAAAGAGAGGGTAAAGCGTGGTTTTGTTTCGGTGGGAAAAAATTTTTATAAAATCCGACACAATGGAATATAAAAACAAAAATTTGTAGTTATTCTATCGAAAAAACCCCAACCAAAACGATCTTCTCCCCTTCACTCTCACCACGACACCAAAACCAAAAGTGGTTTATTATAGGCTTCTTCCTGCGTGATCGAATTGCAGCAACGAGTTTCCCTTGGGGGAAAAATGCACTATATGAACAAGTATTTTTCCCAAATCCAATCCTCGTCACTTCATCAGAGGGTGCAGACGGCGGCATTTTAAAATCTTCAACACACCAGAGAAGCACGGAAAAAGGATACATAGTCCTTCCCACCAACTCCTTGCCCAAAAAGTTTCCAACATCTTTGCCAAAACATCATTCCAAGTATCTACCTCCACAACCCCGACCCCTCAAGGACATCAAAGTAGTGACAGGGCAAACCTCCATCCCCTGCAGGGGTTACATAAAACCTTGTAATGACTGCAACAAATTTTACGTGGGGGAACATCAAGAGACCTCCAAAAACGTATTTCAGAACACCAATATGCAAGCAGGGGCTGAGATACAAGGAAAAGCCTGTGTCAACATCGCAAACACACAACCATTTAATTAACACAGAAACTCAAGACTTATAGCCACAGAAGACAACACTAAATTACAGAAGAATCCTGGAATCATCGTTTATCTCTATAACCAACAATTCCAACCAGAACAATGGCTTCTATAACATAGCTGAAACCACTCGCCAAAAAAATTCTTCATCGCTATCCCACATAAGAACATAGAACACTGCAGAAGGTCTACTCACAACTTGCCCAAATATCCCCGCCTAGCTACCCAAGACTCTACAACCCCACCCGGTAGATCATCTGATGCAGCAATCTTCACCTGACCTCAACGTTCTGAACTATAAATACTCCCGTACCTTCCAACCCCAGGTAGATCCGTGTGTGACTTGAAAAAGCCCACTGCGTGGGTGAAACGTTGTCAATAAAGGATCATATTATACTGCATTTGTGTTTATATTTCCGTGGTTTTGTTTCCTTGGAAATGGTTCCATCAATTTGTTTTTAAAGCAAGGTTCAGTGACTTCAAAATGCCTTCGGAAACAACTTGACGATGCACTCACTTGATGTGTTACACTTAAAGAAGTAATAATCATCCCCTGGAAAATCATAAAGCAAATGACTTAAATAGGTCGAGTTAGCCAAATAAATGTCTCAAAGCCTGGAGTGAGTCTTCTAGACAGCCAAAGAATGAAATACTGAGAAGAGATTGTGATCAGAGGAGCCTGAAGGAGCCCAGCCGGTACAAGTTGAGATCATTATAAGTGATAAAATTGTTCTATACCCGTGAGGGTCACAGAAGTTGTATGAAATTAGCCGAGTGAACACTGCTTTTTTATTTTTGACCATTACGAACACAAGATGAAAAGTCACATGTCCCCGAACACAGTGGAAGACGTAAAACATTCTTTGTGGAGAACACTGAAGACCCACACTAATAATTAAGTGAAAAAAGTCAGAGATAAAGAGACAAGAGTAGAATGAGATAACTACGATAGACTTAACATAAAAAATATGATAACTGAATAACTACAAAAGACAAAACCGATCAATAAAGTAACTGGGACAAATACGCAAACGTAGAGAAAGATCATCCACAGATGGTTGAGTCATGTCTGAAGAGATGAGAGCGACAGTACACGTGACTATCTTTTTTTCGGTTTATTGCAAGGCACGAATCTCCAGAACACAGTATAACACTCAACCTGTGAGTGAACACAGTATACCAAGTACACCCCGGACTTAGATATCACTACTACTACTACTACTACCTCTGCCTATTATCAAAGAGGAAAAAACAGGTAATGGAATATATTAGATAACTAAAGAAAATAACGTTGGTGTGGGAGGAGGTGTTGAACGGCTGGTTAAATGAAAGAATTAAGGTCATGAAAGAATTAAGGTCATGAAAGAATTAAGGTCATGAAAGAATTAAGATCATGAAAGAATTGAGATCATGAAAGAAATAAGATCATGAAAGAAATAAGATCATGAAAGAAATAAGATCATGAAAGAAATAAGATCATGAAAGAAATAAGATCATGAAAGAAATAAGATCATGAAAGAAATAAGATCAAGGGCTGAGTCCCAGCAGAATAACAACTTCCACTCGTCATCCCGGGTGTCATCAGCACCCTGGTAAACAAGGGATCCTCAGCACCCTGGTAAACAAGGGATCCTCAGCACCCTGGTAAACAAGGGATCCTCAGCACCCTGGTAAACAAGGGATCCTCAGCACCCTGGTAAACAAGGGATCTTCAGCACCCTGGTAAACAAGGGATCTTCAGCACCCTGGTAAACAAGGGATCCTCAGCACCCCGGTAAACAAGGGATTCTCAGCACCCTGGTAAACAAGGGATCTTCAGCACCCTGGTAAACAAGGGATCCTCATTACCCCGGTAAACAAGGGATCTTCAGCACCCTGGTAAACAAGGGATCTTCAGTACCCTGGTAAACAAGGGATCCTCAGCACCCCGGTAAACAAGGGATTCTCAGCACCCTGGTCAACAAGGGATCCTCAGCGCCCTGGTAAACAAGGGATCTTCAGCACCCTGGTCAACAAGGGATCCTCAGCATTCTGGTAAACAAGGGATCCTCAGCGCCCTCGGTAAACAAGGGATCCTCAGCACCCTGGTCAACAAGGGATCCTCAGCATTCTGGTGAACAAGGGATCCTCAGCACCCTGGTAAACAAGGGATCCTCAGCACCCTGGTAAACAAGGGATCCTCAGCATTCTGGTAAACAAGGGATCCTCAGCACCCTGGTAAATACACAAATAACCCGCACATAGAAGAGAGGAGTTTACGACGACGTTTCGGTCCGACTTGGACCATTTACAAAGTCACTCTAACGAGAAGTGGAGCAGGACGGTTATATATAGGCAGAGAATGAGGGCCAGTGGTGGTAGTAAGTAGTGTTGTAGTAGTAGTAGTATAGTAGTAGTAGTCGTGTGTTGTAGTAGTAGTGAGTAGTGCTGGTGGTCGTAGTGGTAGTGGTTGTGGTAGTAGGTAGTTGTAGTGGGGTAGTGGTAGAAAATGGTAGTGTAGTGGTAGTGGTAGTGGTAGTGGTATTGGTAGCGGGGAATATTATTGCGTTATATATATATATATATATATATTTTATATATATATAATATATACATAATGCGTATATAGATATATATATATATATACCTATATATATATATATAATAATATATATATTATATATATATATATATTATATATATATATATATATATATATATATACATTATATATATATTAATATAAATATTTAATATATATATTATTTAAATTTTAATTATTAATATATATATATATATATATATATATACATATTATATATATATATATATATATATTATAATATTATATGTTCGTGCCGAATAGGCAGAACTTGCGATCTTGGCTTAAATAGCAACGCTCATCTTGCCATATTGGACAAGTGAAAATTTGTGTTTGCAATAATTTCGCCAAAATAATTCTGGAACCTAACGAAAAAAATATATTTCGTGTGTTTGTTTAGTATTAAATTATTGTAAACAAATCTAAAATTATGTAGCTGGGTTAGGCTAAAATAATTGTTCTTATTATAATAAGGTTAGTAAGTTTTCTAAGTATCTTTTGGTGCAAATTAAAAATTTAGTACATTAATATGATTGAAAAAAATATAGCTTTAAAACGTATAAGAGAAAACTTTAAAACGACTTAATTTTAAATGAGTTCTTGCTAATCGAACCAGTTTTACATATTACGGCACGACATTTATCATATATATAATATATATATTTATATATATTTTCTATATATTTTATATTTTTATATATATTTATGAGTATATATATTTAAGGAGGAGGAGGAGGAGCCGTCAATACAAGAAAGCACTCTAAAAACTGTCTTCCCTGACTTCAACTTCAACAGTCGCCGTCTGGTTGAATCCCTTCCTAAGACTAACAACTTCCTTTGTATGAATCTTAGTGGGTGGCTTCATCTCTGTTGATGTTCTTCCCTCTCCCATACATTGTAAAATATTACAACTTCAGAACACCCGTGATTAACTGATCCTCCTTTTTCTTCATTCTCCCTCTTTCCCTTTCCTCTTTCCTTTTCTCTACTGGTTGTCTTTCTTTCGTCTGCACTTGTGTTTCTGTTCCTTCTTTAGTTATTTTATAATTCCCCCCATATATGTGTACTTGCTCTCCCCCGTGTGGGCCCTGCTCCATTGTGGGCACCTAGCTCACTTGGGGCACCTAGCTCCCTTGGGGGCACCTAGCTCCCTTTTGGCACCTAGCTCACTTGTGGGAAACTAGCTCCCTTGTGGGCACCTAGCTCCCTTGTGTGCACCTAGCTCCCTGGTGGGCAACCTTGCTCCCTTGTGGGCAACTAGCTCCCTTGTGGGCACCTAGCTCTCTTTGGTGGGCCACCTAGCTCAATTGTGGGCACTAGCTCCCTTGTGGGCAACTAGCTCCCTTGGGGGCACTAGCTCACTTGTGGGCACCGAGCTCCCTTGTGGGGCACATAGCTTCCCTTGTGGGCACCTTGACTCCTTTGGTGGGCACCTAGCTCCACTTGTGGGAACCTAGCTCCCTTGTGGGCACCTAGCTCCCTTGTGGGCCCTACGTCCCTTGTGGGCACCTAGCTCCCTTGTGGGCACTAGCTCCCTTGTGGGCACCTAGCTCTCTTGTGGGCCCTGCTCCCCCCCCCAAACTTGTGGGCACCTAGATCCTTGTGGGCACCTGCTCCCTTGTGGGCACTAGCTCCCCTTGTGGGCAACCTAGCTCCCTTGTGGGCAACCAGCTCTCTAGTGGGCTCCTAGCTCCCTTGTGGGCACCTAGCTCCCCCTTGTGGGCACTAGTCCCTTGTGGGCACCTAGCTCCCTTGTGGGCAACTACGCACCCTTGTGGGCACCCGTAGCTCCCTTGTGGGCACCTAGCTCCTTGTGGGCACCTAGCCTCCCTTGTGGGCACCTAGCTCCCTTGTGGGCACCTGGTCTCCCTTTGTGGGGCACCTAGTCCCTTGTGGGCACCTAGCTCCCTTGGTGGGCACCTAGCTAAACTTGTGGGCACCTAGCTCCCTTGTGGGCACCTAGCTTCCCTGTGGGCAACTAGCTCCTTGTGGGCACCTAGCTCCCTTGTGGGCACCCTAGCTTCCTTGCTATGTGCTCCTTTCTTTGTATTTGGACTGGCTCCTCTTCCTCCTTAATTCCCCACTACCACTTACTACTTACTATTACTACTACTACTGCTGTAACGACTTACTAATACTACTACCTATACTACGACTACTACTACCACTACTTTTACTACGACTACTTCTACTACTACACTACTACTACTTTCCTGCTCCCACTTCTGGTTAGTTGACTTTGTAAAATGGTCAAGTCGGACCGAACGTCGTGTATGGCTCCTTCTCTTCTATGTGCGGGTTATTTGGGTATCGTTCCACTACGGTTATTTGCCTTTTTTTTGTTATTGTTTCCTGGTGTGAACAAGGGATACTCAGCACCCGGTAACAAGGGGATCCTCAGCCCCTGGTAACACAAGGGAGATCAGCACTCGGTTAACAGGTCCTCAGCACCCTGGTAACAAGGGATATTCGCCACCTCGGTTTAACAAGGGATCTCAGCACCTGGTAAACAAGGGATCCTCAGCACCCTGGTAAACAAGGGATCCTCAGCACACTGTGTAAACAAGGAATCCTCAGCACCCTGGTAAACAAGGGATCCTCAGCACCCTTGTAAAAAAGAATCCTCAGGCACCGGTAAAACAAGGAGATCATGAGCACCCAGTAAACGGGGTTCCTCAGCACCCAGTGAACCGAGGGATCCTCAACACCCCAGTAATCGCGAACCTCAGTACCCAGTAAACCGGGGCCAGGGATCCTCAGCTCCCCATAAACCGGGTTCCTCAGGATCCAGCTAAACAGGGGGGATCCTGAGCACCTCACGTATAACAGGGATCTCAGACCCCAGTAAGCTGTGGTCCTCAACACCCAGTGTAACCGGAAGCCTCTGAACCCCAGTAACCGAAGATCCTCTGCACCCTAGTTAACGGGGTCACCTCAGGCACCCCAGTAAACCGGAAGCTTCAGCATCCCAGTAAACCGAGGATCTCAGTACCCAGTAAACGAGGATACTATGCACCCCAGTTAAACACGGGGATCCTTCAGCACTCTCAGTAAACAAGGGAATCCTCAGCACCCAGTAAAGCAGGATCTCAAGCACCCCAGTAAACAGGGGATCCTCAGCACTCAAGGTATAAACGAGGATCCTCAGCCACCCCAGGTAAACGAGGTACTCTGCTTCCAGTCAATCGGAGTCCTCAGCACACCAGTAAACCGAGGATCATCAGTAACCCAGTTCAACATGGGTCCTCAGTACCCAGTAAACCTTAGGGATCTCAGTTCCCCAATAAAACGGGGATCCTCAGCCGTCCCAGAAAAACGGAGGAGTCCATACCACCCATACACCGTGTCCTCGGCACCCAGTAAAACGAGCATCCCCAGCACCTAGTCAATGGGGTTCTTAGAACCCAAGTAAACCCACGGATCCTCAGCACCCTAGGATGAAAACGGGGTCCTCAGCAACCCAGTAAAACCGAGCATCCCTCTGCACCCTAGTCAACCGGGGTTTTGCACCAAGTAACCAAGGGATCCTCATCACCCTAGGAAACCGGGGATCATCAGCACCCCAGTAACAGAGGATTCATCAGCACCTATTCAACCGGGTCTAAGAACCCAGTAAAACCAAGGATCCTCTCAGCACCCAGTAAATCGAGGTCCTCAGTACCCAGTTTTAAAACGAGGATATCAGCACCCTAAGTTGTTACAACCCAGGAGTCCAAAAGGCCTGTTGTCCTGGTGTAAATGGAGCAAAAAAAAAAAAAACAGCAGAAAAACTTTTGGACGTGTATTATCACTCACCAATTTAGAACAGGAGTTGTACACTATATACAATAGTGCAACAATAGGTATTAGTGCACTCCAACGGTAAGCAGGCGCAGATAGAGCACTAGAGAGCAGACCGTGCTTCAACCAGCCTCTTAGAACGGGAATGACAAGGGCAGACAGGCGAGTGTTACCACATCACCTCTGTGATTGCCAAAACCATCTTCTCATTGGCTGGAACCTGGGTACTGATTGAACGACGGGCGGCCCAATTCATCAACCCTTAGAACCTGGTTCGCTGGTTGGGGGAGTTAGCCTTTAAATGAGGGTGTGTACATGCACCCGAATAAAGGATACGTACTCTTGCATGCCTCACCCTGAAACCGAGGATCCCTGCCTCATGTGCAAACGGGGTCCTCAGCTCCCCCAGAAAACCGTGGATCCTCAGCACCAGTCAACAGGGGTTCCAGCATCCTCAGCACCCCAGGAATCGAGGATCCTCAGCACCCAGTAAACCGTGGTCCTCAGCAACCGAATAAACACGTGGATCCTCATACCGCAGTAAACCAGGGATCCTCAGCACCCCAGTAAACCGGGGTCTTCTGGCACTCTATGAAACATGGGATCCTCAGCTCCCCAGTAAACAGGAGGAAATCCTCAGCACCCCAGTAAACGTTTGATCCTCAGCACCCCAGTATCCGAGGGACCTCGGCACCTGTAATACCGGGGTTCTCAGCATCCAGGAACTGGGTTCTTCAGAACCCTAATAAACCAGTGTGTCTTCAGCACCCCTGTAACAAGTGGCCTCAACACTCCAGTAAGCTAGTGATCCTCAACTCCAGACTGAAGTTAACCGGGTTCATCAGCACCCCAGTAAACCAGTGATCCTCAACACCCCAGTTAGTAGTGATCCGCAATACACACAAGTAAGCTATTGAGCCTCAACCCCCAGTAAACAGTGATAATCAACACCCCCGTAAGTAGTGATCCTCAACACCCCAGTAAACCAGTGATATCAGCACCCCAGTAAACCCAGTGGACCCTCACACCAGTTAGCTAGTGATCCTCAACACCCCAGTAAACCTGTGATCTCAACACCCCAGTAAGCTAGTGATCCTCAACACCCAGAAAACCAGTGTCCTCAACACCCCAGTAAGCTAGTGATCCTCAACCACCCCAGTAAACCATTGCATCAGCACCCCAGTCAAACCAGTGATCCTATCACCCCAGTAAGCTAGTGATCCTCAACACCCGTAAACCAGTGATCCTCAACACTCCAGTAAACAAGTGATCCTCAACACTCCAGGTAATCCGTGATCCTCAACACCTAGTAAGCTAGTGTCCTCAACACCCAGTAAACCAGTGATCCTCAACTCCCCAGTAAACAGTGATCATCAGCACCCCAGTAAACCAGTGATCCTCAAACACTCCATAACCAGTGATCCTCTACACTCCAGTAAACCAGTGTTCCTCAAAACACTCCAGTAAACCAGTGATCCTCACACTCCAGTAAACCAGTTATCCTCAAACACTCCAGTAAACCAGTGATCATCAACACCAGTAAAACCAGTGATCTCAACACCCCAGTAAGCTAGTGATCCTCAACACCCAGTAAACTAGGTGATCTCCAACACCCCAGTAACCTTTGTCCTCAACTCTCAAGTAAACCAGTGATCCTCAAAACTCCAGTAAACCAGTGAACCTTCAACACTCCAGTAAACAGTGATATCTTCAACACCCAGTAAGCTAGTGCTCCTCAAACACACCAGTAAACCAGTGATCATCAGCACCCCAGTAACAGTGATCCTCAACACCCAGTACAGCTAGTGATCCTCAACACCCAGTTAAACCAGTGATCATCAGCACCCTGTAAAACCTGTTGATCCTCAAACACCCCAGTAAGCTAGTGATCCTCAACACCCCAGTAAACCAGTGATCATCAGCACCCCAGTAAACCAGTGATCCTCAACACCCCAGTAAGCTAGTGATCCTCAACACCCCAGTAAGCTAGTGATCCTCAACACCCCAGTAAACCAGTGATCCTCAACACCCCAGTAAGCTAGTGATCCTCAACACCCCAGTAAGCTAGTGATCCTCAACAACCAGTAAACAGTGATCCTCAACACCCCAGTAAAACCAGTGAATCCTCAAACCCAGTAAACCATTGTTCCTCAACACTACAAAGTTAAACCAGTTGTTTCTCAAACACCAAGTTTTTAAACCAGTGATCCTCAACACTCCAGTAAAACAGTGATTCTCAACACACAGTAAACAGTGATCCTCCAATACTCAGTAAACTAGTGATCTCAACACCCCAGTAAACCAGTGATCCTCAAACACTCCAGTAAACAGTGATCCTCAACACCCAGTAAACAGTGATCCTCTACACTCCAGTAACAGTGATTCTCAACACTCCAAGTAAACCAGTGATCCTCACACCCCAGTAGTAAGCTAGTGATCCTCAACAACCCAGTAAACAGTGATCTCCAACACTCCAGTAAACCAGTGATTCTCACACCCCAGTAAACCAGTGATCCTCAAACCCCGGAAGCTAGTGATCTCAACTCCATGTAAACAAAGTGATCAACAAACCCCAGTAAGTAGTCGATCCTCAACTCCCCAGTAACCAGTGTTCCTTCAACACCTCCAGTAGCTACTGATCCTCAACACCCAGCTAAACCAGTGGATCTTCAACACGCAGAAAACCTGAGATCCTCAACACTCAGTATACCAGTTATTCTCAACACTCCAGTAAACCAGTGATCCTCAACACCAGAGTAAACCGTTTGATCTCACACACCCAGTAAACCAGTGATCCTCAACACTCCAGTAAACCAGTGATCCTAATCACTCAGTAAATCATGTGAATCCTCAACACCCAGTAATACACAGTGATCCTCAACACTCCAGTAAACCAGTGATTCCTCACACCCAGTAACAGTGATCCTAAACACCCCAGTAAACCAGTGATCCTCATCACCCAGTAAACCAGTGATCCTCAACACGCAGTAAACCCAGTGTTCCTCAACACCCTGTAAACCAGTGATCTTCAACTCTCAGTAAATCAGTGATCCTCAACACCCCGTAAAACCAGTGATCCTCATCACCCCAGTAAAACCAGTGATCTCAACACCCAGTAAACCGTGATCCTAACACTCCAGTTAAACCAGTGTCCTCAACACCCCAGTAAACCAGTGATCTCAAACACTCAGTAAACTGTGATCCTCAACACCCCAGTGTAAAACCAGTTGATCCTCGCACCCAGTAAACCAGTGATCCTCAACACCCACCCAGTATCAGTGAACCTCACACCCCAGTAAACCAGTGATCCTCAACACCCCGGAAACCAGTGACCCTCAACACTACAGTAAACCAGTGATCCCTCAAAACCCCAGTAAACAGTGATCCTCAACACCCCAGTAAAACAAGGTGATCCTCAAAACACTCCAGTAAACCAGGATCTCAACACCCCAGTGTAAACCAGTGATCCTCAACACTCCAGTAAACCAGTGATCCTTAACAACAAGTAAACCAGTGATCCTCAACACCCCAGTTAAACAGTGATCTCAAACACCCCAGTTTAACCAGTGATCCTCAACACTCCGTAAACCAGTGATCCTCAACACCCAGTAAAACAGTGATCCTCAACCACTCCAGTAAACAGTGATCCTCAAACCCAGTAAACCAGTGATCTCAACACCCAGTAAACCAGTGATCCTCAACACCCCAGTAAATCAGTGATCTCAACACCCCAGTAAACCTGTGATCCTCAACACCCCAGTAAACCAGTGTCTCAACACTCAGTAACCAGTGATCTCAACACCCCAGTAAACCAGTGGATCCTCAACACCCCAGTAAACCCAGTGATCCTCAACCACTCAGTAAACCAGTGATCCTCAACACCCAGTAAACAGTGATCTTCAACACTCCAGTAAACCAGTGATCCTCAACACTTCCAGAACAGTGATCCTCAAACACCCCAGTAAACCAGGATCCTCAACACCCCAGTAAACCAGTGAATCTCAACACCGTAAACCAGTGATCCTCAACACTCAGGTTAACCAGTGAGCCTCCAAACCCCATAAACCAGTGATTCCTCAACACTCCAGTAAACCAGTGATCTCAACACCCCAGTAAACCAGTGATCCTCAAACCCCAGTAACCAGTGATCCTCACACTCATGTAACCAGTGATCCTCAAACACTCTAGTAACCCGGGGATGAGGACACTGATCAACATTCCAAGTATAACTCAGGTTATGAGGTAGGAAAATTAATTATAAGAAAAGAAGGACAAACTGATGTAGTCTGGCAGTTATTTCAACTAATTTAGTTTTTGCCTTTCTCGTTAACTGGTTTATTATATTCCGACAGACCTACTGTGAGAGGTTCAGTTTTGATATGTACACAGCAGCCTCGTGCTGTGAGGGGGAATGTGTATACTGGAGTATACCAGGATTAGGGTTTTCGGGGTCAACGCCCCGGCGTCTCGTTTGAGACCAGGCCTCTTGGTTGTGTTAGGGTCTGATTCCAACCAGGTGTTATTGCTGGCTGCAGGCAAAACATGCACGTAGAACACATCCCCGGTGGTCAGGTACCTGACTTTAGGTGCCTGTGTCAGTGTCTTCTGCAAAACTGCCTGGGATCTATTGGTATCCCACTTATGTATACTGGGAGGCAGTTGAACAGTTCTTGGGACCCCTGACTCTTACTGT
The DNA here is from genome assembly GCF_026875155.1 of Cherax quadricarinatus. NCBI lineage: Eukaryota > Metazoa > Arthropoda > Malacostraca > Decapoda > Parastacidae > Cherax > Cherax quadricarinatus. The sequence continues at coordinate 47,644,822 of NC_069404.1, forward strand.
GTTATCTCTCAGTGTACTCGTGGGGCCCTGCTTTTCACTGGGGGATTGGGGATTGTTGCCCTCTCCTGCCGAGTCTTTTGGTTTCATAGGGAGTGATTTGTTGTGCAAGTTTCGTGCTAATCCCCCTTAGGAATTCAGTGTATATTATTCTGTATCTCTCTCGCTTGCGTTGTCAGGGAAATTACAGATCAAGGGACTTCAACAGTTACAGTAATTAGGTGCCTTACGTACTTATGTGTGCCGTGAAAAGTTCTTTGTACAATCTCCAGGTCAGCAACTTCGCCTGCCTTGAAGGGAGCAGGTTACCGTAGAGCAGTATTCCAGCCTAAGAGAACAAGGATGTGAAGGTGAATCATCATGGGCTAGGCGGTCCTAGTGTGAAAGGATTCTCATTATCCATCCCATCATTTTCCTAGCAGATGTGGTCGATACATTGTTGTGGTCTTTTGAAGGCGAGATCCTCTGATATTATCACTCTAGGTCTTTCAATTAGTTATTCGTTCTATTGTATAATTAGAAATTTGTTGTATTTTTAACCCTGACACTGGTTTGTTTCCTCAAGTTTTCTATATCTGAGAAGTTGAAATTCTCTTCAACGAGCTTATATTGTTTTGAGTGGCTTATTTGAAGATTTGTGTTTATGTCCGCTGGAGTCTTGCGGTGTCTTCGGTGGGAGGTCACTGTCATGGTAACCGGTGTCATTCGCAAAAGAAGAAACTGAGCTATGACTTACGTCCTCTGTCTATGTCAGATTAAGAGGAATGAGGAAAAGGATGGGAAGCGAGAGTACTGTGCTTTGTGTCAAAAGAGCTTTTTTCACTGTAGCTGCCTAAGACTTACTCTCGTGTACTTTGACTCTTTGAGCTCTATTTGTAGAACCCATTACCAACTTTTCCTAGTTATTCCGTTATCTTGCATGTTTGTGTGCTATAACACCATGGTCCACACTTGTCGAAGGCTTTTTGCAAATAAGTCTGTGCATATACATCTGCATTTTTGTTTATCATCTATAGCTCCAGACCCTGTATAGTGGTCAGATAGTTGGGACAAGTAGGTGCAACCTGCTCTAACGCGTGTTGCCTGGGTTGTGTAATTGATAGGTATATAAGTGATTGACGATCTTTGCTTCTTAGAACCCGTTCAAAGATTTTTTTTGATAGTGGGATGTTAGTGCTTTGGTCTGTAGTTCCTTTGCAATTACTATATCCACCTTTATAGAGTGGGGCATGTCTGTTGTTTTTAGTGAGTGTGGGATGACCCCCTGTGTCCTACTCCCTCTCAAAGAATGCAGAAGGAACGTGCAGGGGCGCTTGCAGTTCTTGTATGAACACGGAGTTCCATGAATCTGGGCTGGGGCAGAGATGCATGGGCATGTCATTTATGTCTTTTCAAAGTCTTGTTGGTAGTTCGGATAATATCAGCGATTTTTGAGATGACCAGATATTGGGTCGTGTTAATAAAGAGTTCATTTTGGGCTGTCGATCCTTAGACTGGTTAAATGGCTCACTGAACACGGAGTCGGTATTGGGACTTTTTTTAGGTATTTCAACTCATATCCTGGCTGTCATTCGTGTAAGGTCTCATCCCGCCCAAGCAGGGGCCCAATTATGGATGTTGTTTTTCCCTTGATTTGGCATAAGAGAAGAAGTCTTTGTTTATTTTTTCAAATTTCCTTTATGGCTTTTAGTTCTTCCTGCGATTCTTGTCTCTGTAAGAATTCTTCAGCTTAAGTTGTATTTGCTATTCACTGACCAGTGCCTCCCTTTGTATTTAGATATTTGGCCCCTCTCAGAGTCTGTGATTCTTCACCTTCGTCTGTATTGGAGCATCTCTCTCTTTCTTGTTTACATCTCTCTTTCTTTATCTTATGGAATGTGCCGTGAGCAGATCTCAAGAATCAGATAATTCTTTCTAGGCAAAGGTTCGGAACTCCGTCTTGTTTAGAATATCTTCCCAGTTTAGGGGTCAGTTTGGTGTACACCATCAGCTCATACTGTGACTGGTCAGTTTGGTGTGCACCATCGCTCATACTGTGAGAGGTCAGTTTGGTGTACACCTCAGCTCATATTATGAGAGGTCAGTATGGTGCACACCAGCAAAGGTTAGTTTTGACTTATCGGCAATATGTTAAAGTTATGATTATAGGAAATGTTCTCTCTCTCTCTCTCTATCTGCTCACAAATTGCCATATAAATTAAACTGCCAGAGGTACATACACTCGTAGGGCTTAGTCTAGCAGTGACAACATTTAGTCTTACTGATCTTGTTACGTTCTCCACACCAATGATTACGTGGTTCTTTCATTGGCGAGTGTCTCTGCACATTTGCGCATTTTTATTTTTGTTTCAACTCTTTTGCTAGTTTTTATGATAATTTTTTTTAAGGGACGTGTTTATAAATCAAAAGTATCTGTGGCAGCCAATAAGTCCTTAATTCTCATACTGCGCCTTGAAAACGGAAAATTATCGGGTATGATGTGGAAAGATTCGCTCTATTTCACTGTTCAAGAGCGGTTTCACTTAGGCATCAGGACACTCCCCCACTTTGGTGTTGTGGTTACCATGGGTAACATCTCCTGCCTCCCACCCATGAGAGCTTACGGAGCAATCGCTGTAGTCTCTTTGATGTTGTTTACAAATTGCTAGAGTGTGTTCTGAATGCTTGAGTTTTCACAGCGTGTTGAGGGTTGAGGAATTATGCGTGATGTTTTCAGGAAGAATTATTCATGTGCGACATCAAACTTACACTCCATGAAATATAAATCTCTCAGATGACATTCTTCCTTTAATGATCCTCATGTTGTCCCACTGGTCAGATTAAACAAGGCTCGCACAGTTGATGTAAATAAGCATTTTAATAATTGAATGACAATTCGAATCCATTTTGTTTCTACTTGTTTCTGAATTATATAATGTAACAGTTGTTCTTAGAGTCGTATTATCGTGTTCAGAATGCAGGAAATTCAGTCTTCATCATGAAATGTATTAACATTAGCTATATCTATGCCTTCCTCATTTGAGATTTTTAGTGCTTAAGAAACAGACATAAATAAGAGGATCATTTCATCCTCCTAGGAAATGTGTACTAAGTTACTTCCTTCAAATCCAAGTGGACGTTGGGAAATCAGTGACAAATTAACCTCTTTTTCGAGGTGCGTCACAAATAAAAAATCTGCATTCAGTAAAATCACTTATTGAGCAAGCATTAAACGTCGAGGAGAACGAGGACCGTGTTACTCATGTAAATAAATGGTTCAGAGAATTCGACAAGTTGATAATTAGATACATGTTGCGATACTTGGGATACTTTAATTCGGTAACGTTTCTCCACACAGGGCTTTATCAGTACAGTACAAGAAGACTGGTGTAGATTCAGTGGAGATGAGATAATTAATCCCTCAGCCCTGGATACAGGTGTGGTGAAAGCGTCGTAGGCGTGTGTAGAATCTTGTATCAAGTTCCAAGGCGCTGCGGTATTGACAGGATTGTAGATAAATGGTTCACAGAAACGACAATTTGATATATTAGACACTTGGGCAACAATTACAAATCATTGAAGATTCCTAAGTGTTGTACTTGTCTTTAATTTATCCACATGTTACTTAAGAACTTGTCCCGTAACACAGAAATATGAAAAAAGAAGCGATCACACACAATGTTTCATTAGTAGGACACCAGAAATGGTTCGTTCTACAAAGATTGAGAATACTAGTACAATACTAGTACAATACTAGTACAAAACTAGTACAATACTAGTACAATACTAGTACAATACTAGTACAATACTAGTACAATAAAAGCTGCTATTGCTCATCAGACTGAAAGAGAACCAGAGTTAACTCCTTTCTGTTGAGAAACTGAACAAAATCCCCAGAACAATTATCATTATCCTTAAAAAATCGGCAATAGTTTCTCTACAAACATAAACATGGACAACCCACATCAATAAACACATCAGGCTTATATCAAACTATATGTAAACACTGTGATTCAATTTACGTCTTCCAGACTAGTAAGGACTCGCACACCCGCATCATAGAACACAAAGAGAACAACTATGCTACGCACGTGAGAATTTCGGCCCTTTTGTGAAGAACCTCCATTATAACACAGCCTAGGACTCTGCTGTCATCACATACAAAAAATTAGTTATTCTTAGAAAGGGCCTTGATTAACGTTAAAATTAATTTTAACGTATACCAAAGGACAGATGGAGTCATCAATCTCTTAAAGCGTCACATCCAAATCCTTACAATAGCCTAAGCGCAGCATCCAAATCCTAACAATAGTCCTAAGAACACAAAAATGAAAAATCTCTGCAGTAAGGTCCATTGGCTCCACTAACTCATGTACATGTCGTTCTGTCGAATTGTAAATGCTTCCATTAGCGAGATGCTGGCATGACAGTTGCTCCATTCATTTAAAAACACTGTTTCCAAACAAACTGCTTTCTCTGCTGCCGACCATTCCTAGACGATATTGTGACCACCTCTGAGGTCTTCCCTTTCCGTGTGATTGTTATTGTTTATCAGACCCTATATAAACTGTGTCCTAGAGGGAGAGAGAGCGAGAGGAGAGAGCGAGAGCGAGAGAGAGGAGGAGAGAGATGAGAGAGAGATGAGAGAGAAGAGAGAGAGAGATGAGAGAAGATGAGAGAGGGAAAGAGAGAGAGAAGAGAGAGAGAGAGAGAGAATGAGACTGGAGAGAGAAGAGAGAGAGACGAGAGAGAGAGAGAGAGAGAGAGAGGAAACTCAGTGTTGCGATCCATGGGAAATGCCTGCAGCTTCTGGGCACGCGGCCCACCGCCGAGGAGCTGGGCGAGTATGCGAGATGTAGCTCTGTGCTGGTATTTATGTTGTTTATTCCCTATTGTATTGTTGTTGATGTATTTTGGCTTTAATTAAAGTCTTGATAGATTATTGAATATAGGGATTGGCAGGGAGGAAAAAAAGAGGTTCAAGCAGTTTCAGGGAGAACCTTAAGTTTTCCTGAGCAAGTTTATTTCGTTTCTCTGTGGATGAGGGTCCCTGGACTGTTCCAGACGGTGGCACATACGGAGTGTTGATTGAGATAGAGTTTATTTTAGTTTCTGTGTGTGAGTGAGAGTGAGTTTAGAGATTGATTGATATTTATACCGAGATTATATAGATGGATATTTGTATAGAAATAGATTTTTATTTTTATATTTAAATTTATAGTATATTTTCTATATTATATATATATATATATTTATATATTATATATTTATTTATATATATATTTATATTTATATTTTATATAGATATATATATTTATATTATATATTATATATGATATATAGTAATATATATAATTTATATAATATATATATTATATATCCAAACAATCGCAGACAGGGGATGTTAACTATGCAAGAAAAGCAACAGGGGGTGGAAATCTTTAGCTCAAGTACTTTCACAATTCTCAGTTCGTCATCAGGAGCTACGCAATGTTGCAAGGCAGCAACTGAAGGGGTGAGGGGAAGTTTTCTCAGAGTAGTGCAGTGCGGGTCTGTCACCAGAATGTGGGCCAACGGTTGGTGTCAGCCCTGCACCACCACTATCCCCCTTCCCCCATATGGGGTAGGAGGGTTTTGAGATGTCAAATATTATGAAATTAGAAGATATAATAGCCAGCCCTAAGCTTTATCTAGCCAATTAGAACAGGTCATGTGACTTGAGAAAATACATTTCTCAATAGTTCCTATATATATATGGATAGCTATTATTCTTTGTAACTTTTTTAATTAATAAAAGAAAGGAAATGAATGTGCCCTTTGTCCTCTAAATGTCTGTTATTTTAGGGTAGTCGAATGTTCCAAGGGTACTCAGAAGAATCGCTTTATTTTTCTAAAATATTGTCTCACTGTTCTTCTGAGTATCGACTAATAAGCTTATCGGAATCTCTATGCCTTCCGAAAAATGTTCCCTTGATCAAAATTTTCTACTTCTAATATCTTGTGCCACATACTATAGGATACCATGTAATTCGTGGACCGTCAGTGTTATGGTACTTGTATGGTTATATAATGCGTGTTACTGTTATTGTTCCATACGTGGACTGGTACACAAAAATAGTGTTGACACACCACACCACACACACACACACAACACACACACACACACACACACACACACACAAACCCCACACACACATTACATAGATATATGTACATATATATATATATATATATCTATATTATAATATATATATATTTATATATATATATATATATTATATATACTTATTTAAACATATAATATAAGTTGGGATCCATCTGGCAGTGCAAAATCGTGCGACCATGGCTTCGGAGAAGTGGATAACAAGGCTTCAAGAAAAAATATTTAGATTTCTTCCCGAAGCTATTTGAACATTCCACCTCCTTGACCATCCCATCATTTAACTTTTTTTTTTACCAATAGGTATATTTTATTACATAATACGATACACAAGACTAAAGGATACATTGCTAGTGCAAAGATGGCGTACACAATACAGGAGGTTTGAGGGATACATTTCATATTGCTAAATATGTGTCCCAGATTACAAAGCGAAAATTTCCACCACGTGCAAAACGTATATTGGAGGTGTACACATAAAAGTGGGAATCCAATATCGCACTTCACACACTTGTCAGTCACAATGGTCAGCTTGAAGTACACTTCGATTATTTACTTCGATTATTTACAAGGTTGACTGGTCTGCCCGCTGACCCATAACACCAAAAACAATAAAAGAAACAAATTAAATCAGTTTCATACGAAATTCCTTTTACCACAGCCAATGTATTTTGGTGTTACAAGGTTATATGTGACTATGAGTGTGTATGTGTGTTGCGAATGTATGTATGATTTGGGTATTATGACTTATTGTTTATGCTCTGCTGATTTTGTGTTTAGCATACATATTGTGTTATATGTGGTGGGTATGGAGGGAAATTCCACATTGGTGATGGGAAATAAATATAATGATGGGGGGGTTGAGAATAAAAAATCCCATGATGGTGATAACATAAATTCCCCAAAGGTGAGGACATAAATATCCACATGATGGTGATGAGACATAAATTCCCATGGTGGTGATGAACATAAATTCCACATAATGGGATGGACATAAATATCCCCATAATGGTGATGGGGGAAAATAAAACCACATGATGGGTAGGACCTAAATATCCACATGTGGTGAGAGACATAAATATCCAGATGGGGGATGGACATAAATTCCCAAAGATGGCGATGAACATAAATATCCCCATGATGGGGGAGAGACATAAAAAATCCCATGATGGTGAGGGGACATAAATACCAATGATGGCGATGAGAAATAAATATCCCATGTGGCGATAGGAAAAAAATATCCACTGATTGGGGGTGAGACATAAAAAATCCACATGATGGTATGGACTTAAAAATCCACATGTTGATGAGACATAAAAATTTCCCCAAGAAGGTGATAGACCCCAAAAAATCCCTGAGTGATGGGAAAAAAAAATCACATGGGGAGAGCAAAAATCCCCATGATGGCGATGAGACATAATATCCACGATGGTGAGAGCATAAATATCCAAATGATGGCGAGAGACATAAAAAATCCATGATTGTGGGACATAAAAACCCAGATGGTGATGGACATAAAATTTCCCCATGATGGGGTGAGACAAAATATCCACATGATGGTTTAGAGACAAAATATCCAACTGTGGTGATAGACATAAATATCCAATGAGGCGGAGACATAAATACCCCATGGGTGTGAGACATAAATATCCACATGATGGCGTGAGACATAAATTCCAAAATGATGGCGATGAACATAAATATCCACATGATGGTGTAACTAAAATCCCCATGATGGTGATGGGACATAAATTCCACTGATGGCGATGAAACTTAAAAATTTCCCCAAAGATGGTGATGAGACATAAATATCCCCCTGATGGCGATGAGAATAAATATCCCATGATGGTGAAGAATAAATACCACATGATGGGGATGAGACATAAATACCCCATGATGGCGATGGAAAATAAATATTTAATATGGTGATGAGACATTTAAAAATCCCCCTGTGGTGTGAGACATAAATTCCACATGAGGCGATGAGAATAAATATCCACATGTGGGGAGAACATAAATACCACATGAGGGGATGAGCTAAAAATCCACATGATGGCATGAGGGCATAAAT
>NC_069404.1:47653528-47676028 GCF_026875155.1 Cherax quadricarinatus
GGGGGGTTTTTGTAGACCCCCCCAAACCGTCCTGCCCTTAGAGTAATTGTTCCTCCAACATGCCAGTGACTGGTATACGGAACAGTGTACAGGTGTGAAGGTTTGTAACTGACAGGTGTGTTTCTCCCAGCGTGTATGTGCTGGGAGTTTAACCTCTATTTTAGTGGTTAAAAATATTCTTGTTGGTAGTGGAAAAAGGTTACGTGTAATCTTAATGAACACGGTGTAATCGATAGGTTTGAAACCTCCACATTAAACCAACCAAGCAAGAAAGAAAAGAATGACGTGTTTGTACGGTTGTTACGAAATGTCGACCGTCCTGGACAAGTTTTTGTTGAGGACACGTTTCGCTCTGTATAGAGCTTTATCAGTCTTGGTGAAGCTATGAACAGAGCGAAATGTTGCGTTAACAGAAGTTGTTTGTAGTTTGTTTTGTTTGCAGCAATAGAGCACAAGGAACACTTTGTCAACACTTCTTGACACGGTGCTGTTTGTAGTTGTTGTTGACACGGTGTTGTTTGTAGTTGTTGTTGACACGGTGTTGTTTGTAGTTGTTGTTGACACGGCGTTGTTTGTAGTTGTTGACACGGTGTTGTTTGTAGTTGTTGTTGAGACGGTGTTGTTTGTAGTTGCTGTTGACACAGTGTTGTTTGTAGTTGTTGTTGACACGGCGTTGTTTGTAGTTGTTGACACGGTGCTGTTTGTAGTTGTTGTTGACACGGTGTTGCTTGTAGTTGTTGTTGACACGGCGTTGTTTGTAGTTGTTGTTGACACGATGTTGTTTGTAGTTGTTGTTGACACGGTGTTGTTTGTAGTTGTTGTTGACACGGTGTTGTTTGTAGTTGTTGTTGACACGATGTTGTTTGTAGTTGTTGTTGACACGGTGTTGTTTGTAGTTGTTCTTGACACTGCGTTGTTTGTAGTTGTTGTTGACACAGTGTTGCTTGTAGTTGTTGTTGACACGGTGTTGTTTGTAGTTGTTGTTGACACGGTGTTGTTTGTAGTTGTTGTTGACACGGTGTTTGTAGTTGTTGTTGACACGGAGTTGTTTGTAGTTGTTGTTGACACGGAGTTGTTTGTAGTTGTTGTTGACACGGTGTTGTTTGTAGTTGTTGTTGACACGGTGTTGTTTGTAGTTGTTGTTGACACGGTGTTGTTTGTAGTTATTGTTGACACAGTGTTGTTTGTAGTTGTTGTTGTTGACACGGTGTTCTTTGTAGATGTTGACACAGTGTTGTTTGTAGTTATTGTTGACACGGTGTTGTTTGTAGTTGTTGACACAGTGTTGTTTGTAGTTATTGTTGACACAGTGTTGTTTGTAGTTGTTGACACAGTGTTGTTTGTAGTTATTGTTGACACAGTGTTGTTTGTAGTTGTTGTTGACACAGTGTTCTTTGTAGATGTTGACACAGTGTTGTTTGTAGTTATTGTTGACACGGTGTTGTTTGTAGTTGTTGACACAGTGTTGTTTGTAGCTATTGTTGACACGGTGTTGTTTGTAGTTGTTGTTGACACGGTGTTTGTAGTTGTTGACACGGTGTTGTTTGTAGTTGTTGACACAGTGTTGTTTGTAGTTATTGTTGACACAGTGTTGTTTGTAGTTGTTGACACGGTGTTGTTTGTAGTTGTTGACACAGTGTTCTTTGTAGTTATTGTTGACACGGTGTTGTTTGTAGTTGTTGTTGACATGGTGTTGTTTGTAGTTGTTGACACCAGTGTTGTTTGTAGTTATTGTTGACACAGTGTTGTTTGTAGTTGTTGTTGACACGGTGTTGTTTGTAGTTATTGTTGACACAGTGTTGTTTGTAGTTGTTGTTGACACGGTGTTGTTTGTGTTGTTGACATGGTTTTGTTTGTAGTTATTGTTGACACAGTGTTGTTTGTAGTGTGTTGTTGACACGGTGTTGTTTGTAGTTGTTGACACAGTGTTGTTTGTAGTTATTGTTGACACGGTGTTGTTTGTAGTTGTTGACACAGTGTTGTTTGTAGTTGTTGTTGACACAGTGTTGTTTGTAGTTGTTGTTGACACGGTGTTGTTTGTAGTTGTTGTGACACGGTGTTGTTTGTAGTTGTTGTTGGCACGGTGTTGTTTGTAGTTGTTGACACAGTGTTGTTTGTAGTTGTTGACACGGTGTTGTTTGTAGTTATTGTTGGACACGGTGTTGTTTGTAGTTGTTGACACGGTGTTGTTTGTAGTTGTTGTTGAGACGGTGTTGTTTGTAGTTGCTGTTGACACAGTGTTGTTTGTAGTTGTTGTTGACACGGCGTTGTTTGTAGTTGTTATAGACACGGTGTTGTTTGTAGTTGTTGTTGACACGGTGTTGCTTGTAGTTGTTGTTGACACGGCGTTGTTTGTAGTTGTTGTTGACACGATGTTGTTTGTAGTTGTTGTTGACACGGTGTTGTTTGTAGTTGTTGTTGACACGGGTGTGTTTGTAGTTGTTGTTGACACGATGTTGTTTGTAGTTGTTGTTGACACGGTGTTGTTTGTAGTTGTTCTTGACACTGCGTTGTTTGTAGTTGTTGTTGACACGGTGTTGCTTGTAGTTGTTGTTGACACGGTGTTGTTTGTAGATGTTGTTGACACGGTGTTGTTTGTAGTTGTTGTTGACACGGTGTTGTTTGTAGTTGTTGTTGACACGGAGTTGTTTGAAGTTGTTGTTGACACGGAGTTGTTTGTAGTTGTTGTTGACACGGTGTTGTTTGTAGTTGTTGTTGACACGGTGTTGTTTGTAGTTGTTGTTGACACGGTGTTGTTTGTAGTTATTGTTGACACAGTGTTGTTTGTAGTTGTTGTTGTTGACACGGTGTTCTTTGTAGATGTTGACACAGTGTTGTTTGTAGTTATTGTTGACACGGTGTTGTTTGTAGTTGTTGACACAGTGTTGTTTGTAGTTATTGTTGACACAGTGTTGTTTGTAGTTGTTGACACAGTGTTGTTTGTAGTTATTGTTGACACAGTGTTGTTTGTAGTTGTTGACACGGTGTTGTTTGTAGTTGTTGACACAGTGTTCTTTGTAGTTATTGTTGACACGGTGTTGTTTGTAGTTGTTGTTGACATGGTGTTGTTTGTAGTTGTTGACACAGTGTTGTTTGTAGTTATTGTTGACACAGTGTTGTTTGTAGTTGTTGTTGACACGGTGTTGTTTGTAGTTATTGTTGACACAGTGTTGTTTGTAGTTGTTGTTGACACGGTGTTGTTTGTAGTTGTTGACATGGTTTTGTTTGTAGTTATTGTTGACACAGTGTTGTTTGTAGTTGTTGTTGACACGGTGTTGTTTGTAGTTGTTGACACAGTGTTGTTTGTAGTTATTGTTGACACGGTGTTGTTTGTAGTTGTTGACACAGTGTTGTTTGTAGTTGTTGTTGACACAGTGTTGTTTGTAGTTGTTGTTGACACGGTGTTGTTTGTAGTTGTTGTTGACACGGTGTTGTTTGTAGTTGTTGTTGGCACGGTGTTGTTTGTAGTTGTTGACACAGTGTTGTTTGTAGTTGTTGACACGGTGTTGTTTGTAGTTATTGTTGACACGGTGTTGTTTGTAGTTGTTGACACGGTGTTGTTTGTAGTTGTTGTTGAGACGGTGTTGTTTGTAGTTGCTGTTGACACAGTGTTGTTTGTAGTTGTTGTTGACACGGCGTTGTTTGTAGTTGTTATAGACACGGTGTTGTTTGTAGTTGTTGTTGACACGGTGTTGCTTGTAGTTGTTGTTGACACGGCGTTGTTTGTAGTTGTTGTTGACACGATGTTGTTTGTAGTTGTTGTTGACACGGTGTTGTTTGTAGTTGTTGTTGACACGGTGTTGTTTGTAGTTGTTGTTGACACGATGTTGTTTGTAGTTGTTGTTGACACGGTGTTGTTTGTAGTTGTTCTTGACACTGCGTTGTTTGTAGTTGTTGTTGACACGGTGTTGCTTGTAGTTGTTGTTGACACGGTGTTGTTTGTAGATGTTGTTGACACGGTGTTGTTTGTAGTTGTGTTGGACACGGTGTTGTTTGTAGTTGTTGTTGACACGGAGTTGTTTGAAGTTGTTGTTGACACGGAGTTGTTTGTAGTTGTTGTTGACACGGTGTTGTTTGTAGTTGTTGTTGACACGGTGTTGTTTGTAGTTGTTGTTGACACGGTGTTGTTTGTAGTTATTGTTGACACAGTGTTGTTTGTAGTTGTTGTTGTTGACACGGTGTTCTTTGTAGATGTTGACACAGTGTTGTTTGTAGTTATTGTTGACACGGTGTTGTTTGTAGTTGTTGACACAGTGTTGTTTGTAGTTATTGTTGACACAGTGTTGTTTGTAGTTGTTGACACAGTGTTGTTTGTAGTTATTGTTGACACAGTGTTGTTTGTAGTTGTTGTTGACACAGTGTTCTTTGTAGATGTTGACACAGTGTTGTTTGTAGTTATTGTTGACACGGTGTTGTTTGTAGTTGTTGACACAGTGTTGTTTGTAGCTATTGTTGACACGGTGTTGTTTGTAGTTGTTGTTGACACGGTGTTGTTTGTAGTTGTTGACACGGTGTTGTTTGTAGTTGTTGACACAGTGTTGTTTGTAGTTATTGTTGACACAGTGTTGTTTGTAGTTGTTGACATGGTGTTGTTTGTAGTTGTTGACACAGTGTTGTTTGTAGTTATTGTTGACAAGGTGTTGTTTGTAGTTGTTGTTGACATGGTGTTGTTTGTAGTTGTTGACACAGTGTTGTTTGTAGTTATTGTTGACACAGTGTTGTTTGTAGTTGTTGTTGACACGGTGTTGTTTGTAGTTATTGTTGACACAGTGTTGTTTGTAGTTGTTGTTGACACGGTGTTGTTTGTAGTTGTTGACATGGTGTTGTTTGTAGTTATTGTTGACACGGTGTTGTTTGTAGTTGTTGACACAGTGTTGTTTGTAGTTGTTGTTGACACAGTGTTGTTTGTAGTTGTTGTTGACACGGTGTTGTTTGTAGTTGTTGTTGACACGGTGTTGTTTGTAGTTGTTTTTGGCACGGTGTTGTTTGTAGTTGTTGACACAGTGTTGTTTGTAGTTGTTGACACGGTGTTGTTTGTAGTTATTGTTGACACGGTGTTGTTTGTAGTTGTTGACACGGTGTTGTTTGTAGTTGTTGACACGGTGTTGTTTGTAGTTGTTGTTGACACGGTGTTGTTTGTAGTTATTGTTGACACAGTGTTGTTTGTACTTGTTGACACTGTGTTGTTTGTAGTTATTGTTGACACGGTGTTGTTTGTAGTTGTTGACACAGTGTTGTTTGTAGTTGTTGACACGGTGTTATTTGTAGTTGTTGTTGCCACGGTGTTGTTTGTAGTTATTGTTGACACAGTGTTGTTTGTACTTGTTGACACGGTGTTGTTTGTAGTTTTTGTTGATACAGTGTTGTTTGTAGTTGTTGACACGGTGTTGTTTGTAGTTGTTGACACGGTGTTGTTGTAGTTATTGTTGACACAGTGTTGTTTGTACTTGTTGACACGGTGTTGTTTGTTAGTTTTTGTTGATACAGTGTTGTTTGTAGTTGTTGACACGGTGTTGTTTGTATTGTTGACACGGTGTTGTTGTAGTTGTTGACACGGTGTTGTTTGTAGTTGTTGTTGGCACGGTGTTGTTTGTAGCTGTTGTTGACACAGTGTTGTTTGTAGTTGACACAATGTTGTTTGTAGTTATTGTTGACACGGTGTTGTTTGTAGTTGTTGTTGACACAGTGTTGTTTGTAGTTGTTGACACGGTGTTGTTTGTAGTTATTGTTGACACGGTGTTGTTTGTAGTTGTTGACACGGTGTTGTTTGTAGTTATTGTTGACACGGTGTTGTTTGTAGTTGTTGACACGGTGTTGTTTGTAGTTATTGTTGACACGGTGTTGTTTGTAGTTGACAGTGTTGTTTGTAGTTGTTGACACAGTGTTGTTTGCAGTTATTGTTGACACGGTGTTGTTTGTAGTTGTTGACACAGTGTTGTTTGTAGTTATTGTTGACACGGTGTTGTTTGTAGTTGTTGACACAGTGTTGTTTGTAGTTGTTGTTGACACGGTGTTGTTTGTAGTTATTGTTGACAGGGTGTTGTTTGTAGTTGTTGTTGGCACGGTGTTGTTTGTAGTTGTTGTTGGCACGGTGTTGTTTGTAGTTGTAGACACAGTGTTGTTTGTAGTTGTTGTTGACACAGTGTTGTTTGTAGTTGTTGTTGACACGGTGTTGTTTGTAGTTGTTGTTGACACGGTGTTGTTTGTAGTTGTTGACACGGTGTTGTTTGTAGTTATTGTTGACACGGTGTTGTTTGTAGTTGTTGTTGACACGGTGTTGTTTGTAGTTGTTGTTGACACGGTGTTGTTTGTAGTTGTTGTTGACACAGTGTTGTTTGTAGTTTTTGACACGGTGTTGTTTGTAGTTGTTGACACGGTGTTGTTTGTAGTTGTTGTTGACACGGTGTTGTTTGTAGTTGCTGTTGACACGGTGTTGTTTGTAGTTATTGTTGACACGGTGTTGTTTTTAGTTGTTGACACGGTGTTGTTTGTAGTTGTTGTTGACACAGTGTTGTTTGTAGTTTTTGACACGGTGTTGTTTGTAGTTGTTGTTGACACGGTGTTGTTTGTAGTTGTTGTTGACACAGTGTTGTTTGTAGTTTTTGACACGTGTTGTTTGTAGTTGTTGTTGACATGGTGTTGTTTGTAGTTGTTGTTGGCACGGTGTTGTTTGTAGTTGTAGACACAGTGTTGTTTGTAGTTGTTGTTGACACAGTGTTGTTTGTAGTTGTTGTTGACACGGTGTTGTTTGTAGTTGTTGTTGACACTGTGTTGTTTGTAGTTGTTGTTGACACGGTGTTGTTTGTAGTTATTGTTGACACGGTGTTGTTTGTAGTTGTTGTTGACACGGTGTTGTTTGTAGTTGTTGTTGACACAGTGTTGTTTGTAGTTTTTGACACGGTGTTGTTTGTAGTTGTTGTTGACACAGTGTTGTTTGTAGTTGTTGTTGACACGGTGTTGTTTGTAGTTGTTGTTGACACGGTGTTGTTTGTAGTTGTTGTTGACACGGTGTTGTTTGTAGTTATTGTTGACACGGTGTTGTTTGTAGTTGTTGTTGACACGGTGTTGTTTGTAGTTGTTGACACAGTGTTGTTTGTAGTTTTTGACACGGTGTTGTTTGTAGTTGTTGTTGACACGGTGTTGTTTGTAGTTGTTGTTGACACGGTATTGTTTGTATTTGTTGTTGACATGGTGTTGTTTGTAGTTATTGTTGACACGGTGTTGTTTGTAGTTGTTGTTGACACGGTGTTGTTTGTAGTTGTTGTTGACACGGTGTTGTTTGTAGTTGTTGTTGACAGTGTTGTTTGTAGTTTTTGACACGGTGTTGTTTGTAGTTGTTGTTGACACGGTGTTGTTTGTAGTTGTTGTTGACACGGTGTTGTTTGTAGTTGCTGTTGACACGGTGTTGTTTGTAGTTGTTGTTGACCCGGTGTTGTTTGTAGTTGTTGTTGACACGGTGTTGTTTGTAGTTGTTGTTGACACGGTGTTGTTTGTAGTTGCTGTTGACACGGTGTTGTTTGTAGTTGTTGTTGACACGGTGTTGTTTGTAGTTGTTGACGCAGTGTTGTTTGTAGTTGTTGTTGACACGGTGTTGTTTGTAGTTGCTGTTGACACGGTGTTGTTTGTAGTTGTTGACACGGTGTTGTTTGTAGTTGTTGACGCAGTGTTATTTGTAGTTGTTGTTGACACGGTGTTGTTTGTAGTTGTTGTTGACACGGTGTTTGTAGTTGTTGTTGACACGGTGTTGTTTGTAGTTGTTGTTGACACGGTGTTGTTTGTAGTTGTTGACACGGTGTTATTTGTAGTTGTTGTTGACACGGTGTTGTTTGTAGTTGTTGTTGACACGGCGTTTGTAGTTGTTGTTGACACAGTGTTGTTTGTAGTTGTTGACACAGTGTTGTTTGTAGTTGTTGACACGGTGTTGTTTGTAGTTGTTGATACGGTGTTGTTTGTAGTTGTTGTTGACACGGTGTTTGTAGTTGTTGTTGACACAGTGTTGTTTGTAGTTGTTGACATGGTGTTGTTTGTAGTTATTGTTGACACAGTGTTGTTTGTAGTTGTTGTTGACACGGTGTTGTTTGTAGTTGTTGACACAGTGTTGTTTGTAGTTATTGTTGACACGGTGTTGTTTGTAGTTGTTGACACAGTGTTGTTTGTAGTTGTTGTTGACACAGTGTTGTTTGTAGTTGTTGTTGACACGGTGTTGTTTGTAGTTGTTGTTGACACGGTGTTGTTTGTAGTTGTTGGCACGGTGTTGTTTGTAGTTGTTGACACAGTGTTGTTTGTAGTTGTTGACACGGTGTTGTTTGTAGTTATTGTTGACACGGTGTTGTTTGTAGTTGTTGACACGGTGTTGTTTGTAGTTGTTGACACGGTGTTGTTTGTAGTTGTTGTTGACACGGTGTTGTTTGTAGTTATTGTTGACACAGTGTTGTTTGTACTTGTTGACACTGTGTTGTTTGTAGTTATTGTTGACACGGTGTTGTTTGTAGTTGTTGACACAGTGTTGTTTGTAGTTGTTGACACGGTGTTATTTGTAGTTGTTGTTGCCACGGTGTTGTTTGTAGTTATTGTTGACACAGTGTTGTTTGTACTTGTTGACACGGTGTTGTTTGTAGTTGTTGTTGATACAGTGTTGTTTGTAGTTGTTGACACGGTGTTGTTTGTAGTTGTTGACACGGTGTTGTTTGTAGTTATTGTTGACACAGTGTTGTTTGTACTTGTTGACACGGTGTTGTTTGTAGTTGTTGTTGATACAGTGTTGTTTGTAGTTGTTGACACGGTGTTGTTTGTAGTTGTTGACACGGTGTTGTTTGTAGTTGTTGACACGGTGTTGTTTGTAGTTGTTGTTGGCACGGTGTTGTTTGTAGCTGTTGTTGACACAGTGTTGTTTGTAGTTATTATTGACACGGTGTTGTTTGTAGTTGTTGTTGACACAGTGTTGTTTGTAGTTGTTGACACGGTGTTGTTTGTAGTTATTGTTGACACGGTGTTGTTTGTAGTTGTTGACACGGTGTTGTTTGTAGTTATTGTTGACACGGTGTTGTTTGGAGTTGTTGACACGGGTGTTGTTTGTAGTTATTGTTGACACGGTGTTGTTTGTAGTTGTTGACACAGTGTTGTTTGTAGTTGTTGTTGACACGGTGTTGTTTGTAGTTATTGTTGACAGGGTGTTGTTGTAGTTGTTGTTGGCACGGTGTTGTTTGTAGTTGTTGTTGGCACGGTGTTGTTTGTAGTTGTTGTTGACACGGTGTTGTTTGTAGTTGTTGTTGACACGGTGTTGTTTGTAGTTGTTGTTGACACAGTGTTGTTTGTAGTTTTTGACACGGTGTTGTTTGTAGTTGTTGACACGGTGTTGTTTGTAGTTGTTGTTGACACGGTGTTGTTTGTAGTTGCTGTTGACACGGTGTTGTTTGTAGTTATTGTTGACACGGTGTTGTTTTTAGTTGTTGACACGGTGTTGTTTGTAGTTGTTGTTGACACAGTGTTGTTTGTAGTTTTTGACACGGTGTTGTTTGTAGTTGTTGTTGACACGGTGTTGTTTGTAGTTGTTGTTGACACAGTGTTGTTTGTAGTTTTTGACACGGTGTTGTTTGTAGTTGTTGTTGACATGGTGTTGTTTGTAGTTGTTGTTGGCACGGTGTTGTTTGTAGTTGTAGACACAGTGTTGTTTGTAGTTGTTGTTGACACAGTGTTGTTTGTAGTTGTTGTTGACACGGTGTTGTTTGTAGTTGTTGTTGACACTGTGTTGTTTGTAGTTGTTGTTGACACGGTGTTGTTTGTAGTTATTGTTGACACGGTGTTGTTTGTAGTTGTTGTTGACACAGTGTTGTTTGTAGTTTTTGACACGGTGTTGTTTGTAGTTTGTTGACACGGTGTTGTTTGTAGTTGTTGTTGACACGGTGTTGTTTGTAGTTGCTGTTGACACGGTGTTGTTTGTAGTTATTGTTGACACGGTGTTGTTTTTAGTTGTTGACACGGTGTTGTTTGTAGTTGTTGTTGACACAGTGTTTGTTTGTAGTTTTTGACACGGTGTTGTTTGTAGATTGTTGTTGACACGGTGTTGTTTGTAGTTGTTGTTGACACAGTGTTGTTTGTAGTTTTTGACACGGTGTTGTTTGTAGTTGTTGTTGACATGGTGTTGTTTGTAGTTGTTGTTGGCACGGTGTTGTTTGTAGTTGTAGACACAGTGTTGTTTGTAGTTGTTGTTGACACAGTGTTGTTTGTAGTTGTTGTTGACACGGTGTTGTTTGTAGTTGTTGTTGACACGGTGTTGTTTGTAGTTGTTGTTGACACGGTGTTGTTTGTAGTTGTTGTTGACACTGTGTTGTTTGTAGTTTTTGACACGGTGTTGTTTGTAGTTGTTGTTGACACAGTGTTGTTTGTAGTTGTTGACACGGTGTTGTTTGTAGTTGTTGTTGACACGGTGTTGTTTGTAGTTGTTGTTGACACGGTGTTGTTTGTAGTTATTGTTGACACGGTGTTGTTTGTAGTTGTTGTTGACACGGTGTTGTTTGTAGTTGTTGTTGACACAGTGTTGTTTGTAGTTTTTGACACGGTGTTGTTTGTAGTTGTTGTTGACACGGTGTTGTTTGTAGTTGTTGTTGACACGGTGTTGTTTGTAGCTGCTGTTGACACGGTGTTGTTTGTAGTTATTGTTGACACGGTGTTGTTTGTAGTTGTTGACACGGTGTTGTTTGTAGTTGTTGTTGACACGGTGTTGTTTGTAGTTGTTGTTGACACAGTGTTGTTTGTAGTTTTTGACACGGTGTTGTTTGTAGTTGTTGTTGACACGGTGTTGTTTGTAGTTGTTGACACGGTGTTGTTTGTAGTTGCTGTTGACACGGTGTTGTTTGTAGTTGTTGTTGACACGGTGTTGTTTGTAGTTGTTGTTGACACGGTGTTGTTTGTAGTTGTTGTTGACACGGTGTTGTTTGTAGTTGCTGTTGACACGGTGTTGTTTGTAGTTGTTGTTGACACGGTGTTGTTTGTAGTTGTTGACGCAGTGTTGTTTGTAGTTGTTGTTGACACGGTGTTGTTTGTAGTTGCTGTTGACACGGTGTTGTTTGTAGTTGTTGACACGGTGTTTGTAGTTGTTGACGCAGTGTTATTTGTAGTTGTTGTTGACACGGTGTTGTTTGTAGTTGTTGTTGACACGGTGTTTGTAGTTGTTGTTGACACGGTGTTGTTTGTAGTTGTTGTTGACACGGTGTTGTTTGTAGTTGTTGACACGGTGTTATTTGTAGTTGTTGTTGACACGGTGTTGTTTGTAGTTGTTGTTGACACGGCGTTTGTAGTTGTTGTTGACACAGTGTTGTTTGTAGTTGTTGTTGACACAGTGTTGTTTGTAGTTGTTGACACGGTGTTGTTTGTAGTTGTTGTTGATACGGTGTTGTTTGTAGTTGTTGTTGACATGGTGTTTGTAGTTGTTGTTGACACAGTGTTGTTTGTAGTTGTTGTTGACACAGTGTTGTTTGTAGTTGTTGACACGGTGTTGTTTGTAGTTATTGTTGACACGGTGTTGTTTGTAGTTGTTGACACGGTGTTGTTTGTAGTTATTGTTGACACGGTGTTGTTTGTAGTTGTTGACACGGTGTTGTTTGTAGTTGTTGTTGACACGGTGTTGTTTGTAGTTGTTGACACGGTGTTGTTTGTAGTTATTGTTGACACTGTGTTGTTTGTAGTTGTTGACACAGTGTTGTTTGTAGTTGTTGACACGGTGTTGTTTGTAGTTGTTGTTGACACAGTGTTGTTTGAAGTTGTTGACACGGTGTTGTTTGTAGTTGTTGACACAGTGTTGTTTGTAGTTGTTGACACGGTGTTGTTTTTATTTGTTGCACGGTGTTGTTTGTAGTTGTTGACACGGTGTTGTTTGTAGTTGTTGACACGGTGTTGTTTGTAGTTGTTGTTGGCACGGTGTTGTTTGTAGTTGTTGTGGGCACGGTATTGTTTGTAGTTGTTGTTGGCACGGTATTGTTTGTAGTTGTTGCTGACACGGTATTGTTTGTAGTTGTTGTTGGCACGGTATTGTTTGTAGTTGTTGCTGACACGGTATTGTTTGTAGTTGTTGTTGGCACGGTGTTGTTTGTAGTTGTTGCTGACACGGTGTTGTTTGTAGTTGTTGTTGACACGGTATTGTTGTAGTTGTTGTTGACACGGTGTTGTTTGTAGTTGTTGACACGGTGTTGTTTTGTAGTTGTTGACACGGTGTTGTTTGTAGTTGTTGTTGACACGGTGTTGTTTGTAGTTGTTGTTGACACGGTGTTGTTTGTAGTTGTTGACACGGTGTTGTTTGTAGTTGTTGTTGACACGGTGTTGTTTGTAGTTGTTGACACGGTGTTGTTTGTAGTTGTTGACACAGTGTTGTTTGTAGTTGTTGTTGACACGGTGTTGTTTTGTAGTTGTTGACACAGTGTTGTTTGTAGTTGTTGTTGACACGGTGTTGTTTTGTAGTTGTTGACACAGTGTTGTTTGTAGTTGTTGTTGATACGGTGTTGTTTGTAGTTGTTGTTGACACGGTGTTGTTCGTTGTGCTTTCCCCAGTGTATTGGGTGTTGCATATATCTTACAAAGAGACATAATTCACAGCTCTGTATCATTCTTTGGAATCTGTATGAGAGTGACCTCCATGAAAGACAGTGCGCCTCCAAGCTGATGTAAAGAAAGTCTTCCAGTGGGCCACTGACGACAATATTATCTTGAATGAGGACAAATTTCACTTACTACGCTATAGAAAGATTGAGGAAATAAAAACATGGTCGGAATATAAGACAAACTTAAACCACTTAATAGAACGTAAGTCAAGTGTGAGAGACCTTGGAGTGAAAATGTCAGACCACTCGTTCGTGGAGCACAACAATGTTGTTATTGCAACTGGAAGAAAAATAATAAGTTGGATAACTAGAACCTTGCAAACAAGAGATGTCAAGCCAATGACGATGCTCTTCAGGTCACTGGTTCTCTCTAATCTGGAATATTTTAGTTTATTAAGGGTCCCATTCAAGACAGCCGATATTGCAGAGCTGGAAAATGCACAGAGAACCTTGAAGCTCCATATACTGTGGTCCCTTGAACATAGGCGAGAAAGATACATCTACACCTGTTAGATCCCAAACATGCACACTTAATTCATTACATATGCAAACAAGATACCTGCAATGAAAAGCAGAGGGAACTCAGTAAGCGTAAAGGAACCAAGACTCTTCACTATCATTCTTTGATGCATTAGGGGAATTACCAACAAATCCCTGACTGTCTTCAAGAGAAAACTCCACAAAATCCTCAAATCTATTCCTGATCAGCCGAGTTGTGGGCTTACGTTAGACTGCGGATGGAGGGGACCAACAGCCTAGTCGATCAAGCCAGCAACCAGGAGGCCTGGTCTGGGACCTGGCCGCAGAGGCGGCGACCTCCAGAAGCGACTTCAGGTCACCTTGTTCTCAACGCACCTTGATGACTCACCTTGTTCCCTCACGCACCTTGATGACTCACCTTGTTCCACGCACCTTGATGACTCACCTGTTCCTCACCACCTTGATGATTCAGACACATGGCGCAATCTGGTATCTTAACTGGTAACGTTTCCGCAACCACTGTTTTTAACCTGTGTATGGTTAGAAGTGATCAGGGTTCAACCGAACGTTTTCTAATAACCATGTTGCGGTTCTAACCTGACATTTTTAAAACCAATTGTGAGTGATAAACCCGGTTGTGTACTGGGTTGTGTACAGTAACCGGTTGGTACGGGTTTGTGTACAGTTAACCGGTTGTGTACTGGGTTTTGTACAGTACCGTTGTGTACTGGGTTTGTTCCAGTACCGTTGTGTACTGGGTTGTGTACAAGTGCCGGTTGTGTTGGTTGGTGTATACAGTACCGGTTTGTGTACTAGGGTTGTGTACAGTACCGTTTTAACTGGTTGTGTAACAGTACCCGTTTGTACTGGTTGTGTACAGTACCGGTTGTTACTGGTTGTGTACAGTACCGGTTGTGTACTGGGTTGTGTACAGTACCGGTTGTGTACTGGGTTGTGTACAGTACCGGTTGTGTACTGGGTTGTGTACAGTACCGGTTGTGTACTGGGTGTGTACAGTGCCGGGTGTACTGGTTGTGTACAGTCCCGGTTGTGTACTGGGTTGTGTACAGTGCCGGTTGTGTCTGGGTTGAGTACAGTGGCCGTTGTGTACTGGTTGTGTACAGGACCGGTGTGTATGGTTGTGTACTGTACCGGTTTGTGTACTGGGTTGTGTACAGGAACGGTTGTGTACGGGTTTGTGTACAGTACCGGTGTGTACTGGTTGTGTAACAGGACCGGTGTGTACTGGGTTGGTGAACAGTACCGGTTGTGTAACTGGGATGTGTACAGTACCGATGTGTACTGGGTTGTGTACAGTACCGGTTGTGTACTGGGTTGTGTAACAGTGCCGGTATGTGTACTGGTTTGTGTACAGTGCCGTTGTGGTACTGGTTGTGTACAGACCGGTTGTGTACTCTGGGTTGTGTACAGTCCGGTTGTGTTCTGGGTTGTGTACAGACCGGTTGTGACTGGACGTTGTGTACAGTACCGGTTGGTACTGGGTTGTGTACAGTAACCGGTTGTGTACAGGGTTGTACAGGACCGTTTGTGTACCTGGGGTTGTGTACAGGACCGGTTGTGTACTGGGTTGTGTATCAGTACCGTGTTGTGTAACTGGAATGTGTACAGTACCGGTTTGTGGTACTGGGTTTGTGTAATCAGTAACCGGTGTGTACTTGTGTTGTTGTACAGTACCGGTGTGTACTGGGTTGTGTACAGTGCCGTTGTGTCCTGGGTTGTGTACAGTGCCCGGTTTGTACTGGGTTGTGTACAGACCGGTTGGAACTGGGTTGTGTACAGTCAACCGGATTGTACTGGGTTTGTGTACAGTGCCGGTTTGTACTGGGTTGTGTACAGTACCGTGTGTACTGGGTTGTGTACAGTACCGGTTGTGTACTGTTTGTTACAGTACCGTTGTGTACTGTGTTTGTGTACATACCGGTTGTGTACGGTTGTGTACAGACCGTTTGTTTCTGGTTGTGCACAGTACCGGTTGTGTACTGGGTTTGGTACAGCACCGGTTGTGAAAACTGGTTTGTGTACAGGACCGGTGTGGTACTTGGGTTGTGTACAGGACCGGTTGTGTACTGGGTTGTGTACAGGACCGGTTGTGTACTGGGATGTGTACAGGACCGGTTGTGTACTGGGTTGTGTACAGTGCCGGTTGTGTACTGGGTTGTGTACTAGGACCGGTTGTTACAGGGTTGTGTACAGGACCGGTTGTGTACTGGGTTGTGGTACAACCGGTTGTGTACTGGGTTGTGTACATACCGTTGGTGTACTGGGTTGTGTACAGTAACGGTTGTGTACTGGGTTGTGCACAGTACCGGTTGTGTACTGGGTTGTGTACAGTGACCGGTTGTGTACTGGGTTGTGTACAGGACCGGTTGTGTACTGGGTTGTGTACAGGACCGGTTGTGTACTGGGTTGTGTACAGTACCGGTTGTGTACTGGGTTGTGTACAGTACCGGTTGTGTACGGTTGTGACAGTAACCGTTGTGTACTGGGTTGTGTACAGACCGTTGTGTACTGGGTTGTGAAACAGGACCGGTTTGTGGGGTGGTTTTAAACTGGATGTGTACAGTACCGGTTGTGTACTGGGTTGTGTACAGTACCGGTTGTGTACTGGGTTGTGTACAGTGCCGGTTGTGTACTGGGTTGTGTACAGGACCGGTTGTGTACTGGATGTGTACAGTACCGGTTGTGTAACTGGGTTGTAACAGTACCTGGTTTGTGTACTGGTTGTGTACAGTGCCGGTTGTGTACTGGGTTGTGTACAGTGCCGTTGTGTACAGGGTTGTGTACAGTTGACGTGTTGGTACTGGGTTGTGTACTAGACCGGTTTGTGTACTGGATGTGTACAGTACCGTTGTGTACTGGGTTCTGTGTAACAGTAACCGGTTGGTACTGGGTTTTGTGTACAGTACCTGTTGTGTAAACTGGGATGTTTACAGTACCGGTTGAGTACTGGTTGTTGTACAGTACCGGCTGTGTACTGGTGTGTACAGTAACCGGTTGTGTAACTGGGTTGTGGCACAGTTACCGGTTGTGTATTGGTTGTGTACAGTACCGGCTGTGTACTGGTTTGTACAGTACTCGGTTGTGTACTGGGTGTGTACAGGACCGGTTGTGGTACTGGGTTGGTGTACAGTAACCGGTTGTGTACTGGGTTGTGTACAGTACCGGTTTGTGACTGGGTTGTGGTTCAGTACCGGTTGTGTACTGGGTTGTGTACTGGACCGGCTGTGTACTGGGTTTGTTACATACCGTTGTGTACTGGGTTGTGTTACAGTCCGGTTGTGTACTGGTTTATGTAAAGGACCGTTGTGTACGGTTGTGTACTGGACCGGTTGTTGTACTGGATTGTAACAGTACCGGTTTGTACTGGTTTGTGACAGACCGTGTGTGACTGGGATTTGTACAGTACCGTTTGAGTAATTGGGTTGTGTACTGTACGGTTGTGTACTGGTTGTGTACAGTAACGGTGGTGTACTGGATGTGTACGGAGTACCGGCTGTGGTACTGGTTGTGTACATACACGGTTGTGTACTGGGTTGTGTACAGTACCGGTTGTGTACTTGTGGATGTGTAACAGCATCGGTTGTGTACTGGGTTGTGTACAGTACCGGTTGGTACTGTTGTGTACATACCCGGTTGTGTACTGGGTTGTGTACAGTACGTTTTTGTACTGATGTGACAGTATCGGATTGTGTACTGGGTTGTGTACAGTATCAGTTGGGTACTGGGTTGTAATACAGTAATCGGTTGTGTACTGGTTGTGTACAGTACCGTTGTGTAACCTGGGTAGTGTTACAGCACGCGGTTGTGTACTGGGTTGTGCACAGTACCGGTTGTGTACTGGGTTGTGTACAGTACCGTTGTGTTAACTGGGTTTGTGTTCACACCGGTTGTGTGGCTGGGTTGTGCACAGTACCGTTGTGTACTGGGTTGTGTACAGTATATCAGGTTTGTACTGTGATGTGTAAGTACCGGTTGTGTACTGGGATTGTGTACAGTACAGGTTGTGTAACTGGATGTGTACAGTACCGGTTGTGTACTGGGTTTTGGTGCAGTACTGGTTTGTGTACTGGGAATGTTACAGTACCGGTTTGTGGTACTGGGTTGTATACAGTACCGGTTGAGTACTGGGATGTGTACATACCTACCGTTGTGTACGGGTTTGTACGTACCGTTGTTGTACTGTTGTGTACAGTACCGGGTGTACTGGGTGTGTACAGTACCGTTGTGTACAGTACCGGTTTGTGTACTGGTTTGTATACAGTAACGGTTTTTGTACTGGGTTGTGTACAGTACCGGTTGTGTACGGATGTGGCACAGTACCGGTTGGGTACTGGGTTGTGTACAGACCGTGTGTACTGGGTTGTGTACAGTACCGGTGTGTATTGGGATGTGTAAAGTACCGGTTGTGTACTGGGTTGTGTACAGTTACCGGTTGTGTACTGGTTGTGTACAGTACCGGTTGTGTACTGGTTGTGTACAGTACCCCCCGGGTTGTGTACTGGTGGTGTACAGTACCGGTGTGTATTGGATGTGTACAGTACCGGTGTTACTGGTTGTGAACAGTACGCGTTGTGTACGGGTTGTGTACATACCGGTTGTGTACTGGTTGTGTACAGACCGGTTGTGTACTGGATGTTGTAAGTGCCGGTTGGTACGGATGTGTACAGTACCGCTGTGTACTGTTGTGTACAGTACCGTTGTTGTACTGGATGTGTAACAGTAACCGCTGTGTACGGGTTGTGTAACAGTACCGGTTGTGTACTGGGTTGTGGTACAGTACCTGAATGTGTACTCTGATGTGTACAGTAACCGGTTGTGTACTGGATGTGTACAGTACCTGTTGTGTACGGGGTTGTGCACAGTACCGTTGTGTACTGGTTTGTGTACAGTACCGGTTGTGTACGGGTTTGTACAGTACCGTTTGTGTACTGATGAGCACAGTACCAGTTTTGTACTGGGTTGTTCACAGTATCGGTTTGTGTAATGGTTTGGTACAGTGCCGGTTGTGTACTGGTTGTGCACAGTACCGGTTGTTACCTGGAGCTACCCTTGGAGGTTTATTCCGGGGATCAACGCCCTCCGCGGCCCGGTCCATGACCAGGGCCTCCCCGATGGATCAGGGCCTGAATCAACTAGCTGTTACTGCAGGGCCGCACGCAGTCAAACGTACGAGCCACACCGGCTGATCCGGCACTGACTTTAGGTATCTTCCACTCTCTCTGAAGGCACCAGGGTTTATGGCAATTCCCCCATAAAATGCTTTTGATGGGAGGCTGTTGAACAGTTTTTGGCCCCGGACACTTATGGTGTTTCCTTAGTGTACAATGGCGCCCCTACTTTTATTGGCGCATTTTGCATCGACCTGCCCATTCCTTTTACTTTCGTAGGGATGATTTCTGTGTGCAGATTTGGACCATATCCTTTCCAAGGATTTCAAGAGTAGATATGATAATAGCTCTCCTCCTGCGTTCCCAACGAAGACAAGTCAAGTGCTTCCAAGCGTTCCAGTAGTTTAAGGTTGCTTACAGAACTTATACTGCAGTAAAAGGATCTCTGTACACTCTCGCGATCGCGATTTCACCTGCTTTGAATGAGATGTTAATGTACACAGTATTCCACCTAGAGAGAACAAGGATTTGAAAAGGAGCATCATGCTTGGCATTCTCTCTCGTTTTGAAAGTTCTCATTATCCATCCTTCATTTTCTTTGCACGGTGCGATCGTGGCCCCTGTTGTGATCCCTTGAAGTGAATCCTCAAGCATTACTACTGTCCCAGGTCCCATAACATATTTTTCCGCTCCTAATTGTATGGCCGGAGTCAGTAGTAAACTCGTTTCTAGTTTATTATCTCCTCCAGTTTTCCATAACGGAGTAGTTGGAATTTTGTCCTCATAGAACATCATATTGTTTACCGTTGCCCACTGGAACACTATGTTTATATCTTCTTTGAGGTTAACCGCGTCCCTCAGCAGATGACAGCCTCATGCCGATCCTAGTAGCATCCCAAAGGATGATACGGTGCTGTGGTGTAATCTCTCTTTTTATGTCTGTTATGAGGATAAGGAATAAGATGGGGCCGAGTACTGTGCCTTGTGGAACAGAGCTCTTCACTATGGCAGCCTCCGCTTTAACTCTGTTTGTGTACTGGGTTGTGTACAGTACCGGGTTGTGAACTGGTTGTGCCAGTACCGGTTGTATACTGGTTGTGCACAGTACCGTTGTGTACAGGGTTGTGCACAGTACCGTTGGTGTACGGGTTGTGTACAGTACGTTGTGTACTGGGTTGTGCACAGTACCGGTGTACTGGGTTGGTGCACATACCGGTTGTGTACGGGTTGTGCACATACCGGTTGTGTATCTAGGGTTGTGTACAGTACCGTTGAGTACTGGGTTTTTGGTACAGTACCGGTATTGTACCTTTTTGTTGTTTTATCCTTATGTCTCTGTTAACCTCCTCTTCCTTCCACGCTGTCTCCTTCACGCGTCCACTCTCTCGTTCCTTCCACGCGTCTCCCTTCACGCTGTCCCGTCACTCTCGTCTCTTCCTTCCACGCTATTTCTTCCTCTTCTCCTAAGGTGATTCGCCTCTCTCTTTCTCTCCTCCTCCTTTCTCGCTGTTCATCCTCTTTCTTTCTCTGTTCCTTTCATGCACTTCCTTCTCTCTCACCCTTCCCTCCTGTTCCTTCTCCCGCTTCTCCCCCCCCTCTTCAGCGGCCACTGAGGGCTCCACAATGTTATAAGCCGCTTACTATGATGGTTAGGTGAGGGGAATGAGAGAGAGGGGAGGGGAAAGGGGGATTAAAATGAGGGAAAGAGGCCGGGGTGGTATGGGAGGATTGTGTAGTACCACTGAGAGCTCCACTACACCACTACCTTTTCAAACCTCCACTACTATATCCTAGCCACGCCATCCACAAGGATGACATAGGATTACACATTAAACTAGCCGCTACTATCCTCTGGGTAGATATAAAGTGCACAAGAAACTAGCCGCTTCCTAGGCAAAAATCTAGATGTAAACAGAGGAATGCTATCATGTGATGAGATGGGCACGAGTTCCCACAATCACTTTCAGTCTGACAGTGCTGAGGATCCTCTGGACATCTCAACACATCTTAAGAAAAATAAAATGCTATAAGCACGTTTAAGAAGGTGAGTCGCGTAACAAGGAGGGATGAAGTGGGATGCTAAGGCTAAGATATCCATCATTGACAACAGAAATGCTTTAACTTAGCTGAATATGCTGTCCCAAAGGTACTGAAATATTACTGATCTAATGACACGAGTGTAAACAGTGCACAGAACGGAGAGAGTTTTGAACCTTGGGCCAACCAATTCTGAAAATAGCAGGCTAGTGCACCTAAGACCTGCGTCAGGAAACCCTTGTCCTGTTTCCTGGCGAACCTAACCTAGTGCACTATCCAGATTCATCGTAACTGTTGACTGTGCTAGTAACGATGTTGCACAAAATCTTGCAGACATCATAGAAATTTAAGAGCAAGAGTAACTCGCACTGAACAACTGGATGACAGGACACACACCTTCAAGGCCTGACGGACGATCACAACCAAACCAAGGAACTATGAGTATAGCGGGATAAGGAAACACTGCAATGGATAGACCGGGAACTCTAAAACACAAAAACAGTACTTGTAACTTACATGGTTACACACTGCAACACATGGCATGGATTCAGGGACTTTAACACAGAGTATATAAGATAACGGTGTACAATACCCCCAAGTTGATAGGTAAGACACATGTGCATTAGGAATCTTTATTCCGAAACGTTTCGCCTACACAGTAGGCTTCTCCAGTCTGATTCAGGGGAAAACAGACAAGAATCTATTTACTTGGGACACATTTATCAAAGACGTTTTCATCCCAGGACATCGATCACTGCAAAAGTATTCCAAATTCTTCACCAAAGGTGTCCTAATTCAGTGCATGTAGTACAATTGTATCATTTCCCAAAATTCTTGACAGTCGTTGAGTTTCTAAAACAGAGGTTAAATCATGTCACTTGTTGTTCTATTTGTAAATGTTCTCTCACGCCAAACTCAGAGTAAACCGAAGAAAAGTGTTTACTTGTGATGAATGTTCACGGGAGCAATTTAACATCGGTGTGTAACACAGAGCATTCTTAATTGGGTAGTAATTGTGGGCCAGTGGTGAACCTCCCGACTATATATATCAGTCATAACCACCACCAGTAGTAGTAGTAGTAGTAACTCTAGCGTTAGTAGCAGCAGCAGGAATAGTATAGTAGTAGCATACTATCACCAGTAGCAGCAGCAGTAGCAGCAGTAGCAGCATCATAGCAGCAGCAACAGCTAGTAGTAGCAACAGTAGCAGCAGCAATAGCCGCAGCAAAACAGTTAGCAGTAGCAGCAGTAGCAGTGCAGCAGCATTAGCAGAAAGCAGCATAACACTAACAGCAGCATAGCAGCAGCAGCAAGCAGCAGCAGCAAAAGAGCAACAGCAGCAGCAGCAGCATAGCAGCAGCACATAACACCCAGAAAGCAGCAGACAGCAGCAGCAGCAAACAGCACACCCAGCATTAAAAAGCACAGCATAGCATCAGCATAGCAGCAGCACAGCAGCATAGCACCAGCAAAAGCACCAAGCAGCACAAGCAGCAGCATACAGAAAGCATAGCAGCAGCATAGCACAGCAGCAGTAACAGCAACAGCAGCAAACAGCACAGCACACAGATAAAAGCAGCAGCATAACAGAACAGAGCAGCATAGCAGCAGCATAACAGCAAGCAGCAGCAGCAGCATAGCTAGCAAGCAGTAACAGCAGTAGCAGCATAACAGCAGTCAGCATAGCAAAGCAGCAGCAGTAGCAGCAGCAGCAGCATAGCAGCAGTAAGCAACAACATAGCAGCAAGCACATAGACAGCACATAACAGCAACAGCAATAGCAGCAGCAGCAGCAGCAGTCAGCAGCAGCAGTAGCAACAGCAGCAGCAGCAGTAACAGAAAGCAGCATAGCAGCAGTCAATAGCAAGCAGCAACAGAGCAGCAGTCACAGCAGCAGAAGCACAGCAAGAAATAGCAGCAGCACACAGCAGCATAAACAACAGCAGCAGCAGTACACAAGCAGCAGTACAGCCAGCAGTAGACAGCAACAGCAGCAGCAGCAGTAGCACGCAGCATAGCAGACACAGCAGCAGCATAAACAGCAGCAGCATAACAGCAGCAGCACATAACAACAGCAGCATGAACAGCATAGCAGCCAGCAGACAGCAGAGCAGTAGCAGCAGCAGAGTAACAGCAGAGCAAGCAGCATACGCAGCAGCAGTAGCAGCAGACACATATCACAGCATGCAGCAGCAGCACATAAGCAGCAGCAGAACACACAGCAGCATAACAGCAGCAGCAGCAATACCAGCAGTGCAGCA
>NC_069404.1:47681028-47697557 GCF_026875155.1 Cherax quadricarinatus
CATGCATATAATTCAGGAACTCACAGCAATGGTGAAAATTTGAAGCCGATCAATTAAGTACATCTCCACTTATTGTACGGATTACAGCGATTCCCAGATTTTTATACTACTGTACTATAATGAAAAATTTGCGCGGACACAAATAGGTACTATCCTGGCCCTAAGATGGATCACTCATTATATATTTATGTCCTTCAGAAAGAGGAAAACAAATTTATTTTACTTAATTTAACAGAAATAAAATTTCAAGCTATTTTACACATAAAACAGGAAAATCTGCTCCTCCACACATGAATTTCACTCTTCCGTCGTCAAATTAGAAGGCAGCTTAATGAACGTTAGAAGGTAACCTCTGAAGATTTATGGAAGTTATTCCCAGCTTTCCCAGGATGCTGGGGATGCCTCCGATTATTACAACGGCTAAAGAAAATCATTTTCAAGTCGATTGGATGAGGTCAACTCGAGTGAGAAACGAAATATAAACGAAGATTTGGAGGAAGATAATAAAAAGGGGAGGAAAATTCTAGGAAGTACTTAAAGGTCCCACTTTGAGGATAAGTGATAAAGTGTTAGACTCAGACATTTTAAAAATATCTGGTATCCGAGACACGTTTCCTTCCTTGGAGTAATGGTGGCTGCAAACCGTTGCCTTTCTTTCAATACTGGTCGTCTCAACACGTTTCTCTCTTTATAATGCTGGTAGTCCAAACACGGTTTCTTCCTCATAATTTCTTTGATCCCAACATGTTCTCTTCCTTATATCGCTGGTAGCCTTTCTCGTTCCTTCATTTTAACGCTGGTCGTTCAACACGTTTCTGGTGGCGCCTACACTGGTGACTACAACTCGTGTCCTTTGTTTTAATGAGCTGGCCTGAACATGTTTCCTTCCTCTTGATAATGGTGCCTCTCAGCACAAACCTTTCCTTATGCTGGTAGCACCAACACGTCTTGGCACATGGTTGGTCTCCCTCTCCCTCTCTGACGAAAGTTTGTATGCTTTAGAGTGAAGACAGAATAATGAAGACACCAACAAAGTCATTGCCATTTTTTTAATGAAACGAGAAACTGAAACAAGTTTTAAAATGCATTTTTCTGATCACAGAACTTAAATATTAATAGTTTTAGTGCAGGTAATGTAGCTTAGACAATCTTCACAGTGCATATAATCGTGACATGAAAAAAAATGTATACAGTGGAAGATTTGTAATTCGTAACTTGTAGAAATCACAGCAATATGGCAACAACAGACTAATAACTTGTTTTATACAATTTTCAGATGGAATTATTCGTCCTTACGTCTAGTAAACACGTCAGTTTTGCCATAAAAAAAAAGTTTTCTTGCCAAACAAGCTTCCGCTGTCAACACCTGAACACTTTAGTCAATGTTGACACATAATTTTTACCCTCCCCAGAGCACTTCCCAGTGTTCAGCCTCTAACTGTAACTGGAAGACTGCAAACTATTCACAGTACAGTTTATACCTTTGGTAATATAGTGTTAACAAGTAAATGATAAAAGCTATTAAATAATTGTAACGTTGGTAAGTGTTTTTCCAGATTTGCTGAATGAATATTTTTTTAAGCTCTGTATATTTTTTCTCCTAGATTCTGGGACTCTTTCTTATAAAATACAGGCCGTCTTCCACCGAGGTAGAGTGACCTGCAAAAAAGAAACACTTTCATAGTCATTTACTCAATTACAGTCTTACCAGAAGCGTGTTAACAAAATGTTTTTGATGGCCACATTGAACTGGAACATCTCTCTCCTCTTTTCCACCTCCAGGACTCTTTCCCTTACTATCTTCATAAATGTTACCTTGCTAACACTTCAGCAGCACGTAAAGCCATAAACACCACTTCCCACTACTCACCCTTATCACTCAGGCTCACAGTGGACTGTTGGATGTTCAAGCCCCTATCATTCAAACCTTTTCCTTTTCACGCCAACCTTTTCCTCATTCCCTCCACCCAAGAATCATTCACCCTCCGAATCATACTATTCTGGTCCTGCTTCACTAAATGTCCACAACACCTCAGCAACTCCTCAGCCACGTGAATAATATTTTTGGTAACCCCACACCCCTGTCCGGTACGTCCACGCTGCATTATTACTTTGTCTTTCACAGACACAATACAAGTTATTTCTACGAAACACTGAGAGTTGACTCTCAGTGTCTAGAAAAACAAATTTAGTCTTCAATTGATTTTTCTTTTCTGCCATTTTGTAGCTCTTCCTTTTTTCTGATTCTGGGAGAGTTCTACCATGTTTTCAACTGTAACCTGACATTCTGATAAGATTACATCCCAGTTACTTCTTAAATAAACAAATCCTCCATCTAGATTTCTAAATTTTTAATCTGGGTAACTAGTGTTGAGCCTCTGCGTTTAAGGCTTTTGTTTCTGTAATCAAAAACTCAAAGATTTCAAATTCTGAACGAACTTCTCTAGATAACTTTAGATCTTTTAAAATTTCTGCGGCTTCACTTAGATGAGCAGCAGCAAGCGATCTGACACACTCGTTCCTGACTGACCAAGATTTATATAAAGCAGGAAGCAACCTTTAGCTTCTTTTAATTTATGGTATATGACAGGGCTTAGTACAGGCATCTCTAGTAGACGCAGGCCCCAGGGCAACAGCCTAGCCTTCCCCTCCCTGACTACGTCCCTGACCCTGAACATTCTGCAGTCTTATGAATGGTTAGCCTGGTGGGAATAATATTGACAGCTTTTGCTTTGTACCGCAGAGCTTAATGTATCTTATCTGTGTGTCTCATCTGTCTTCATACCGACCACATGAGTGTGTTTCATCTACCCTCATACTGACCCTGCTGAGTGTCTCATATGACTTCATATTGACCACATGAGAATACACCATTTACCTTCCTACTGACCGCCTGAGTGTGGCTCATCTTTCCTTATAGTGACTACATGACTGTCACATCTGCCCTCATACTGACGCTTTGAGATTCTCATTTGTCCTCAGTAGTAGCAACGCATGCACTGCCCGCCGCAGGATGCATTCCCACGCAATGGACTGAGACCTGGAGCAGTTACCCTTAACCACACCGACACCAGTGAACAGAATAAGAGGGTGTACACCCTGGCTTACCCCAGATATAACCTCATCCGTAATTCTTACATTAAAAATATCCCCCTCCATCCCTAGCACCTTTCCTTGACTGCACATTTTCTTGACCTCACAGTATTCTTGACCTCACCTTCACTTGACCTCAACTTTTCTTGACTTCCAATTTTATTGACCCTCCCTTTTCCCTTTTAGCGATCTCCCCTTTTATTAACCTCACCTCTTCTTGACCTCATCTTTTATTGACTTCCCCTTTTATTGACCCTCCCTTTTAGCGATCTCCCCTTTTATTAACCTTCCCTTTTATTGGCCTCCCGTTTTATTGATCTCACCTTTTATTGACCTCACCTTTCCTTGACCTTACCTTTTATTGACCTCACTTTTTATTGACGACTCCTCGTACCACACAAGAACGACCTCTCCGTGCCTCAGAGTTTGCTTCCATTAAATACACTGTGTTTCGGTGTGTATTTTGCCATGAAAAAGTCTATTTTATTTATCTAGCAAGTTTTAGGTTGATCTAGCGCTGAGAGACACAATGACACGATCACACCACAGCTTGTATTGATGTGGTATTACAGACCATGATAACAAGATCACACCACCTAGTGTGTTGGTCTGGTATTACAGACCATGATAACAAGATCACACCACCTAGTGTGTTGGTCTGGTTATACAGACCCATGATAACAAGATCACACACCTAGTGTGTTGGTCTGGCATTACAGACCATGATAACAAGATCACACCACCTAGTGTGTTGGTCTGGCATTACAGACCATGATAACAAGATCACACCACCTAGTGTGTTGGTCTGGTATTACAGACCACGATAACAAGATCACACCACCTAGTGTGTTGGACTGTATTACAGACCATGATAACAAGTAACACACAACCTCGTGTGTTGGTCTAGGTATTACGGGACCACGATAACAAGATCACACCACCTCGTGGTGTTGGTCTGGTATTACAGACAACGATAACAAGATCACACCACCTCGTGTGTTGGTCTGGCATTACAGACCACGATAACAAGATTCACACCACCTCGTGTGTTGGTCTGGTATTACAGACCACGATAACAAGATCACACCACCTCGTGTGTTGGTCTGGTATTACAGACCACGATAACAAGATCACACCACCTCGTGTGTTGGTCTGGTATTACAGACCATGATAACAAGATCACACCACCTCGTGTGTTGGTCTGGTATTACAGACCATGATAACAAGATCACACCACCTCGTGTGTTGGTTTTGGAATTACAGACCACGATAACAAAGATCACACCACCTCGTGTGTTGGTCGGTATTACAGACCACGATAACAAGATCACACCACCTCGTGTGCTGGTCTGGTATTACAGACCACTATAACAAGATCACACCACCTCGTGTGTTGGTCTGGTATTACAGACCACTATAACAAGATCACACCACCTCGTGTGTTGGTCTGGTATTACAGCCCAAACTATAACAAGATCACACCACCTCGTGTGTGGTCTGGTATTAACAGACCACATAACAAGATCACACCACCACGTGTGTTGGTCTGGTATTACAGACCACTATAACAGAATCACACCCCCTCGTGTGTTGGTCGGGTATTACAGACCCCGATAAAAGATCACACCACCTCGTGTGTTGGTCTGGTATTACAGACCACTATAACAAGATCACACCACCTTGTGTGTTGGTCTGGTATTACAGACCACGATAACAAGATCACACCACCTCGTGTGTTGGTCTGGTATTACAGACCACGATAACAAGATCACACCACCTCGTGTGTTGGTCTGGTATTACAGACCACTATAACAAGATCACACCACCTCGTGTGTTGGTCTGGTATTACAGACCATGATAACAAGATCACACCACCTCGTGTGTTGGTCTGGTATTACAGA
This sequence comes from Cherax quadricarinatus, assembly GCF_026875155.1. NCBI lineage: Eukaryota > Metazoa > Arthropoda > Malacostraca > Decapoda > Parastacidae > Cherax > Cherax quadricarinatus. The sequence goes on from NC_069404.1 coordinate 47,686,023, forward strand.
CCACGATAACAAGATCACACCACCTCGTGTGTTGGTCTGGTATTACAGACCACGATAACAAGATCACACCACCTCGTGTGTTGGTCTGGTATTACAGACCACGATAACAAGATCAAAACCACCTCGTGTGTTGGTGTCATGCCAGCTTACAAACACAGGTCATAATGTTACAGCTTCAGCTGGTACACTGGTTAATCAACATGACATAACTGGGCAGCTAAAGTTAGCAATAACGTCATTACGAGGGGATTTTGGTTAATTAACCCTTTGATTTAAAGGGGAAACTGTTCATTAGTCAGTGTGTAGGGGCCGGCCCTGAGAACCAGGGCAGTGCCTTACCTCAAACCCCCTATATTATTATTATTATTATTATTATTATTATTATTATTATTATTATTATTATTATTATTATTAATGCTATTATCATTATTAGTATTATTATAATTATTTTATAATAATAATTATTATTATTATAATTATTAGAATTATTATTATTATGATGATGATGATGATGATGATTAGCAGGTTGGGTAAAGAGGTTTAAAGCCTATATAATACACTAGGTTCATTATATCTGTATGCTTATGAATATCAATGCAATACGCAGACAGTTTGCAGATAGCACGAGGAACTACTAGATGATAGTTAACAGCTAGCCCCAAGCTTCTAACCTCCGGGAACAGGTCATGTAACGCAAAAAGTTACAATATCGGTTATTACATACCTTCATTTACAACCTTCTAACTGATGAAATAGAGGGAAAAATCCCTCATTTATCAACCGGTGTCACAGAACCTTTCAAACAATCAGGAAACACCCGCATTGACCTTTAATATGCTCGTGTGCATTATTTATTCCTATTCAGGATTCCTTTCTCGTAATAACTAGGCGATTCTTAATTTTAATGCTGTTATTGTCATTATTTTCAGCTCTCATCCGCTAATGTCATTATTATTATCATCATTATAATATTACCATCAACCTGTTTTATTAAACCACTAAGCTAGATGCAATCACCATGTTGCAACTACCTATGTGTACCTTGTACCACTGTTCCTACAGCAAAAATAACATTTTAAATATCGACGTTTGTAAATGACTTAACGACGGGCATACCATGATGTCATTTATTATGGAAAGTTCGGTGGCACCGGTTGACAGATGATGGATTTTTTTCCATCTATTTCATTAGTTAGAAAGTTATAAATGAAGGTATGTAATGATCAAATATTGTAACTTTTTGCGTCACATGACCTGCTCCAGGCGGTTAGAAGCTTGGGACTGGCTATTATCTATCATCTAGTATTCCCTCATGCTATCTGCAAACTGTGAAGCCTACCCCACCCGCCCCCCATTTAAGGTGTGGGGTGGAGGGGACCGGTGTGTGGTGGCGTCCCGCCTTCCTCTCTCAGGTAGACTGGCTGCCTGGCTCCACACTACCACTCTCTGAAAACTTACCCTACTTCTCCTGTTGTTGCTTTTGCAACATTTCACAGCTCTTGATGACGCACTGAGAAGTGTGATAGTACCTGAGCTAAAGATTTCCACCCCCCTCCCCCGTGGCTTCTCTTTCATTATTAAGATCGCCTGTCTGCGATTGTTTTGCGCACATGCGTGGAGAGTTTTGAACCAAGTATAAGAGTACTTGTGGTTGGGGATTTCAATGCTAAAGTGGGTAAAAATGTTGTGGAGGGAGTAGTAGGTAAATTTGGGGTGCCAGGGGTAAATGAAAATGGGAGCCTTTAATTGAGCTATGTGTAGAAAGAGGTTTGGTAATAAGTAATACATATTTTATGAAAAAGTGGATAAATAAAAATACAAGGTATGATATAGCATGTAATGAAAATAGTTTGTTAGATTATGTATTGGTGGATAAAAGGTTGATGGGTAGGCTCCAGATGTACACGTTTATAGAGGGGCAACTGATATATCGGATCATTATCTAGTTGCAGCTACAGTTAGAGTAAGAGGTAGATGGGATAACAGGAAAATGGCAACAACAAGAGGGAGGTGAAAGTATATAAACTAAAGGAGGAGGAAGTTCGGGTGAGATATAACCTATTGGCAGAAAGGTGGGCCGGTGCAAGTATGAGTAGTGGGTGGTGGTTGAAGAGGGTTGGAATAGTTTTAAAATTGCAGTATTAGAATGTGGGGCAGAAGTTTGTGGTTATAGGAGGGTGGGTGCTGGAGGAAAGAGGAGCGATTGGTGGAATGATGAAGTAAAGGGTGTGATAAAAGAGAAAAAAGTAGCTTATGAGAGGTTTGTAAAAAGCAGAAGTGTTATAAGAAGAGTAGAGTATATGGAGAGTGAAAGAAAGGTGAAGAGAGTGGTGAGAAAGTGCAAAAGCAGAGCAGATGACAGAGTGGGAGAGGCACTGTCAAGAAATTTTAATGAACATAATAACAAATTTTGGAGTGAGTTTAACAAGTTAAGAAAGCCTAGGGAACGAATGGATTTGATTAAAAAGAGAGTAGGGAAGTTAGCAGAGGGGGAGATGGAGGTATTGGGTAGATGGCGAAAATATTTTGAGGAACTTTTAAATATTGACGAAGAAAGGGAGGCGGTAATGTCATGCACTGTCCAGGGAGGTATACCATTTTTTAGGAGTGAACAAGAACAGGATGTGAGTGTGGGGGAGGTGCATGAGGCATTACGTAGAATGAAAGGGGGTAAACCAGCTGGAACTGACGGGATCATGACAGAAATGTTAAAAGCAGGGGGGGATATAGTGTTGGAGTGGCTGGTATTTTTGTTTAATAAATGTATGAAAGAGGGGAAGGTACCTAGGGATTGACAGAGAGAATGTATAGTCCCTTTATGTAAAGGGAAGGGGGACAAAAGAGATTGTAAAATTTATAGAGGAATAAGTTTACTGAGTATACCAGGAAAAGAGTGTGGTAGGGTTATTACTGAAAGAATTAGAGGTAAGACAGAATGTAGGATTGCGGATGAGCAAGGAGCTTTCAGAGTGGATAGGGGATGTGTAGATCAAGTGTTTACATTGAAGCATATATGTGAACAGTATTTAAAGGTAGGGAAGTTTTCATTACATTTATGGATTTAGAAAAGGCATATGATAGAGTGGATAGAGGAGCAATGTGGAAGATGTTGCAAGTATATGGAATAGGTGGTAAGTTACTAAATGCTGTAAAGAGCTTTTTTGAGGGTAGTGAGACTCAGGTTAGGGTGTGTAGAAGAAAGAGAGACTGCTTCCCGGTAAAAGTAGGTCTTAGACAGGGATGTGTAATGTCACCATGGTTGTTTAATATATTTATAGATGGGGTTGTAAAAGAAGTAAATGCTAGGGTGTTCAGGAGAGGGATGGGATTAAATTATGGGGAATCAAATACAAAATGGGAATTGACATAGTTACTTTTTGCTGATAATACTGTGCTTATGGGAGATTCTAAAGAAAAATTGCAAAGGTTAGTGGACGAGTTTGGGAGAGCGTGCAAAGGTAGAAAGTTGAAAATGAACATAGAAAAGAGTAAGGTAATGAGGGTATCAAATGATTTAGATATAGAAAAATTGGATATCAAATTGGGGAGGAGGAGTATGGAAGAAGTGAATGTTTTCAGATATTTGGGAGTTGACCTGTCAGCAGATGGATTTATGAAGGATGAGGTTAATCATAGAATTGATGAAGGAAAAAAGGGGAGTGGTGAGTTGAGGTATATGTAGAGACAAAAAACGTTATCTATGGAGGCAAAGAAAGGAACTTATGAAAGTATAGTAGTACCAACACTCTTATATGGGTGTGAAGCTTGGGTTGTAAATGTTGCAGCGAGGTGGCGGTTGGAGGCAGTGGAGATGTCCTGCCTAAGGGCAATGTGTGGTGTAAATATTATGCAGAAAATTCGGAGTGTGGAAATTTGGAGAAGGTGTGGAGTTAATAAAAGTATTAGTCAGAGGGCTGAAGAGGGTTTGTTGAGGTGGTTTGGTCATTTAGAGAGAATGGATCAAAGTAGAATGACATGGAGAGCGTATAAATCCGTAGGGGAAGAAAGGTTGGGTAGGGGTCGTCCTCGAAAAGGTTGGAGGAAAGGGGTAAAGGAGGTTTTGTGGGCGACGGGCTTGGACTTCCAGCAAGCGTGTGTGAGCGTGTTAGATAGGAGTGAATGGAGACGAATGGTATTAGGGACCTGACGAACTGTTGGAGTGTGAGCAGGGTAATATTTAGTGAAGGGATTCAGGGAAACCGGTTATTTTTATATAGCCGGACTTGAGTCCTGGAAATGGGAAGTACAATGCCTGCACTCTAAAGGAGGGGTTTGGGATACTGGCAGTTTGGAGGGATATCTTGTGTATCTTTATACGTATATGCTTCCAAACTGTTGTGTTCTGAGCACCTCTGCAAAAACAGTGATTATGTGTGAGTGAGGTGAAAGTGTTGAATGATGATGAAAGTATTTTCTTCTTGGGGATTTTCTTTTCACTTCTTGGGTCACCCTGCCTCGTGGAAGACGGCCGACTTGTTTTATATATCTATATATCTATCTATATATCTATCTATCTATATATATATATATATATATATATATAATATATAATATATATATATATATATTTATTTTATTATACACTGGCCGATCCACCAAGGCAGGGTGGCCCGAAAAAGAAAAACTTTCACCAATATTAATATCCATCACTGTCATATCCAAAGGGTGCTTTAACACTACAGTTTTTAAATCACATTATACCCCTCCTTCAGAGTGCAGGCACTGCACTTCCCATCTCCAGACTCAGTCCGCCTGCCGGTTTCCCGACCCCTTCATAAATATACTTGCATCATTATCCAAACACACGTCAAGTATTAAAACCATTTGTCTCCTTCCTCTATCAACACGCTCACGCTGCCTGCTGAAGTCCAAGCCCCTCGCTCACAAAACTCCTTACCCCCTCTCCCAACCTTTCCAGGCCGAAACCGCAACCCCGCCTTCCTTCCACTACAGACTGATACACTCTTGAAGTCATCTGTTTCGCTCCATTCTCTCCTACATGTCCAACCACTCAACAACCCTCCTCAGCCCTCTGGACAACAGTTTGTAATCCTGCACCTCCTCCTAACTTCCAACTACGAAGTCTCTGCATTATATTCACACCACACATTGCCCTTCAGACATGACATCTCCACTGCCTCCAAGCCTTCTCCTCGCTGCAACATTCACACCTCAAGCTTCACACCCATAATAAGACGTTGGTAAAACTATACTCTCATTACATTCCCCTCTTTGCCTCCAAGGACAAAGTTCTTTGTCTCTACAGACTCCTAAGTGCACCACTCACTCTTTTCCTCCATCTCATCTAGATTCACCAACTTTCATAGACCCACCCTGAAACGCCACTCCGCAAATATCTGAATACATCACCTCCTCCATACTCTCTCCCTCCAATCTGATATTCAATCTTCATCACCTAACTTTTTGTTATCCTCATAACCTTACTCTTTCCTGATTCACCTTAATTTCTTCTTTGCACACCCATACAAATTCTTCACCAATCTCTGCAATTCCCCTCTTCAGAATCTCCAAGGAGCATAGTGTCCTCAGCAAAGACACTGTGACAACTCCCACATCTGTGTGTGATTCTTATCTTTTAATTCCACGCCTCTTGCCAGACACCCTCGCATTACTCCTCTTACAACACCCATCATAATTTTAAACAACCATCGTGACATCACCATCCTTGTCTAAGGCCTACTTTTACTGGGAAATAATTTTCTCTTTCCTACATACTCTAACTTAGCCCACTATCCTCGTAAAAACTCACACATGTCATGCATCAGCTAAACCTACCTCCTACTCCATTATCACTTGCAACATCTGCCCCATTAGCCCCCCTATCCACACCTTCATAAACCTTTTACAATCCATAAATCCACAAAGACATATTTTAGCCTACTAATACTGTTAAAATTATATGTTTCACTGTAAACCACCTGGTCCCACACCCGCCTACATTCATAGCCTTCTTGTTCATCTGCTATCCTATTCTCCGTCTTACTATTAATTCTTTCAATAATAACTCTACCATAACACTTTACCAGTATACTCACAGACTTATCCCCTATAATTTTTGCACTCTCTTTTCCCCTTTGCCTTTATACAAAGGAACTATGCATGCTCTCTGCCAATCCCTAGGTACCTTACCCCTCTTCCATACATTATTAAATAATTGCACCAACCACTCCAAAACTATATCCCCACCTGCTTTTAACATTTCTATCTTTATCCCATCAATCCCGCTGCCTTACCACCCCCTTTCATTTTAAATACTGCCTCACGAACTTCCCCCACACTCACAACTGGCTCTTCCTCACTCCTACAAGATGTTATTCCTCCTTGCTCCTTACACGAAATCACAGCTTCCCTATCTTCATCAACATTTAACAATTCCTCAAAATATTCCCTCCATCTTCCCAATACCTCTAACTCTCCATTTAATACTCTCCTCTCCTATTTTTAACTGACAAATCCATTTGTTCTCTAGGCTTCTAACTTGTTAATCTCACTCCAAAACTTTTTCTTATTTCAACAAAATTTGTTGATAAAATCTCACCCTCTCTACATTTGCTCTCTTTTTACATTGCTTCACCACTCTCTTAACCTCTCTCTTTTTCTCCATATCCCTTCCCTCCTGCATCACTTCTACTTTGTAAAAACTTCTCATATGCTAACTTTTTCTCCCTTACTACTCTCTTTACATCATCATATTCCATCAATCGCTCCTCTTCCCTCCCACACCCACTTTCCTGTAACCACAAACTTCTGCTGAACACTCTAACACTACATTTTTAAACCTACCCCATACCTCTTCGACCCCATTGCCTATGCTCTCATTAGCCCATCTATCCTCCAATAGCTGTTTATATCTTACCCTAACTGCCTCCTCTTTTAGTTTATAAACCTTCACCTCTCTCTCTCCCTGATGCTTCTATTCTCCTTGTATCCCATCTACCTTTTACTCTCAGTGTCTACAACTAAAAGTATCTTTATATCTGGCCCCTCAAAAAACTTACATCCTAAGTCACCAACAGTCTTTTTTCTCCCAAATACATAATCCAACAAACACGTCATTTCGCCCTACATCATACGTGTATACTTATTTATCCTTTTTCCCTTAAATATGTATTACCTATAACTAAACCCCTTCATACAAATTCAATCAAAGGCTCCCATTATCAATTTACACCGGCACCCCAAACACCACCACACCTCTCTAAAATTTCCACTTTAGCATTCAGGTCCCCTACCCACAATACCCTCACTTGGTAAAAAAGCTCATAACATACACTTAACATCTCCCAAAATCTCTCTCCTCTCTGCAATTCCTACTCTTCTCCAGGTGCAAGACACTTATTAAAAAACCTTCTCGCATTCCATCTTATACTTTTAACCACATAATTTTTCTTGAATATTGCCACATAAATCTCTTTTCACCATAAAATTTTGAAAACTTTAACCTTATTATAACAAGACAATTTATTTGCCAAACCCTCTCTAAATAACTAAAGATTTGTTTACCCAATTTAATATTACCAAACACAGTGAAATCTCCTACCCTTTCGTTTGTTTCGATTGGGAGCCAGTACATCACAAATTCTTTTTCCCATATAAAGATGACGCAAATCAAACCCAAGTTTTTTGTCACCCGGGCACTACATATCAATGACATTTAAATATTATTTTTATAAAGTTTTTGCTTCTTCCACCCCCTTTTGGGGTGAGTAAATTGTATAAAAAGGAAAAGGGGGTTACTATCCCCTTGCTCCAGGCATTTTAGTCCCCTTTCATACAACACGCATGGCTTACGGAGGAAAGGGAATTCTTATTTTCCACTTCCCCATGGACAATAGAAGGAAATAAAGAAGAACAAGAGCTTTAAGAAAAAGAGAAAACCTAAAGTTGTATATATATATATGACATGTATGTCGTAAGTGTGACCTAAAGTTAAGTAGAGTAGCAAGATACCCTGAAATCTAGCGTGTTTTGAGACAGAAAAAAAACCAGCAATCCTACCATCGTGTAAAACAATTAAAGGCTTCCGTTTTACACGTCACTGGCAGGACGGTAGTACTCCCTGGTGGTTGCTGTCTACCAACCTACCAACCTATATATATATTATATATATATTATAAATAAATATATAATATATATATATAAAATATATATATATATATTATATATATATATATATATAAGATTAGTATAATGTGGGGTGTGTGTGTTTAGAGAGAGGAAGCCAACTTTGTCAAAGTACCAAACTTGGATCCACTTCGAGGACAGCGAGAATATACTCTAGCACAAACGGGCGAAAGCAGCAACTTCTTCAGAACATCACTCATCTGATATCATTTATTCCCCAGTGATGACTTGAGCCTGGAACACAATTCGTACAGTATTATATTCAACGACATAAAGTCAGTTGATCAAATAAAAATGCTAGCCACAGATGGCTCACAATTCATCCAGTACTATGTATGTTTATACAATAAAAATTTTTCAAATGAGCTGATGTAGGAACAGTTCTTAGCTTGTCAATAAAGTTAGGAAACTACCTGTAATTAGTTTGTCAATCAAGCTAGGGATCTAACCCTAACCTTGTCAACCCGTGTAAAGAAGGGAGAGGAGAGAAGAGAGAGAGAGAGAGAGAGTGTAAGCATAAACAACAACCAGTGGAGAGAAGATAACACTATGGCCTTTCTGTTGTAATTATACATCAGAATTGCAGTGTTGCAGGTAAGAGGAAAAGTTCTAGCAAACAGTGGCATGATGAGCGTTTTTTTACTAAATCTGAGGGAGGGAAGCAGAGAATAAGCCCAGGGTTGCCCTTTGCCAGTGCCTGTGCCTGGTGACCTGGTCTGTGCCTGGTGCCTGTGCCTGAAGGACTATACTTTTTAAAGCATTATAAGATACCATTCCACAAGCACTGATACTTATCGTGCAGCATAACGAGGTAACAGTTATGTTCATGAATCATCATCATTCTGTCAATTATATATATATATATATATATATATATAATATATATATATAATATATATATTATATATAATATATATATTAAATATATATATATATATATATAATAATAATATATATATATAATTTTTATTTTTATTATCACACTGGCCGATTCCCACCGAGGCAGGGTGGCCCCAAAAAAGAAAAACTTTCACCATCATTCACTCCATCACTGTCTTGCCAGAAGGGTGCTTTACACTACAGTTTTTAAACTGCAACATTAACACCCCTCCTTCAGAGTGCAGGCACTGTACTTCCCATCTAAAGGACTCAAGTCCGGCTGCCGGTTTCCCTGAACCCCTTCATAAATGTTACTTTGCTCACACTCCAACAGCACGTCAAGTATTAAAAACCATTTGTCTCCATTCACTCCTATCAACACGCTCACGCATGCCTGCTGGAAGTCCAAGCCCCTCGCACACAAAACCTCCTTTACCCCCTCCCTCCAACCTTTCCTAGGCCGACCCCTACCCCGCCTTCCTTCCACTACAGACTGATACACTCTTGAAGTTATTCTGTTTCGCTCCATTCTCTCCACATGTCCGAACCACCTCAACAACCCTTCCTCAGCCCTCTGGACAACAGTTTTGGTAATTCCCGCACCTCCTCCTAACTTCCAAACTACGAATTCTCTGCATTATATTCACACCACACATTGCTCTCAGACATGACATCTCCACTGCCTCCAGCCTTCTCCTCGCTGCAACATTCATCACCCATGCTTCACACCCATATAAGAGCGTTGGTAAAACTATACTCTCATACATTCCCCTCTTTGCCTCCAAGGACAAAGTTCTTTGTCTCCACAGACTCCTAAGTGCACCACTCACCCTTTTCCCCTCATCAATTCTATGATTCACCTCATCTTTCATAGACCCATCCGCTGACACGTCCACTCCCAAATATCTGAATACATTCACCTCCTCCATACTCTCCCCTCCAATCTGATATCCAATCTTTCATCACCTAATCTTTTTTATCCTCATAACCTTACTCTTTCCTGTATTCACTTTCAATTTTCTTCTTTTGCACACCCTACCAAATTCATCCACCAATCTCTGCAACTTCTCTTCAGAATCTCCCAAGAGCACAGTGTCATCAGCAAAGAGCAACTGTGACAACTCCCACTTTATGTGTGATTCTTTATCTTTTAACTCCACGCCTCTTGCCAAGACCCTCGCATTTACTTCTCTTACAACCCCATCTGTTTATATATATAATATATATATATATATATATATATATATATATATATATATATATATATATATATATATATATATATATATATATATATATATAATATATATATATAGCAATAAGATCACAGTAAACAGGTGATTTCAGAATATGCAAAACAACCACTCTGAAAGAATAGAGAAATTCCAAGCGCTTTCGTGACTACTCACATTATCAAGGAACTATGGTTCCTTGATAATGTGAGTAGTCACGAAAGCGCTTGGAATTTCTCTATTCTTTCAGAGTGGTTGTTTTGCATATATAATATTATATATATATATATATATATAATATATATATATATATATATATATATATATATATATATATATATATATATATATATATATATAATATATGTATATATAAAAAGTAGTACTGGAGGCGGCTGTATGGCTCATCAAAGGATGCCGCCTTTTCACACCTATGTGCTAATGACCTTGACCTCGCCCCCGACCCCCCGCCCCCCCGCGCCCCCCCGCCCCCCGCGGCCTCCTCCCCCCCCCCGCGCCCCCGCGCCCCCCCAGCCCGTCGCGCCGATCCACCGCCCCGCCGCGCCCTCGCACTCGCACCGCGCCACTCGCGCCCCTCGCGCCCCGCCCCGCACCTTCTGCTGCGCCTTCTGCAGCGTCGTCCGGATCGCCCCAGCGCCCCGAATTTTTTTCCGATTTTTTTCAAATTTTTTTTGAATTTCATTTTCTTATGATCTCCATCTCCTCGGATCAAATTGTTTAGTTTCCCCCTCCCACTTTCACCCCCACCCCAAATTTTTTCGAACTTTTTTTTTCTCGATAATACCAAGACTCCATCTCCTCGGATCAAGATTTTCTCGATAATACAAAGACTCCAATTCCTCGGATCAAATTTTCTTGAAATCAAAGTCTCCATCTCCTTGGATTCAAGTTTTTCTCCTCCATCTCCTTGGATCGAGTTTTTTTTGGATTCCCCCTCTGGGTATAAGCATTCAAAATGGACTCCCACTTGCATCCCAATTTTTTTTCTCGATAATACAAAGACTCCAATTCCTTGGATCAAGTTTTTGGATTTCCCCCTATGGGGTTTCGAAATTCTTATGATCTCCTTGGATCAAGTTTTTTTCTCGATAATACCAAGACTCCATCTCCTTGGATCAAAGGTTTTCTTGATAATTTCAAAGTTCCATCTCCTTGGATCAGTTTTTTCCCTCCTCAATTCCTGATCCACTTTGGATTCCCCTCTGGGTAACAATCAATACTCCTCCCTTGGCAGGGTTTTTTTTATCATCTAAACAAG
>NC_069404.1:47698057-47715557 GCF_026875155.1 Cherax quadricarinatus
ATGGCAGTGCTGCAAGGCACCAGTTCATGGCAGTGATGCCAACACACAGTCATGGCAGTGCCTGCCAGACATAGTCAGTGGCAGTCCAGCTGAATGTCATGGATGTTGAAGACATAGCTGAGTGCCTGCCAGACACCAGTCATGGCAATGTCTGCCGACACCATCATTATGCCAGTGTCTGCCAGACATCAGTCATGGCAGTACCTGCAAGATATCAGTAATGGCAGTGCCTGCCAGACATCAGTAATGGCAATGCCTGCCCGACACCAGTCAGCAGTGCCTGCCACACACCAGTCATGGCAGTGCCTGCAAGATACCAGCCATGGCAGTGCCTGCAAGACACCAGTCATGACAGTGACTGCCACACACCAGTCATGGCAGTGCCTGCAAGACACCAGTCATGGCAGTGCCTGCCAGACACTAGTCATGGTAGTACCAGCCACACATCAGTCATGGCAGTACCTGCCAGACACTAGTCATGGCAGTGCCTGCCAGACACCAGTCATGGCAATGCCTGTCCGACACCAGTCATAGCAGTGCCTGCCACACACCAGCCATGGCAGCGCCTGCAAAATACCAGTCATGGCAGTGCCTGCCAGACACCAGTCATGGCAGTGCCTGCCACACACCAGTCATGGCAGTGCCTGCCAGACACCAGTCATGGCAGTGCCTGCCAGACACCAGTCATGGCAGTGCCTGCCAGACACCAGTCATGGCAGTGCCTGCCAGACACCACTCATGGCAGTGCCTGCCAGGCCCTCTTGTTCCCTCTTACTCTCATCATCACTCTGGCATGCTTCGAGTATGTTACATTATATTCCACGTATGTCACTTCCCCATATAGGCTGCCTGCGAACCGGTGTTAAGGGTTTAACGATCAGTAGGGTACCCGTCGTTAAATCAGTACCACGGTTCATCGGCTAATCACAAGCAAGACGCCAGTCTGAAGCAACGCGGTTCACTTGCGCCAAAGGAATTTACGAACTTGCCTGAGCTGCTGGCTGAGCACGGTGCATTCTCTGACTTCTGCTTCTGCCATCTTTTGTCACCGTGGTGTATATTTATTATTCCACCTCTGTACATAGTGTACACACTTGTATATATCTGGCGAATTACATCTGGTGAAGAAAAATGCAAGTCATATACAAATGCTGAGTTTTGTTTGCTCTTCTTTGAATCCCATTACGACCAGGTTCACAGGTCATAGTTTACCTGTGTTCCTAATGATCACTCTCGCTTTTCCTCCCTTCCCTCCTCCTTTGTTTCTTTTCCTCCTCCTAGCTGTACTTTGATTACTTCCCTTCTCTCTTCTTCTTCTCTTCCTTTTCTTCTCGTCCTTCGTCTCCTTCGCTTCCCTCTTCTTCTCACCCTCATCCTATTTCTCCTTCTCTTCCTCCTTGTCCTCCTGCTCTTCCTCCTCCTCCTCTTCTTCCTTGTCCTCCTGCTGTTCCTCCTTCTCCTCTTCCCCTTTCTCTGCTTCTTCCTCTTCATCTCCACTCACGAATGATGTTACGACACTTGTAATTCACTGATAACATTACGAGAAACAGTGACACAGGATAATCATTCATACAATGATATCCACGGATATTGTTATGCACTTTGAATCCGATTTAGACAGGTTCCGGTGATGTTTACGCAGTGACTCCTCGATGATGTTATGACAGCATGACGCTCTGTGATGTTTGACAGCGTGCACTCTTGGATTTTTTATGCAGCTGACCTCCTGATGATTATGACAGCATGCACTCTCGATGATGTTATCGCAGTGACACTCACGGATATTTATGACAGCGTGCCTCCGATGAGTTCATGACGCAGTGACACTCTCTGCTGACGTTATGACGCTAGTGCCTCCGGTTGTTATACACATGACCTCACGGATATTTCGCTGCACTCCTCATTTTCTAGCTACCTCCATGCTGTTCCTCCTTACTCCTCTTTTTCAGCTGACACTTCACGTATTATCAGCTGAAACTCACGATGATGTTAGGACAGCATGACATCACTATGTAGACTTTACTCGGAATAACAGTTGACACCAGGGTTAATATTTGACAAATTGACACCAGGTTAATGTTATGACAGTATTGACACTCAGGTATGTTATGGACAGTAGACACTCAGGATTATGTTAGACAGCATTGACACTCACGGTATGTTATGACAGTATGTGACACTCAGGGTTATGTTATGACAGTATTGACACTCAGGTTATGTTTTGGGACAGCATGACACTCACGGTAATGTTAGGACAGTATTGACACTCAGGATGATGTTACGACAGCATTGACACTCAGGGTTAATGTTAGGACAGCAGTGACACTCAGGTTAATGTTATGACAGTATGTGAACTCCAGGATGAATGTTATGGACAGATTGACACTCAGGGTTAATGTTAGGACAGTATTGACACTCAGGGTTAATGTTAGGACAGTATTGACACTCAGGGTTAATGTTAGGACAGTATTGACAACTCAGGGTTAATGTTAGGACAGTATTGACACTCAGGGTTAATGTTAGGACAGTATTGACACTCAGGGTTAATGTTGGACAGTATTGACACTCAGGGTTAATGTTAGGACAGTATTGACACTCAGGGTTAATGTTAGGACAGTATTGACACTCAGGGTTAATGTTAGGACAGTATTGACACTCAGGGTTAATGTTAGGACAGTATTGACACTCAGGGTTAATGTTAGGACAGTATTGAAACTCAGGGTTAATGTTAGGACAGTATTGACACTCAGGGTTAATGTTAGGACAGTATTGACAACTCAGGGTTAATGTAGGATAGTATTGACGCTCAGGGTTAATGTTAGGACAGTATTGACACTCAGGGTTAATGTAGGACAGTATTGACACTCAGGGTTAATGTTAGGACAGTATTGACACTCAGGGTTAATGTTAGGACAGTATTGACACTCAGGGTTAATGCTAGGATAGTACTGACACTCAGGGTTAATGTTAGGACAGTATTGACACTCAGGGTTAATGTTAGGACAGTATTGACACTCAGGGTTAATGTTAGGACAGTATTGACACTCAGGGTTAATGTTAGGACAGTATTGACACTCAGGGTTAATGTCAGGACAGTATTGAAAACTCAGGGTTAATGTTAGGACAGTATTGACACTCAGGGTTAATGTTAGGACAGTATTGACACTCAGGGTTAATGCTAGGATAGTACTGACACTCAGGGTTAATGTTAGGACAGTATTGACACTCAGGGTTAATGTTAGGACAGTATTGACACTCAGGGTTAATGTTAGGACAGTACTGACACTCACAGAAGATGTTACGACAGCACTGATACCCACGGATAATGTTACGACAATATTGACACTATAGTAACCTGTAATAAAGGCGGTGTGAGCCTCGTTGTGGCTACATGCTAGTTCTCCCTCAGCAATTTTTGTAACTTTATTGAGCTCATCAACACGAGAAAATGTGAGAGGTGGAGCAGCCGGGGCAGCCAGGTGCAAGCAGGCCAAATATTCTTCCCTGATGCTTTATCTTTCTCTCTCATCTCTGTCTCTGTCTGTCTCTGTCTCTGTCTCTGTCTGTCTCTGTCTGTCTGTCTGTCTGTCTGTCTGTCTGTTCTCTCTCTCTCTCTCTCTCTCTCTCTCTCTCTCTCTCACTATTTGCACGAGGGTAAAGAGTTCTTTCTGTTATTTACAATCTAAGAGCTGTTGCCTACCTCAGGTCGTTTGAAAACCTGTTTTTTATGAAACATGGAAACTGGAAACAGGATGAAGTTGGAGCCATCTGTGAACCAGCGATTTCATTTGATCAACTGACTTTATTTCTTCTATGTTCTTTTCGTTGAACGAAACATTTTCCAGACTCGAGTCATTCTAGAAATGAATCATCACTGATCAAGTGATGTTCTTGAGCCAGAGTGTAGCTGCTATTTGCTCCCCGTCTTCTCGCCATCCATTTCGTGGACGAGACAACAGCTTCTGCAAGAAGTGCAGCCAAGTGTGGCACCTTCACAGCATCATTTTTGTATTTAACAGTAAGGCCACCCACATCCCTCCTGTGTTGAAGACTCTGCAGAAGTAATAGATATATCCAGGCTCTGTTCTCTGTTCTGTCAAGAAGTCGTAGGTGAGATGGGGAGGGGGGGAGGAGACAGTCCAAGAAAGTGGAGCATACTTGGAGTGAACGTACTTGTGCGTCGTACAAGACCTCGCAGCCTCTTATGTCGAGCAGAGAGGAGATACGTCTTAGTGCTGGAAGGTTTTTGGCCGCCTTGTTTGCTTGGCTTACAATGTGGTTCTTCATAGTCAGTTTGGAATCAAATTGCACCTCTCAGATATCAACATTATTCCCGTCTTCCAGCACTCTCCCATTTATTCTCTCTCTTTCTCTCTCTCTCTCTCTCTCTCTCTCTCTCTCTCTCTCTCTCTCTCTTCTCTCTCTCTCTCTCTCTCTCTCTCCTTAATAAGTTACACTTCCCCATCTTTGTCTCTCAACTTACCCTCGTCTTGTCATCTCACACCTCATTACTACTTATCAACTTTTTGCCTCATCTCTGCCCTCTTTTCCTTTCTTTTCTATACCTTCCCCTCTCTTTATTCTCTTTCTCTTCCTCTGTCTTACCATTCTCTCCATTAAATTACCACCACCACTTCTCCGGCTTTTTATCTAAAAACTCAGTAAAGTTAAGTGAAAACCGAGTAATATTAAGTGAAAACCGAGTAATATTAAGTGAAAACCGATTAATATTAAGTGAAAACCGAGTAATATTAAGTGAAAACCGAGTAATATTAAGTGAAAACCGAGTAATATTAAGTGAAAACCGAGAAATATTAAGCGAAAACCGAATAATATTAAGTGAAACCGAGTGATATTAAGTGAAAACCGAGTAATATTAAGTGAAAACCGAGTAATATTAAGTGAAAACCGAGTAATATTAAGTGAAAACCGAGTAATATTAAGTGAAAACCGAGTAATATTAAGTGAAAACCGAGAAATATTAAGCGAAAACCGAATAATATTAAGTGAAAACCGAGTAATATTAAGTGAAAACCTAGTAATATTAAGTGAAAATCGAGTAATATTAAGTGAAAACCGAGTAATATTAAGTGAAAACCGAGTAATATTAAGTGAAAACCGAGTAATATTAAGTGAAAACCGAATAATATTAAGTGAAAACCGAGTAATATTAAGTGAAAACTGAGTAATATTACGTGAAAAACCGAGTAATATTAAGTGAAAACCGAGTAATATTAAGTGAAAACCGAGTAATATTAAGTGAAAACCGAGTAATATTAAGTGAAAACCTGGTAATATTAAGTGAAAACCGAGTAATATTAAGCGAAAACCGAGTAATATTAAGTGAAATCCTAGCAATATTAAGTGAAAACCGAGTAATATTAAGTGAAAACCGAATAATATTAAGTGAAAACCGAGTAATATTAAATGAAAACCGAGTAATATTAACAAAAAAGAGTAAAAATTTTAATGAAAAAATGCAAAATTAAGTGAAAACCGAAATATTAAGTGAAAAAGGTAATTTAAGTAAAACCTGGGAATATTAGTGAAAAAACCCAGTAATTTAAACGAAAAACCGATAATATTAATGAAAAAAACCCAGCAAAATAAGTGAAAACCGAGTAATATTAAGTGAAAACCGATAATATTAGTGAAAACCGGTATATTAAAAAAAAATTTTGCCCAACCCCCCGGAAATGTGAAAATATTAGGGGTAATTAAAAGCGAACCCGTAGGTATAAGTGACGGGAAATTAAAAGGACTCTTTCACCCCCGGAATGGAAAAAGTGGAAACCCACCCTTGGGGCAAAAAATTACCCCAACCTTCCCCCAAGGAATGGGGATGGTTTTTTTGTTGAAACAACCCACCAATGTTTAAAGAAAAAGTCCCCTTCCCCACCTCACACTGCCTCTTAAATCCTCACACGCCTTTACATCCTCACACTGCTGCCTCTTCATCCTCACACTGCCTCTTACATCCTCACACTCCTCTTTTTTACCTCACACTGCCTCTTCACCTCAAAATCCCTGCCTCTTCAAAACCCCACACGCCCCCTTCCAAACCTCACACTGCCCCTTTCCCTCCTCACACTGCCTCTTTCTTTCCCCACAAGCCTCTTCCATCCTCACACTGCCCCTTTTACCCCACATTGCCTCTTCCATCCTCACAATGCCTCTTACATCCTCAAACTGCCCCTAAACCTCACACTTTCCCCTTAAAACCCCTCACTGCCCCTTACATCCTCACACTGCCTCTTCCATCCTCACATGCCTTTCCATCCCACACCCCCTTCCCCTCACATGCCCCCTTTTCCCTCCTCACACGCCCTTCCATCCTCACACTGCCTCTTCATCCTCACAGCCCCTTTTCTCCTCACCTGCCTCTTTCCCTCCTCACACTGCCTCTTACATCCTCACACTGCCTCTTCCATCCTCACACTGCCTCTTCCATCCTCACACTGCCTCTTCCATCCTCACACTGCCTCTTCCATCCTCACACTGCCTCTTCCATCCACAAATGCCCCTTTTCATCCTACACTGCCTCTTTTTCCTCACACGCCCTCTTATCCCCACCTTCCCTTCATCCCACGCCTCTTCCCCCTCACACTGCCTCTTCCCTCCACCCTTGCCCCTTTCATCCTCACACTGCCTCTTCCATCCCATACTGCCTTTCCCCCCCACCACTGCCTCTTACATCCCACCTGCCTCTTTCATCCCACACTGCCCTTTCCCCCCCTGCCCTTTCCTCATCACACTGCCTCTTCCATCCCCACACGCCTCTTCCTCCACACACTGCCTCTTACATCCCACCGCCTCTTCCACCTCACACTGCCTTTCCATCCCTACTGCCCTTCCATCCTCCCCACTGCCTTTCACCCACACTGCCTCTTACATCCTCACACTGCCTCTTTCCCCCCCACCTGCCCCTTCCATCCCACACTGCTCTTCCTCCACAAAACCCGCCCTTAATCCCCCACCCTCCCTTCCACCACACACTGCCCTTCCATCCTACACTGCCTCTTCCATCCACACCTGCCTCTTACATCCCACAGCCTCTTCCATCCTCAATGCCTTTTACATCCCCACCTGCCCCTTTATCCACACACTGCCCTCTTAAAATTTCCCCCACAGCCTCTTCCATCCACACATTTCCCTTCTCCTTCACTGCCCCTCCACCCCACACTGCCTCTTCCCTCCTCACACTGTCTCTACATCCCACACGCCTCTTAAACTCACATTTCCTCTTCACCTACTCTCCCCTTCCTCCCAAGCCCTTACACCCCCACTGCTCTTCCGGGCCCTCACACTGCCACTTTCCTCCCCGACTGCCTCTTACATCCCACACCCGCCTCTTCCCCAAACATCCACTGCCTCTTGCATCCTCACACGCCTCTTCCCTTCCCCACCCCGCTTTTCCATCCTCACAAACCTTCCATCCTTGCCTGCCTTTCCATCCCACCTGCCTCTTCCATCCTCACGCTGCCCCTTCATCCTCCACTGCCTCTTCCACCTCACATTGCCTCGTCCCCTCCCACCTGCCTCTTCTATCCTACACGCTCTCCTCAGCCTCAACTGCCTCTACATCCCAAACTGCCCTTCCATCCTCACACTGCCTCTTCCGTCCTCACACTGCCCCCTTCATCCTCCACTGCTTTTTTTTCATCCTCCACTGCCTCTTTTACCTCACACTGCTTTTTTTCATCCCAAAACTCCCCCTTTTTTCCTCACACTGCCCCTTCCTCCCCACTGCTTCTTTCATTCCCCCACTGCCTCTTCCCTCCCCCCCTTTTTTCCCACACCCCTCTTCCACCTCACACCCCCCTTCCATCCTCCACTGCCCTTTTCTCCACCTGCCTCTTCCCCTCCCCACACGCCTCCCCATCCTCACATGTTCCCATCCTCACACTGCCTCTTCCATCCCACATGCTTCTTTCATCCCACACTCCCCCTTTCCACCCCCCACACTTCCTCTTCCTCCTCACACTGCTTCTTTCTCCTCACACTCCCTTTCCCTCCTCACACGCCCCTCCATCCTCAATGCCTCTTCCCCTCCTCACACGCCTCTTTCCCTCTCACACTGGGTCTTCCATCCCCCCACGCTTTTTCATCCCACACTGGCCCCCTTCCATCCCCACCTGCTCTTTTACCTCACACTCCCCTTCCTCCTCACATTTCCTCTTCCAATCCTACACTGCTTTTTCCCCTCCTACACCCCTCTTTCCCCCTCACACTGCCTCTTCCACCCAAAAGCTCTTCCACCTCACACGCCTTTCCTCCTCACACTGTCTTTACCTCAACGGTTTCCCTTATCCCCAACTGCTTCTTTAAAAAACCCCATTTTCCCCCCCCATCCTCACACTGTTTCCCCTCCCAAATGCCTTTCCACCTCACCTCCTCTTATCCCACACTGCCTTCCACCCTCAAATGCCTTTTCCACCCCACTGGCTTTTCCCATCCCCACAAATGCCTCTTTCAGCTTCACGGTACTTTTCATCTTCCAGGGAAGACACTGTGACCAAAGCACTGTTTAACTCCCAACTTAGATACTGTGATCACAGCACTGTGATCACCGCACTATTCACCTCGCAAGGTATCTACTTTGATCACAGCACTGTTCTCCTCCCAGGGTAGGTACTGGGATCACAGCACTGTAATCTCAGAACCGTTCACCTCCCAGGGTAAGTACTGTGATCACAACACTGTTCTCCTCCGAGAGTAGGTACTGTGAACACAGCACTGTTCACCTCCCAGGGTAGACACTGTGATCACAGCACTGTTCACCTCCCAGGGTAGACACTGTGATCACAACACTGTTCACCTCCCAGGTTAGACACTGTGATCACATCACTGTTCACCTCCCAGGGTAGACATTGTCAACACATCACTGTTCACCTCCCAGGGTAGACACTGTGATCACAGCACTGTTCACCTCCCAGGGTAGGCACTGTGATCACAGTACTGTTCACCTCCCTGGGTAGACACTGCGATCACAGCACTGTTCTCCTCCCAGGGTAGACGCTGTGATCACTGCACTGTTCACCTACCTGGGTAGACACTGTGATCACAGCACTGTTCTCCTTCCAGGGTAGACACTGTGATCACAGAAATGTTCACCTCCCAGGGTAGACACTGTGATCACAGCACTGTTCACCTCCCAGGGTAGACACTGTGATCACAGTACTGTTCACCTCCCTGGGTAGACACTGTGATCACTGCACTGTTCACCTCCCAGGGTAGACACTGTGATCACAGCACTGTTCACCTCCCAGGGTAGACACTGTGAGCACATCACTGTTTACCTCGCAGGGTAGACACTGTGATCACAGTACTGTTCACCTCCCTGGGTAGACACTGTGATCACTGCACTGTTCACCTCCCTGGGTAGACACTGTGACCACAGCAATGTTCACCTCCCAGGGTAGACACTGTGATCACAGTAATGTTCACCTCCCAGGGTAGACACTGTGACCACAGCAATGTTCACCTCCCAGGGTAGACACTGTGAACACATCACTGTTTACCTCGCAGGGTAGACACTGTGATCACAGTACTGTTCACCTCCCAGGGTAGACACTGTGATCACTGCACTGTTCACCTCCCTGAGTAGACACTGTGACCACAGCAATGTTCACCTCCCAGGGTAGACACTGTGAACACATCACTGTTTACCTCGCAGGGTAGACACTGTGATCACAGTACTGTTCACCTCCCAGGGTAGACACTGTGATCACAGTACTGTTCACCTCCCAGGGTAGACACTGTGATCACAGTACTGTTCACCTCCCTGGGTAGGTACTGTGATCACTGTAGAGAAATTTTCTCCAGGAGGGGAGTATCAGCCCCCTTCAGCCCCTTTCAGCCCCCTTCAGCCCCTTTCAGCCCCTTTCAGCCCCTTTCAGCCCTGAGGGGCCCAGCCCTCTCAGAAGGGGCAAACATCTTGTTTACTGCTACAGCAAGTAATTGATCCCAGATGCAGTACCAGTATGTGACGTGGTCAAGCGACCACCGCTACTTGCAAGAGTCCAGTGTTGCAAAGTGTAGTTAATAAAAGACAGTCCATCTCTTACCTTAGCAGGACAATTTAAGAAAATCCTGCCCCCACTTTATTATCACAGTAAAGATAATGTACATTGTTGTCTATGCTGAAGGCAGCAAGAATCAAGCATTCTGCTTTTCTTCATGGAGGAAGTTTGGCAAGGTAGCAAAAAGTACTAGGTCAGCTTTTCCTTTATGTTCTAGGGGCATTGCAGTGGCGTAGGATGCTGTGAGGTCAGATCACTTTTCACCCTACTGGGAGTCACACTGACGCCAGTATAACCAACAAAGAACACTGATCCGTGCGTTAGCGTGAACAAAGTGTCTCACAAACATGATTAAACACTCACAGAGAAGTGTGATCAGCTTTAGTGATAAGATTGTGAACAATAAAGACAAACCTTGTGGAACATAGTGTACCAGTGCGTGTATTCCTAGACTATAGAAGACATGGACATCCAAGGACACTTCAGCTTCTATCAAGTCACCGATACCTGTCGAGGATGTAAAGAACACCATAGCTCACGCTACAAGAGCAAGGTGGGTTGCAGATTTCTTGTAGTATGGGGGACTGCCCAGTTCTTGTGTCGCAAGGAGTTTGTAATCAACCTATAGTCGGTAGTGAGGTGTGGACTTTTGAGTCAACACACGTAAGGTCGTCAGCAATCAGTGAATGAAATATGCTGACATAACACCCCCTAGGGGTAAATTATTATTAACATAATATACTCTATTACAGCCCGTTGTGAAGTGGATAAGATAGCTTCTCAAGACCTTGCCTGCAGGGGCGGCTGTGGGGGCGATAGCTGTCTTCTCAGCTAAGTACCCCCTATATTTAATCTTTAACCTCAGCTGGTAAACCATTTCTCAACAATCACAGCACTGTTAACCTCTCAGGGTAAGTACTGTGATCACTGCATTGTTCACCTCCCAGGGTAGGTACTGTGATCACAGCACTGTTCACCTGCCAGGGTACGTACTATGATCACAGCTCTGTTCACATCACAGGGTAGGTACTGTGATTACAGCACTATTCACCTCGCAGAGTAGGTACTGCGATTGCAGCACTGTTCACCTCCCAGGGTAGGTACTGTGATCACAGCACTGTTCACCTCCCAGGGTAGGTACTGTGATCACAGCACTGTTCACCTCTCAGGGTAGGTACTGTGATCACATCACTGTTCACCTCACAGGGTAGGTACTGTGATTAAAGCACTTTACCTCAAATGGAAGGTATTGTGATCACAGCAATGTTTACCTCCCAGAGTAGGTACTGTGATCACAGCACTGTTTACCTCCCAGAGTAGGTACTGTGATTACAGAACTGTTTACCTCCCAGGGTAGGAACTGTGATCACAGCACTGTTTACTTCCCAGAATAGGTAATGTGATCACAGCACTGTTTACCTCACAGGGTAGGTACTGTGATCACAGCAATGTTTACCTCCCAGGGTAGGTACTGTGATCTCAGCACTGTTTGCCTCCGAGGGTAGGTACTGTGATCACAGCACTGTTTACCTCCCAGGGTAGGTACTGTGATCACAGCACTGCTTACCTCCCAGGGTAGGTACTGTGATCACAGCTCTGTTTACCTCCCAGGGTAGGTACTGTGATCACAGCACTGTTTACCTCCTAGGGTAGGTATTGTGATCACAGCACTGTTTACTTCCCAGGGTAGGTACTGTGATCACAACTCTGTTTACCTCCCATGGTAGGTACTGTGATCACAGCACTGTTAACCTCCCATGGTAGGTACTGTGATCACAGCACTGTTTACCTCCCAGGGTAGGTACTGTGATCACAACACTGTTTACCTCCCAGGGTAGGTACTGTGATCACAGCACTGTTTACCTCCCAGGGTAGGTACAGTTATCACAGCACTGTTTACTTCCCAGGGTAGGTACTGAGATCACAGCTCTGTTTACCTCCCATGGTAGGTACTGTGATCACTGCACTGTTAACCTCCCATGGTAGGTACTGTGATCACAGCACTGTTTACCTCCCAGGGTAGGTACTGTGATCACAACACTGTTTACCTCCCAGGGTAGGTACTGTGATCACAGCACTGCTTACCTCCCAGGGTAGGTACTGTGATCACAGGACTTTTTACCTCCCTGGGTAGGTACTGTGATCACAGCACTGATTACCTCCCAGGGTAGGTACTGTGATCACAGCACTGTTTCCCTCTCAGGGTAGGTACTGTGATCACAGTACTGTTTACCTCCCAGGGTAGGTACTGTGATCTCAGCACTGTTTACCTCCCAGGGTAGGTACTGTGATCACAGCACTGTTAACCTCCCAGGGTAAGTACTGTGATCACAACACTGTTTACTTCCCAGGGTAGGTACTGTGATCACAGCACTGTTTACCTCCAAGTGTAGGTACTGTGATCACAGTACTGTTTACCTCCCAGGTTAGGTACTGTGATCACAGAACTGTTTACCTTCCAGGGTAGGTACTGTGACCACAGCACTGTTTACCTCCCAGGGTAGGTTCTGTGATCACAGCACTCTTTACCTCCCAGGGTAGGTACTCTGATCACAGCACTGTTTACCTCCCAGGGTAGGTACTGTGATCGTAGCACTGTTTACCTCTCAGGGTAGGTACTGTGATCACAGCACTCTTTACCTCTCAGGGAAGGTACTCTGATCACAGCAAGTTACCTCCCAGTAAGTACTGTGATCACAGCACTGTTTACCTCCCAGGGTAGAAACTCTGATCACAGCACTGTTTACCTCCCAGGGTAGGTACTGTGATCACAGCACTGTTTACCTCCCAGGGTAGGTACTGTGATCACAGCACTGTTTACCTCCCAGGGTAGGTACTGTGATCACAGCACTGTTTACCTCCAGGGTAGGTACTGTGATCACAGCACTGTTTACCTCCCAGGGTAGGTACTGTGATCACAGCACTGCTTTCCTCCCAGGGTAGGTACTGTGATCAGAGGACTGTTTACCTCCCTGGGTAGGTACTGTGATCACAGCACTGTTCCCCTCCCAGGGTAGGTACTGTGATCACAGTACTGTTTACCTCCCAGGTTAGGTACTGTGATCACCAGCACTGTTACCTCCAGGGTAGGTACTGTGATGACAGCACTGTATACCTCCCAGGGTAGTACTTTGACTCAAGGACTGTTTACCTCCCGGTAGGATACTGTGATCACAGCACTGTTCCCTCCCAGGGTAGGTACTGTGATCACAGTACTGTTTACCTCCCAGGTTAGGTACTGTGATCACAGCACTGTTTACCTTCCAGGGTAGGTACTGTGATGACAGCACTGTATACCTCCCAGGGTAGGTACTTTGATCACAGCACTGTTTACCTCCCAGGGTAGGTACTGTGATCATAACACTGTTTACCTCCCAGGGTAGGTATGTGATCACAGACTGTTACCTCCCAGGGTAGGTACTCTGATCACAGCACTGTTTACCTCCCAGGGTAGGTACTGTGATCACAGCACTGTTTACCTCCCAGGGTAGGTACTGTGATCACAGCACTGTTTACCTCCCAGGATAGGTACTGTGATCACAGCACTGTTTACCTCCCAGGGTAGGTACTGTGATCACAGCACTGTTTACCTCCCAGGGTAGGTACTGTGATCACAGCCCTGCTTTACCTCCCAGGGTAGGTACTGTGATCACAGCACTGTTTACCTCCCAGGGTAGTTACTGTGAGCACAGCACTGTTTACCTCCCAGGGTAGTTACTGTGAGCACAGGACTGTTTACCTCCCATGGTAGGTACTGTGATCACAACCCTGTTTACCTCTAAGGGTAGGTACTGTAATCACAGCACTGTTTACCTCTAAGGGTAGGTACTGTGAGCACAGGACTGTTTACCTCCCAGGGTAGTTACTGTGAGCACAGCACTGTTTACCTCCCAGGGTAGTTACTGTGAGCACAGGACTGTTTACCTCCCATGGTAGGTACTGTGATCACAGCACTGTTTACCTCCCAGGGTAGGTACTGTGATCACAGCACTGTTTACCTCCCAGGGAAGGTTCTCTGATCACTGCACTGTTTACCTCCCAGGGTAGATACTGTGATCACAGCACTGTTTACCTCCCAGGGTAGGTACTGTGATCACAGCAGTGTTTACCTCCCAGGATAGGTACTGTGATCACAGCACTGTTTACCTCCCAGGGTAGGTACTGTGATCACAGCTCTGTTTACCTCCCAGGGTAGGTACTGTGATCACAGCACTGCTTTCCTCCCAGGGTAGGTACTGTGATCACAGCACTGTTTACCTCCCAGGGTAGGTACTGTGATCACAGCACTGTTTACCTCCCAGGGAAGGTTCTCTGATCAGAGCACTGTTTACCTCCCAGGGTAGATACTGTGATCACAGCACTGTTTACCTCCCAGGGAAGGTACTGTGATCACAGCAGTGTTTACCTCCCAGGATAGGTACTGTGATCACAGCACTGTTTACCTCCCAGGGTAGGTACTGTGATCACAGCACTGTTTACCTCCCAGGGAAGGTTCTCTGATCACAGCACTGTTTACCTCCCAGGGTAGATACTGTGATCACAGCACTGTTTACCTCCCAGGGTAGGTACTGTGATCACAGCAGTGTTTACCTCCCAGGATAGGTACTGTGATCACAGCACTGTTTACCTCCCAGGGTAGGTACTGTGATCACAGCTCTGTTTACCTCCCAGGGTAGGTACTGTGATCACAGTACTGTTTACCTCTCAGGGTAGGTACTGTGATCACAGTACTGTTCACCTCGCAGGGTAGGTACTGTGATCACAGTACTGTTCTCCTCCCAGGGTAGATACTGTGATCACAGTACTGTTCACCTCCCAGGGTAGGTACTGTGATCACAGTACTGTTCACCTCGCAGGTTAGGTACTGTGATCACAGTACTGTTCACCTCCCAGGGTAGATAGTGTGATCACAGTACTGTTCACCTCCCAGGGTAGATACTGTGGTCACAGTACTGTTCACCTCCCAGGGTAGGTACTGTGATCACTGTACTGTTCACCTCCCAGGGTAGATACTGTGATCACAGTACTGTTCACCTCCCAGGGTAGATAGTGTGATCACAGTACTGTTCACCTCTCAGGGTAGGTACTGTGATCACAGTACTGTTCTCCTCCCAGGGTAGATACTGTGATCACAGTACTGTTCACCTCCCAGGGTAGATACTGTGATCACAGTACTGTTCACCTCCCAAGGTAGGTACTGTGATCACAGTACTGTTCATACTCCCAGGGTAGTACTGTGATCACAGTACTGTTCACCTCCCAGGTAGGTACTGTGATCACAGTACTGTTCACCTCCCAGGGTAGGTACTGTGATCCCAGTACTGTTCACCTCCCTGGGTAGGTACTGTGATCACAGTACTGTTCACCTCCCAGGGTATGTACTGTGACCTCAGCACTGTTCACCTCTCAGGGTAGGAACTGTGATCACAGTACTGTTCACCTCCCAGGGTAGATACTGTGATCAAAGTACTGTTCACCTCCCAGGTAGATACTGTGATCACAGTACTGTTCACCTCCCAGGGTAGGTACTGTGATCACAGTACTGTTCACCTCCCAGGGTAGGTACTGTGATCACAGTACTGTTCACCTCCCAGGGTAGGTACTGTGATCCCAGTACTGTTCACCTCCCAGGGTAGGTACTGTGATCACAGTACTGTTCACCTCCCAGGGTAGGTACTGTGATCACAGCACTGTTCACCTCCCAGGGTAGGTACTGTGATCACAGCACTGTTTACCTCCCAGGGTAGGTACTGTGATCACAGCACTGTTCACCTCCCAGGGTAGTTACTGTGATCACAGCACTGTTTACCTCCCATGGTAGGTACTGTGATCACAACACTGTTTACTTCCCAGGGTAGGTACTGTGATCACAGCACTGTTTACCTCCAAGGGTAGGTACTGTGATCACAGTACTGTTTACCTCTCAGGTTAGGTACTGTGATCACAGCACTGTTTACCTTCCAGGGTAGGTACTGTGATGACAGCACTGTATACCTCCCAGGGTAGGTACTTTGATCACAGCACTGTTTACCTCCCAGGGTAGGTACTGTGATCACAACACTGTTTACTTCCCAGGGTAGGTACTGTGATCACAGCACTGTTTACCTCCCAGGGTAGGTACTGTGATCACAGCACTGTTTACCTCCCAGGGTAGGTACTCTGATCACAGCACTGTTTACCTCCCAGGGTAGGTACTGTGATCACAAGCAACTGTTTCACCTCCCAGGGTAGGTACTGTGATCACAGCACTGTTTACCTCCCAGGGTAGGTACTGTGATCACAGCACTGTTTACCTCCCAGGGTAGGTACTGTGATCACAGCTACTGTTTTACCTCCCAGGGTAGGTACTGTGATCACAACTACTGTTTCCTCCCAGGGTAGGTACTGTGATCACAGCACTGTTTACCTCCCAGGGTAGGTACTGTGATCACAGCACTGTTTACCTCCCAGGGTAGGTACTGTGATCACAGTACTGTTCCCTCCCAGGGTAGGTACTGTGATCACAGCACTGTTTACCTCCAGGTAGTTACTGTGACACAGACTGTTCACCTCCCAGGGTAGATACTGTGACACAGACTGTTACCTCCCAAGGGTAGGTACTGTAATCACAGCACTGTTTACCTCCCAGGGTAGGTACTGTGATCACAGCACTGTTTACCTCCCAGGGTAAGTACTGTGATCACAGCACTGTTTACCTCCCAGGGTAGGTACTGTGATCACAGTACTGTTTACCTCCCAGGGTAGGTACTGTGATCACAGTACTGTTCACCTCGCAGGGTAGGTACTGTGATCACAGTACTGTTCACCTCGCAGGGTAGGTACTGTGATCACAGTACTGTTCTCCTCCCAGGGTAGATACTGTGATCACAGTACTGTTCACCTCCCAGGGTAGGTACTGTGATCACAGTACTGTTCACCTCCAGGGTAGGTACTGTGATCACAGTACTGTTCACCTCCCAGGGTAGATACTGTGATCACAGTACTGTTCACCTCCCAGGGTAGGTACTGTGATCACAGTACTGTTCACCTCCCAGGGTAGGATACTGTGATCACAGTACTGTTCACCTCCCAGGGTAGATACTGTGATCACAGTACTGTTCACCTCCCAGGGTAGGTACTGTGATCACAGACTGTTTACCTCCCAGGTAGATACTGTGATCACAGTACTGTTTCACCTCCCAGGGTAGATACTGTGTCACAGTACTGTTTCACCTCCCAGGGTAGGTACTGTGATCACAGTACTGTTCACCTCCCAGGGTAGTACTGTGATCACAGTACTGTTTCACCTCCAGGGTAGTACTGTGATCCCAGTACTGTTACCTCCCAGGGTAGGTACTGTGATCCAGTACTGTTCTACCTCCCAGGGTAGATACTGTGATCACAGTACTGTTTCACCTCCCAGGGTAGGTACTGTGATCACAGTACTGTTCACCTCCAGGGTAGGTACTGTGATCACAGTACTGTTCACCTCCCAGGGT
>NC_069404.1:47720557-47829353 GCF_026875155.1 Cherax quadricarinatus
GACTTATGTCATCTCTCACCCTAATCTTGCCACCATCAACACCATTGTTAACGAGGAGCTGATCAAAATATCGACTTGGATGACAGCCAATAAACTTACGCTTAACACTGACAAAACCTACTATATTATGTTTGGTAGCAGAGCAGGAGTTGCGCAAATTAACATTAAGATCGACAACACTCTAATTACCAGACATAACGAGGGCAAATTCCTAGGCCTATACCTCGACAACAACCTGAATTTCAGCACCCATATCCAACACATAACCAAAAAAGTATCCAAAACAGTTGGGATTCTCTCCAAGATACGATACTACGTGCCGCAAAATGCCCTTCTCACACTATACCACTCACTTATTTATCCATACCTCACCTATGCTATTTGTGCTTGGGGATTAACTGCAGCAACACACCTAAAGCCAATAATAATCCAACAAAAAGCCGCAGGAAGAATAATCACTAAATCCCATCCCTGGCAACACACCCCCCCCCCCACTCTTCATAGATCTAAATATCTCTATGACATTCCCCGTGTCCGACTAAACCTTTACTAAAATTCAATATATGTCAAAGGCCCTAAAATCTGAAACACCCTACCTGAAAACTTTAGAACTGCAGACACATTCATCACCTTCAAAACTACCATTAGAAAACATCTTATCTCCCTGATACACCCCGTCAACTATTTACACGAATACCACCTGGTGGTTCACACTTACACTCACTCACCCATTTATCCATAAACAGAAATATCAATCTCAATCTTAAAATAATGAATCCTAACTAGTCATAAGTTGGCCTGTGATACTCCAATACTGAAACTATGTACTGTGCTAAAACAAAAGCATTCACATTGCTAAACTCACAAACTAGTATTTAGTCACTTAGCCATAATACCAACTTACCTCATAATTTGTAATATTTTAAATTTAAGAATTAATATAAGTCTGCCCGAAATGCCTAGCCATGCTAGGTGTTCTAGTGGCCCCCTCTGTAATTATTATTTTACTACATGTAAACCACACAATAACCAAATTCTGTAAACTCAGCATTGTAATCCTTATAGAGAATAAACTTTGAATTGAATTGAATTGAATTGAATCGGGTGCAGGCGCGCAGGTGTGGGGACCATGGTGGTGTAGGTGTACAGTTGTGATGATCATCGCGGTGTAAGTGTGCAGGTGTGGGAACAATCGTGGTGTAGGTGTACAGTTGTGATGATCATCGCGGTGTAAGTGTGCAGGTGTGGGAACAATCGTGGTGTAGGTGTACAGTTGTGTGGACCATCGTTGTGTACGTGTACAGGTGTGATGACCATCGTGGTGCAGGTCCACAGGTGTGGGGAAATAGTGGTGGAGGTGTACAGGTGTGATGACCATCGTGGTGCAGGTCCACAGGTGTGTGGAACACCGTGCGTTAGGTGTACAGGTGTGAAGACAATCGTGGTGTAGGTGGACAGACGTCATAACCATCGTGGTGCAGGTGTAGAGGTGTGGGAACAAACGGGGAGCAAGTGTACATGTGTGGGGACCATCGGGGTGCAGATGTACAGGTGTGGAAACAGTCGTGGTGCACGTATACAGGTGTCGGTACCATCATAGTGCTAGTTTGAGGACCATCATGTTAAAAGTGTACAGGTGTGGCGATCATCCTGATACAGGTGTACAGATGGTTAATGATACAGTTCACACTCAGTAGTTAACATGCTTCACTCTCAGTAGTTAACATGCTTCACTCTCAGTGGTTAACATGCTTCAGTCTCAATGGTTAATATGCTTCACTCTCAGTAGTTAACATGCTTCACTCTCAGTGGTTAACATGCTTCACTCTCAGTGTTTAATATGCTTCACTCACAGTAGTTAACATGCTTCACTCTCAGTGTTTAACATGTTTCACACTCAGTGGTTAACATGCCTCACTCTCAATGATTAACATGCTTCACTCTCAGTGGTTAACATGCTTCAGACTCAGTGCTTAACACTGTCCATTCACAGTGGTTAATATCCTTCTCTCATAGTGGTTAACAAGTTTCACTCTCAGTGGTTAACATGCTTCATACTCAGTGGTTAACATTGTCCATTATCAGTGGTTAATATCCTTCTTTCTCGGTGGTTATCACACTTCATTCTCAGTGGTTAACACGCTATTAGCGGTTAACATGCTTCACTCTCAGTGGTTAACACGCTATTAGCGGTTAACATGCTTCACTCTCAGTGGTTAACACGCTTCAATTTCAACGGTTAATATGCTTCACTCTCAGTGATTAACATTCTCTACTTTCAGTGGTTAACATGATTCAATTTCAACGGTTAACATGCTTCACTCTCAGCGGTTAACATGCTTCACTCAGAGTAGTTAACATACTTCACTCTGAGTGGTTAACATGCTTCACTCTCAGTGGTTAACATTGCTCTCTCTCAGTTGTTAACTTTGTTCACTTTCAGCGGTTAACATTGTTCACTCTCAGTGGTTAACATTGTTCACTCTCAGTGGTTAACATTGTTCACTCTCAGTAGTTAATTAACAAGGATCACTTTCAGTGGTTAATATTGTTCACTCTCTGTGGTTAACATTGTTCACTCTCAGTGGTTAACATTGATCACTTTCAGTGGTTAATATTGTTCACTCTCTGTGGCTAACATTGTTCACTCTCAGTGGTTAACAGTGTTTGCTCTCACTGGTTAACATTGTTCACTCTTAGTTGTTAACTTTGTTCACTTTCAGTGGTTAACATTGTTCACTCTCAGTGGTTAACATTATTCACTCTCAGTGGTTAACATTGTTCACTCTCAGTGGTTAACAGTGTTTACTCTCACTGGTTAACATTGTTCACTCTTAGTTGTTAACTTTGTTCACTCTCAGTGGTTACATGTTCACTCTAGTGGTTAACAGTGTTACTCTCACTGGTTAAATTTTCCTCTTAGTTGTTAACTTTGTTCACTCTCAGTGGTTAACATTGTTCACTCTCAGTGGTTAACATTGTTCACTCTCTTTGGTTAACATTTTTCACTCTCTGTGGTTAACATTGTTCACTCAGTCGTAAACATTGGTAACTCTCAGTGGTTAAAATTGTTCACTCTCCGTAGTTAACATTGTTCACTTTTAGTGGTTAACATTGTTCACTTTCAACGGTTAACATTGTTCACTTTCAGTAGTTAACATGCTCCACTCTCGGTGGTTAACATGCTTCACTCTCATTTGTTAACATGGTTCTCTCTCAGTGGTTAACATAGTTCAGTCTCAGTGGTTAACATTGTTCGCTCTTAGTGCTTAACATTGTTCACTCTCAGTGGTTAACATTGTTCACTCTCAGTGGTTAAAATTTTTCACTCCCAGTGGTTAACATTGTTCACTCTCCTTGGTTAATATTGTTCATTCTCAGTGGTTAGCATTGTTCACTCCCAGTGGTTAACATTGTTCACTCCCAGTTGTTAACATTGTTCACTCTCAGTGGTTAACATTGTTCACTCTCAGTTGTTAACATTGGACTCTCTTAGTAGTTAACATTGTTCACTCTCTGTGGTTAACATCGTTCACTATCAGTGGTTAGCATTATTCACTCTCCGTAGTTATCATTGTTCAGTCTCAGTGGATAACACTGTTCACTTCTCAGTTGTTAACATTGTTCACTCTCAGTGTTTAACATTGTTCACTCTTACTGGTTAACATTGTTCACTTTCAATGGTTAACATTGTTCACTTTCGCTGGTTAACATTGTTCACTATCAGTTGTTAACATTGTTCAATCTCAGTAGTTAACATTGTTCATTCTTAGTTATTAACATTTTTCACTCTCAGTGGTTAACATTGCTCACTCTCAGACGTTAACATTGTTCACTCTCCGAGGTTAACATTGTTCACTCTCAGTTGTTATGGTTCACTCTTAGTGGTTAACATTTTTCACTCTACGACGTTAGCATTCTTAACTCTCACTGGTTAATATGCTTCACTATCAGTGGTTAATATTGCTCACTGTCATTGGTTAACATGTTTCACTCTCATTGTTACGATTGTTCACTCTCAATGGTTAACATGCTTCACTCTCAGTGGTTATCATTGTTCACTCTCGGTGGTTAACATTGTTCACTTTCTGTGGTTAGCATTGTTCACTCTCAGTGTATGACATTGTTCACTCTCAGTGGTTAGCATTGTTCACTCTCAGTTGTTAACATTCTTCACTCAGTGGAAAACATTGCTCACTCTCTGTGGTTAACATTGTTCACTCTCAATGGTTAACATTGTTCACTCTCAGTGGTTACCATTGTTCACTCTTAGTGGTTGTTACAAACAATGCGATTCTAAAAGCTTAGAGATCTCCAGTGAATACTAGAAAGGACTGCCCTTCTAGCATCCAGCCTGTTACTGGGTTTTCGTAACAAGTAGTCAGTATCCTTGTCCAATTATCCATTAAAATTCAGTATGATTCAATAGTGCTTCAGGATTACAACTGGTAGGCTACTAACTAGAGAAATTAAAATTTAATAAATTTATTAAGTCCAGAGGTATATTATCCAATTAAATTAAATTAATCACAGTAATCAAAATAATATCAATTCTCTCGAGTACAGTATTATTGTGCTGAAAGCACAATTCTTAAGTACCATCTGGTACATTAACATTTAATAAGATATTACAAATATGTATAAGTTTATGTGTATGTATGTATGCTCTAAGTAGTTCGTTATGTCTCACGACTCAACTAGACTTAAACAAGTGACTGACAAAGTCCTCACATAAACTAACTTCTTGACCAACTGGCAATCAGAACAGTCTGCTTGAATAACAAAACGAATGCTAAACCCAATAGCAATATAACAAGCAACTGCGACACAGAATCAGGAACAAGGAGATAATATAACGACACTAAGTAGGGACCATCTGCAGATCCTCCACAAAAGTCACAAAACTCCCATACTACTGAATCTAAGTTCAGCATAAGAAAATCCCCGACCGTGATAATACACAGATACCAGTACAAATTAGGTCAGAAGCTACAGCTCAAGACCCCGAGTTGATTAGAGTGTCTATGCGACACACAACCTCAGTACAACGTCGAAAGTCACTAAGTCTATACAATGTTCTGTGAGCAGAGTTCTACAGAACTAACAAGAATAATGAGACAGACAATCTGTCCAACCACCAAGAGAGTCTAGACCAGACTGAATACTTCAGGCGAGGTGAGGACACCCCTCCTCGATCACGTGATAGCTCCATGGACAACTGCAGCTCAGAAGCCGGCAGAGTAACGAGCAAGGAGCGATAATTACAGTAGTTAGACAATCAAGACTTGAACTGAGCACATAATATGTAACATCCTACCTCACAAAATTTAGCTAAGTCAAATAATAATAATATAAAGCAATATATTTACGATTTAGCTATTATCGCTAATATAAGCAATATAAAATTATATGAAAAGGTGATAATTATATATATACATTACATTCATAATCATAATATACATTATATATATTGCAACCCATTCAGGGGTTGTAACACTGGTTAACATTGTTCACTCTCAGTGGTTAACATTGTTCACTCTCAGTGGTTAACATTGTTCACTCACAGTGGTTAACATTGTTCATTTTCTGTGGTTAGCATTGTTCACTCTCAGTTGTTAACATTGTTCACTCACAGTGGTTAACATTGTTCACTCTCTGTGGTTAACATTGTTCACTCTCAATGGTTAGCATTGTTCTCCTTCAGTGGTTAACATTGCTTACTCTCTGGTTAGCATTGTTCACACTCAGTGCTAAACATTGTTCACTCTCACTGGTTAGCACTGTTCGCTCTGAGTCGTTAACATTGTTCATTATCAGCTATTAACTTTGTTCACTCTCAGTGGTTAACACTGTTCACTCTCCGACGTTAACATTCTTAACTCTCAATAGTTAATATGCTTCACTCTCAGTGGTTAATATTGCACACTCTCAGTGGTTAACATGTTTCACTCTCAATGGCTAACATTGTTCACTCTCTGTGGTTAACATTATTCACTCTCAGTGGTTAAAACTGTTCACTCTTACTGGTTAACATTGTTCACTCTTAGTGGTTAACATTGTTCACTCTTAGTGGTTAGCATTGTTCACTCTTAGTGGTTAACATTGTTCACTCTGTGGTTAACATTCTTCACCCTCAGTGGTTAACATTGCTCACTCTCTGAGGTTAAATTTTTTCACTCTCACTGGTTAACATGCTTCACTCTCATTGGTTAATATTGCTCACTCTCAGTTGTTAATATGTTTCACTCTCAATTGTTAAGAATTTTAACTGTCTTTGGTTAACATTGTTCACTCTAAGTGGTTAACAGTGTTCACTCTAAGTAGTTAACATTGTTTACTCTTAGTGGTTAACATTATTCACTCTCAATGTTTAGCATTGGTCACTCTTAGTGGATAATATGCTTCACTCTCTGTAACATTGTTCACTGTCAGTTGTTAACATTGTTCACTCTCAGTGGTTAACATACTTCACTCTCAGTCGTTAACGCGTTTCAGTTTCAGTAGTTAACATGCTTCACACTCAGTGGTTAACATGCTTTACTCTCAGTTGTTAACATTGTTCACTCTCAATGGTTAACATTGTTCAGTCTCAGTGGTTAACACTGTTCACTCTTAGTGGTTAACATTGTTCACTCTCAGTGGTTAACATTGTTCACTCTTAGTGGTTAACAATGTTCACTCTCCGACGTTAATATTCTTAACTCTCACTGGTTAATATGCTTCACTCTCAGTGCTTAACATGTTTCACTCTCAGTGGTTAACATTGTTCACTCTCTGTGGATAACATTCTTCACTCTCAGTGGTTAACATTGTTCACTCTCAGTGGTTAATATTGTTCACTCTCAGTGGTTAACATTGTTCACTCTCAGTGGTTAACATTGTTCACTCTCATAGGTTAACATTGTTCTTTCTCCGAGGTTAACATTGTTCACTCTTAGTGGTTAACGTGTTTGACTTTTAGTGGTTAAGATTGTTCACTTTCAATGGTTAACATGCTTCACTCTTAGTGTTTAACATTGCTCACTCTCAGTGGTTAGCATTGTTCACTCTCAATGGTTAACATTGTTGACTCTCATTGGATAACATTGTTCACTCTTAGTGGTTAACATTGTTCACTCTCCGATGTTAACATTGTTCACTCTCCGATGTTAACATTTTTCACTCTCACTGATTAACATGGCTCACTCTCCTGTGGTTAATATTGCTCACTCTCAGTTGTTAACATGCTTCACTCTCAGTGGTTAAGATTTTTTACTCTCTGTGGTTAACATTGTTCACTCAGTGGTTAACATTGTTCACTCTCAATGGTTAACATTGTTCACTCTCAATAGTTAACATTGTTCTCTCTCAGTTGGTAATATGCTTCACTCTCTGTAGTTAACATTGTTCACTGTCAGCGGTTAACATTGTTCACTCTCAGTGGTTAACATGCTTTACTCTCAGTGGTTAACATTGTTCTCTCTCAGTGGTTAACATTGTTCACTCTGAGTGATTAACACTGTTCACTTTCAGTGGTTAACATTGTTCATTCTCAACGGTTAACATTGTTCATTCTCAACGGTTAACATTGTTCATTCTCAACGGTTAACATTGTTCATTCTCAACGGTTAACATTGTTCATTCTCAACGGTTAACATGCTTCACTCTCTGTGGTTAACATGCTTCACTCTCAGTGGTTAACATTGTTCACTCTCAGTGGTTAACATTGTTCATCTCAAGGTTAACATTTTCATCTCAGGGTTAACATTGTTCACTCTCAAGTGGTTAACATTGTTCACTCTCAGTGGTACATTGTTCATTCGTGGTTAACATTGTTCACTCTCAGTGGTTAACATTGTTCACTCTCAGTGGTTAACATTGTTCACTCTCAGTGGTTAACATTGTTCACTCTCAGTGGTTAACATTGTTCACTCTCAGTGGTTAACATTGTTCACTCTCAGTGATTTAATCACCTGTGTTCTCTTTACCTGGATAATATTTTTAATGACATATTATTAATTTTTTAGAACAGAGAGAAGGACTGATACGCAGACAGACAGACAGACAGACAGACAGACAGACAGACAGACAGACAGACAGACAGACAGACAGACAGACTAGTAAATAGATAGAAACGTGGTTAGACAGGCAGGTTATCTGTCGATGCTTAAGAGAAATAAATTCTCAGTTCCTGCCAAGCGTCCGTAATCATTTTCAGAAGTCCTAAGTATGTTGTATACACACCAGCTGCACCACCTGGTAGTGCAGGTGGTAGTGTAGGTGGTGATACAGTGGGTGATGCTGGTAGTAGTACAAGTGGTAGTGCAGGTGGTGATGAATCATCACTTGTACTGCCACCTGCACCACCACCTGCACCAACACCTTCATCACAAAATGCACCACCATCTGCATCACCACTTGCACTACCACATGCACCACCCAACCCGCTACATACCACCGTTTCACCATCCACCTGCCATCAACACCTGAAATTTCACAAAACCATGAACTTTACTACCTGAACACTACCACCTGCACCACCCGCTAACCTGCCACCACCACCTGCACCACCACCAGTACCACCACCTGCACCATCACCACGTGCATCACCACCTGCTCTACCACCTGCACCACCACCTGCACCACCACCTGCATCACCACGTGTACCATCATCGGCATCACCACCTGTACCACCACCTGCGCCACCATCTGCACCACCACCTGCACCACCACCTGCACCACCACCTGCACCACCATCTGTACCACCACCTGCACCACCTCCTGCGCCACCACCTGCACCACCACTTGCACTACCACCTGCATCACCACCTTCACCACCACCTACACCTCCACCAGCACCACCCTGCACCGCCACTTACACTACCACCTGCACACCACCTGCATCTCCACCTGCACCACAGTCAACACCACCACCTGTACCACTATCTGCACCACCACTTGCACTACCACCTGCACCACCATCTGTTCCACCACCTGCACCACCACCTGCACCACTACCTGTACCACCACCTGCACCACCACTTGCACCATCCTCTGCTCCACCACCTGCACCACCACCTGCACCCCAACCTACAACACCACCTGCACCACCACCTGCACAACTACCTGCTCCACTACCTGCACCACCCCCTGCTTCACCCCCTGATCCACCACCTGCACCACCACCTGCACCACCACCTGCACCCCAACCTACAACACCACCTGCACCACCATCTACACCACTGCATGCACCACCAAGTGCACCACCACCTACACCACTACTTGCACCATCCCCTGCTCCACCACCTGCACCACCACCTGCACCCCAACCTAAAACACCACCTGCACCACCATTTGCACTACCACCTGCATCACCATCAACACCACCACCTGCTCTGCAACCTGCATCACCACCTGCACCACCACCTGCACCACCACCTGCACAATCACCTGCACCACCACCTACACCACCACCTGCACCACCATCTGCACCATCACCTGCACCACCACCTACACCACCACCTGCACCACATGCGCTACCACCGCATCCACCACCACCACTTGCACCACCACCTACACCACCACCTGCACCACCTACACCACCACCTGCACCACCACCTGCACCACCACCTGCACCACCACCTGCACCACCACCTGCACCACTACCTGCACCACCACATGCACTACCACCTGCACCACTACCTGCACCACCACCTGCATCACCACCTGCACCATCACATTCACCACAACTTGTACTATCACCTGCATCACCATCTACTCCACCATCTGCACCACCACTTGCACAACCATATGCATTACCACCAGCGTCACCACCTACACAACCACCTACACCATAATGTTAACCAGCTGAACACTCCAGTAGCAGTTTTAATCAGCTGTACACTCCAGTAACAATGTTAACCAGCTGAACACTCCAGTAACAATGTTAACCAGCTGAACACTCCAGTAACAATGTTAACCATCTGAACACTCCAGTAACAATGTTAACCATCTGAACACTCCAGTAACAATGTTAGCCATCTGAACACTCCAGTAACAATGTTAACCAGCTGAACACTCCAGTAACAATGTTAACCATCTGAACACTCCAGTAACAATGTTAACCATCTGAACACTCCAGTAACAATGTTAACCATCTGAACACTCCAGTAACAATGTTAACCAGCTGAACAATATGTTCTTAACATCTATGAAGGAAGGCTGACTGGTTCTTCTATTACGAGTTATCACTCAACATGATGCTGACAGCATGTGCAGAGTGCCACCTGCCAAATAATGAGTCATTCATTGGCACTTATTAACGTCATTAGTGGTAATCACAATAAAGCAGCGATTATATGACGGCTGGGACACTGGAACTAATAATGTTGAAATTGAAGGTCACTGTTGGATTACCAGTGCCACCAACACAGTGCCACATATGTGCACGTGGCACTGTGGGGTGAGTATAGCACCTTGATGCACTGAAGGTCAACTTAACACTTAGATACTAACACGTGTAGCACTGAGGCTCAACACAATACACACACAAACACAGACACAAACACACTCACATACACGCACACACACAGACACACAGACACATAGACACACAGACACAGACACAGACACAGACACAGACACACACACACACACACACACACACACACACACACACACACACACACACACACACACACACACACACACAAGAGATTAGTGCAAAAGCTGGAGGACCAGGCAGAGATAACAGGGAAGTCACTACATCGGATCAGGGAATACCTGTCAGGAAGACAGCTAGCTATAGTACGTGGCGAGGTGTCAGAGTGGGCGCCTGTGACGAGCGGGGTTCCACAGGGTCAGTCCTAGGACCGTTGCATGTTGTGAACGACATGTCGGAAGGAACAGACTACGAAGTGTCCCTGTTTGCATATGATGTGAAGCTGATGAAAATAATCCAATCGCATAAGGACCAGGCAGAAATACAAAGGGTTCTGGACAGGCTAAAGGCCTGGTCCAGCAACTGGCTTCTGGACTTCAACTCCACCGAGTGCAAAGTCATGAGATTTGGGAAGGGCAAAGAAGACCGCAGACGGGGTACAACCTAGGGGGCCATGGACTATAAATCTCACACAAGGAAAGGGATCTTGGGGTGAGTATAACACAGGAAACATATCCTGAGGCACTGTTACAAAAAAACGCTATTCTAAAAGCTTAGAGATCTCCAGTGAATACTAGAAAGGACTGTCCTTCTAGCATCCAGCCTGTTACTGGGTTTTCATAACAATTAGTCAGTATCCTTGTCCAATTATCCACTAGAATTCAGTATGATTCAATAGTGCTTCAGGATTACAACTGGTAGGCTACTAACTAGAGAAATTAAAATTTAATAAATTTATTAAGTTGTCTAGGCGTATATCAAATTAAATTAAATTAATCACAGTAATCAAAATAATATTAATCACTTCTCTCGTGTACAGTAGTATTGTGCTGAAAGCACATATCACATTTATAATTCTTAAGTACCGTCTGGTACATTAACATTTAATAAGATATTACAAATAAGTTTATTTGTATGTGTGTAAGTGCTCTAAGTAGTTCACTATGTCTCACAACTCGACTAGACTTAAACAAGTGACTGACAAAGTCCTCAAATAAACTAATTTCTTGACCAACTGGCAATTAGAACAATCTGCTTGAACAATAAAAAGAATGCTAAGCCCAATAGCAATATAACAAGCAACTGCGACACAGAATCAGGACAAGGAGATAATATAACGACACTAAGTAGGGACCATCAGCAGATCCTCCACAAAAGTCACAAAACTCCCATACTACTGAATCTAAGTTCAGCATAAGAAAATCCCCAACTGTGACAGTACACAGATACCAGTACAAGTTAGGTCAGACGCTACAGCTCAGGACCTAAGTTGCTCAGAGTGTCTATGCGACACACAACCTCAGTACAACGTCGAAAATCACTAAGTCTATACAATGTTTTGTGAAAAGAGTCTCCAGAACTAACAATAATGAGACAAGAGACGATCTTCCAACAAGGGCCTATAAGGGAGATTTAGGCACTTCTTGTCTGGAATACATTGAACCACCCAGCGAGTCTAGACCAGACTGAATACTTCAGGCGAGGTGAGGACACCCCCCCCCTCGATCACGTGATAGCTCCGTGGACAGCTGCTACCCAGCAACAGAAGCCGGCAGGGAAACGAGCAAAGAGCTATAATTACAGTAGTTAGACAATCAAGACTTGAACTTTGAGCACATAATATATGTGTTACATCCTACCTAACAAAATATCTAAGTCAAATAATAATATAAAGCAATACATTTACGATTTAGCTATTATCGCAAATATAAGCAATATAAAATTATATGAAAAGGTAATAATTATATATATACATATTAATCATTGCAACCCATTGAGGGGTTGCAACAGGCACACATCAACCAAATAACTGCTGCAGCATACAGGCGCCTAGCAAGCCTAAGAACAGCATTTCGACATCTTAATTAGGAATCGTTCAAGATCCTGTACACTGTGTACGTTAGGCCCATATTGGATTATGCAGCACCAGTTTCGAACCCACCCCTAGCCAAGCACGTAAGAAAACTAGAGAAAGTGCAAAGGTTTGCAGCAAGACTAGTCTCGGAGCTAAGGGGTATGTCCTACGAGGAGAGGTTAAAGGA
The DNA here is from genome assembly GCF_026875155.1 of Cherax quadricarinatus. NCBI lineage: Eukaryota > Metazoa > Arthropoda > Malacostraca > Decapoda > Parastacidae > Cherax > Cherax quadricarinatus. Next base: position 47,733,239 of record NC_069404.1, read on the forward strand.
AACCGACCTGACGACACTGGAGGACAGGAGAGATAGGGAAGATATGATAACCCCATGTAAAATGCTGAGAGGAACCGACAAAGTGGACAGAGACAGGATGTTCCAGAGATGGGACAAAGCAACAAGGGGTCACAGTTGGAAGCTGAAGACTCAGATGAATCACAGGGATGTTAGAAAGTATTTATTCAGCCGCAGAGTAGTCAGGAAGCAGAATAGTCTGGGAAGAAGTGATGTAGTGGAGGCAGAATCCATACATAACTTTAGAAAGGGATATGATGAAGCTCATGGAGCAGGAAGAGTGACCTAGTAGCAGCCAGTAAAGACGCGGGACCAGGAGCTATGACATGACCCCTGCAACCACAACTAGGTGAGTGCAACTAGGTGAGTACACACACACACACAAAACAGCACAAAATTTTCCAGCAGACACAAAAAAGAAATTTTAATTAATGTGGTTTAACAGATCAAGGGAAGTGAGTGTTAAGTTAATGCAAATATGGTTTTTACAGATAGCATTAACGTTCAAGAAACACTCGCCATTAAATATGTGAATGGCACAGTGGAAGCGAGAGATAAACGGATAGTACAGGGAACTATAATATATGTATATATATAAATATATATATATATATATATATATATATATATATATATATATATATATATATATATTATATATATATATATATATATATATATATATCGCAACCCAAATGATTCAGGATGGAAAACAACCACAGGGGGAGTAGAATGAGAGCTCTCGGCCATTCGTATTGCAATCAACACATCATCAGGAGTATGCTGCGGTCAGAGGTCAAATGAGGTCAAAGGCCTGTTATCCTGGTTGTAAAGAGAACAAAATAAACACAGCAGAAAAACTTTTGACTTATATTATCCTTCACCAATTTAGAACAGAAGTATGTACACTATATACAACAATAGGTATTAGTGCACTCCACGGTAAGCAAGGCAGAATAGAAGCCACTAGAGAGCAGACCGTGCTTCAGCCAGCTCTAGAATGGGAATGACAAATGCAGACAGGTGAGTGGTACCCACATCACCTCTGGGATTGCCAAAAACCATCTTCTCATTGGCTGGAACCTGGGTACTGGTTGAACGACTGGGCCCCATCGTCAACCCTCAGTCCCTGGTTCGCTGGTTGGGGGAGATAGCCTGTAAATGAGGGCGTGTAAATGCGCTGAATAAAGGTTACGTACTCTTTGCATGCCACACCCCCACCCCGAGAAGGCTCAGGATTAGGCTCCCACCTCCCAGTGGTAACCGTGCCGCCATTGCACCAAATAATGGGACAGCCTTTCCTCTCAACCATCCAACTCTTAGATAGAGCTCAACTTTTCTCGTGACAAAAAGCCAAACCCTAAACTCAGAGCGAGACAGCAGACAGTCGGGCTAACATAGGTCCAAGACACTGGTGAACAGTAGCCCGCATCCCCTCACTAAGAAAACAAGAACCCACAGCAGAGGATAAAAAAAAAGAGCTTGGAAGGGGCTACCACAGTAACCTAACACATCCTAACCTAATATATATAATTATAATTATAATAAATAATAACATTGTTAGACTCTAGATAAAGAGTCTGTCAACATATTTTCTTTGCCGGCAATGTGTAAGATTTTGAGAGAATAGGGTTGCAGTCGTAGACTCCATCTCATGAGCCTCGTATTGTGGTTCTTCATGGCTTGGAGATATACTAGAGGGTTGTGGTCACTATGGACAGTGACCACCTGCGAAGTCTGGCCCACGTAAACATCAAAGTGCTCCAAAGCCAGTACCAGTGCGAGGGCTTCTTTTTCAATGGTAGAGTAAGCCCTCTGATGCGGCTGGAACTTGGCAGAGAAGAAGGCTACAGGCTGCAACTCCTCGTCCCCATTTTGCAACAGTACTGCCCCAACCCCAGACTCACAAGCATCAACCTGTAATGAGAAAGGTTTGGAGAAGTCTGGAAACAAAAGAATGGGTGCAGTACACAATAATCTTTTTGCTTTATCAAAAGCACCTTGACATTCTGGGGTCCAATTAAAGGGAACTTTGTGACTGGTAAGAGGGGCTACGATATCTGAAAAATTCTTACAGAATCTTCTGTAAAATCCTATCATGCCTAGGAAACGTTGAAGAGATTTCCTATCACGTTGAACTGGATAATCTTTAATGACAAGAACTTTAGCAAATTTAGGAGCAACTTTACCACTACCTACTTCATGGCCTAGAAAAGTAACAGTGGCCTGGCCAAAGGAAGACTTAGATAAATTGACAGTTAAATTGGAACTCTGAAAGGTCTCAAAAAAGAGCCTTAAGTCTAAATAGGTGTTGATCCCAAGTATCAGACACCACAACAATATCATCCAGGTACGCTGCCGTGCCTTGAAGTCTTTTAATAGCCTGATGGATAAGTTTCTGGAATGAAGAGGGAGAATTTTCATTCCGAAGGGGGTAACTGTATATTGATAATGACCTCCTGGAATTACAAAGGCAGAGATTTCCTTCGCCTTATCCGTCAAAGGTACCTGATAGTAACCTTTAAGGAGATCTAACTTGGACACAAAAGTAGCCTTACCCACAAAGTCGATTACGTCATCCAGACGAGGAAGAGGGTAAGCATCTGTGATTGTGACCTCATTCACCTTACGGTAGTCTGTACACATACGAAAACCTCCATCAGCTTTTTAAACAAGGATGCACGGTGAAGCCCATGGACTAGACGACTCTTCCACTAACCCATGGTCTAACAGAAATTCTACCTATTGCTGAAGTAGCTTCTGCTTTTCAGGATAAGCTCTGTAGGGGAGAGTTTAATAGGTTTAGTTTCCCACATCTACATCATGATAACCTAATGTACATTTTCTCGGCACATCCGAAAAAATATCTGGGTAAGACTTTAAAAGCGCAGTTAAACTTGTTGCTTGAGTTTCAGACAGCCCCACCATTAAAGGGCCAGGGTCATTGAGGAGGACAGAGTTTGGAAGTTTGATATTAATTTCAGAAATAGAGTGCAAAGACTCAGAATCGTCCTCAGAGATAGAGGACAGAGTCATTACTGGGACTTTATCTGGTGTATGGAAAGATTTTAATTGATTAATGTGGTAAGTTTTAGTTTTTGAGGTCTTATCAAGGGGAGCTAACACATAATTTACATCAGATAATTTACTTACGATTTGCATAGGGCTCGTAAATTTAGCTTTCAAGGCGTGGCCAGGTATAGGTTCCTGCACCAACACCTTGTCTCCTGGATGGAAGGAGTGGAATTGTGCATTTCTGTCATACCTCTGTTTCATCTTATTTTGAGCTGTCTTCAGGTTAGCCTTGGCTAACTGACGTGCCACCTGCAACCTTGAAGACGGGTTGTAGAGTGTTGAGCTAACATCTTCTCCCATCCATCCTTCTTTGAGCACCCGAGGAGGACCTCGTACATTGTGCCCAAAGATCAGCTCAAACGGACTATACCCAGTAGACTCCTGCACAGTTTCTTTTATTGAAAACAGCAAAAAAAGTAGTGATTCATCCCAGTCTGTAAGAAAATGCATGCAAAAAGTTCTTATCATGGTTTTTAACGTCTGATGGAATCTTTCCAAGGCGCCTTGGGACTGAGGATGATATGCAGTGGGTAAGTTGTGGATTATCCCTAACCTAGATAATGCTTCCCTAAATGCTTTGGAAGTGAAGTTAGTACCTTGATCACTTTGAATAGATTTAGGAGTGCCAAAACAAGAAATAAATCTGGTTAAAGCTTTGAGAATAGCTTTAGTATTAATACTGCACATGGGAATTGCTTCAGGGTATCTAGTTACTCTATCCATAATGGTAAATAAATGCCGATTTCCCGACTTTGACCTAGGTAGTGGACCTACACAGTCTATGATTAATTCTGCGAAAGGTTCTCCATCAGCAGGTATAGAGTGGAGAGGTGCAGGTTTAATAGAATGTACAGGTTTCCCTACTTGCTGACATTCTCGGCAACACCGGATATGATTCTTCACATCCTGCTTTAATTTTGGCCAATAAAATTCTTTTGTGATACTATATAATGTTTTAGTAATTCCTAAGTGACCTCCTAATGAAGTATTATGAACTATATTCTATATTTGAGGTCTAAACTTTGTTGGAACTACTAACCTGTCTGACAGTTGCCGGCCATCTATCTCCTTACCATTCTCAGTGCAGATCAAATAGTCGTTTTTAAGTTTATACTTGACCGGATGATCCGAAAAGGATTTACCCATGGCTGCCTGAAAAGTGAAACTCAAAGAAGGGTCCTTTTGTTGTTCCTCACGGAAGGACAGTCCCTCGGGCATGGAAACAGAGATATCTGGCAATCCTGCAACCTTGGAATAGGAAGGCTTGATCTGGGTCTGTTCACTTGATCTGCGAGGCCCTGGCCAGTTTTCCTCGTAAAACAAATTGGCTATTCCGAGATCGGAGTCGTCCAAGGATAGGTCAACATTCTCGCCAGACAACCCTTGGGATGTTGCCCGAGTTATGGTCAACACCGGAGAAGAAATAATCATTATGGGTTCAGGATATACACTAACAGTGGTAATGTTATTACCCAGTAATAACATGGCATCTTTCATGGGGAATCCCTCGGATACACCCACACTCAAGTATCCAGTGTAATATTTGCACTGTACATAAATTCTATGCAAGGGGACAGAATATATAGCTCCTCCAAATGCTTCCAACAAAACAGAGGAATTTAAGGTGTTCTTTGAAAGGGATAATATTCCCTCTCTTATAAGTGAGCAATATGCTCCAGTATCTCTAAAGGTTTTGACTTCAGTTGCTTTGGAGTTTTCCTGAACTGAAATAAGACTCTGACAGTAATAAGGGGACATCCCATTCTCTACTTTTTTCATGGACATGTTATTAGGGATATTAGAGATTTTCCCAATGGGTTGGGGTTTGTGGGGGCAGTTGGGACGGATGTGACCTACTTTGTTACAGAGAAAGCAGAAAACAGGCTTGCCCTTTACTCCCTGCTGATGCTGCAACTGGTGTCGCTCTGGCTGGTGTCTCTCTGGATACTGTTGTCGAGTTACACAATGTTGAGTGGTTTGTCTCTCACCAGGTGGACCATAAGTTGAGAAGCGTGGTTCACCAGGTGACTTAGTTGGCTGACGTAGACGTTCTCCCTCCGGCTGGCACTTCATCCTCCAAGGTTGACGATCTCTGCTCATGCCAGGCTGTTGAAAAGAGAGATGGGACCGCTCGGACAAGGAGCGGTTAGTTTCAAAGGTATCAGCCAACCTGGCTGCCTCCAATGCAGTGGTTAAGTCATGATCCTGCAGAAAAACTCGAACCTCTGGTCCCACAGACTCCAGCAGGTTGTCAACCAGAATAAGCTGCACAAGATCATCGAAGGTAGCAACACTACTTGCTTTATACCTGCTGTCGCACAAAATCAACCAGGGATTGACCAAGCTCTCGTCTGCCTAACTTGAAGTTTTTCCTATACTTAGCTGGGATACATGTATATGCTCTCAAAACTGTGGTCTTCACTACTTTATAATCGGAAAAATTAGTGTCATTTAACACTGACGTAAATTCCTCTGCCTTACCAAACAATGCTGTGTGAACCAACGATGCCCAATGCTGTTCCGGCCACCTCAAGGCTCGAGCCTGATTTTCGAAAGTTTCGAAAAATTGTTCCTGTTCGGCCTCATTGAAGCGGGGAACAAGCTGTACTGCTTTCTGTAAACTAAAGTCATTTACAAGTTGCGAAAACTGCCTTCTTTCTTTTTCCCTATCAAACTCTCTTCCTTGGCAAATGCCCTCTGCTCCCTAGTCTGCTCAAGATTGATTTTTGCCAGCTCAAGTGCCAACGCCGCTGATTCACCTTGAGACAACCCTGCTGCACTACACTGGCGATTTTGCTCCATTGATGTATCATCTTCCTCCTGCGAGAACATCAGAGTTTTATTCCTGGCTCCCGTAGAGGGAGGAGTCTGATGTGCCATCTCCTCCTCCCGAAGTTTGTCGGTGATGAGTGAAGGCAGTTGCGCAGCTGTGAGAGTGCGTTCGTAATCAATGCCAATGGAACGACCAATTTGCCAACAACGCTGAAGGGACAATTTAGTCAAGTTAAATAAAGTATATGCCGACACCAGACGTCTGACTCGTCTAAGTGGCATACCCCAATGTATAAGTTATTTGCTATGCACAGAACAATTGCAGAATATCCCAACATAACACTTTATTTGCAAAACACGCTTAGCTATGCACAATACGATTGGAGAATGCCCCAACGTAACACGTTATTTGCAGAACACGCTTAGCTATGCACAGTACGATTGCAGAATACACACATACGCTTGCAAGGTGGATACACAATAGCAAAGCTGACTGCAAAATCTTCATACAAGATTGACCGTAGCGAAGCGAGCACACCGAACAAGCTAGTAGCGAGCTGTTGAACGATCATACAATAGCAAGGCTGACTGTGAGGGAAAAGTTCAATAGATAGGAGTAGAGATATAGTAATGATAGTTTCATTGCCGGCTACTAGTTAAGGTAGGGTGAGTCACCCTCCCGTTTTTCCCGCCTTTTCTTCCCCACCCCTAAAATGGTAGTTTGATTGCCGGCTGCTTGTTAACGTAGGGTCAGTCTAGCTCCCGCTATCCCTTCCCCTCCCTCTTCCACCCCCCCCCTCGAAAGGTGACGTGTGGGGCTCTGGTCAAACAGTAAATCACTAGACTCACAGCTCCCAACTCTACTGTAAGTACATGCTGCCTTGTATTCTAGTGGATTTATTGGTTGAAAGCTTCACTTTTGATCAATAATAAACTTAGTCTTTTCAGTCTTGCGCTATGTTGACTGTTGTAATAATCACCACATCTTTTAAGTATCAGACTTGCCATGGAGAGTGATTATTTAAGCAGTGGGTAACCTGTCTATCTTTCCAGCTTGGATGTCAGAGAGGGTCACCTGGCAATCAACGAGTAGAACAGGAGAAGGACTAACGTCCAGAGACTTCTCCATTTTGGTATTGAACTACCTGTGCACCTGTAGGAAATTGCAGGACGTAACTCCACAGCATTGCAGCGGTAAAGATCCTGCTTTCCTGTCATAGGGAGAGATTACTCACTGGTATACTGTGAAGAACTAGCCAGTGGATGGTCACCAACACCTACGACCCCCCCCCTTCATCAGCAACGGCTACGATTTCAACAACACAGTGTCGCCAACACCAGACACCCCTATTAGCGTTGAATTCAGTTATCATTTATATTTTTCATTTTCTTTAATGTAGGATTAATATTTCATATTTAAGTGTTTTACATTTTATATTTTCTATATAATAAAGTGTTTATGTTTGACTGTTATTATTTCTTTTTCTATTCACTAATTTTCCTGAGGAGGAGCCAGCCTGGGTAATACTGACTGAAGTTGTTACAGGGCTGAGTAAACCTTCACACTGACCATAGCAAGGCAATTGACACGCAAAGTTTGTAAAGCGTTGGCAAAGCTAATGCAATGCCAGACAGCAAGCTACACAATGTTCCTGCTTCCAGCGTCACCCTAGGCTCAACCCGTGCTCTAAGTCCAGCTCCAGCTCTCGGACAGGCTACCCATATTACAACCTAGGAGTCCAAATGGCCTGTTATCCTGGATGGAAAGGGAGCAAAATAAACACAGCAGAAAAGTTTTGACTTATATTATCCTTCAATTTAGAACAGAAGTATGTACACTATATACACTATGTACAACAATAGGTATTAGTGCACTCCACTGTAAGCAAGGCAGAATAGAAGCCACTAGAGAGCAGACCATGCTTCAACCAGCTCTAGAATGGGAATGACAAGGGCAGACAGGAGAGTGGTACCCACATAACCTCTGCAATTGCCAAAACCATCTTCTCATTAGCTGGAACCTGGGTACTGATTGAACGACGGGGCCCCATCGTCAACCCTCAGTCCCTGGTTCGCCTGTAAATGAGGGTGTGTACATGCGCCGAATAAAGGTTATGTACTCTTTGCATGCAACACTGTCCTAAGCCGTCTGGGAATTAGCGTGGGGTGTTGCCGAGCGCCGTAGTGTATTGCTTTAGAATCTCAGGCTAAAGTGTTGAAGGGGGTTCTACTTCTTCTGGAGGAAAATAGGATCCTGAAGCTTCTCCTAAATGGGTTTGAGAGTGAGTGTGAGATGGTTGGAGCTGGTAATGAGGAAAAGGTTACCACCAGTGAGTTGGAAAGTGGCAGGCACTTTAAGTAGCAAGTGGTTCATAATTCAGAAAGAACGAAGATAAGGAAGGCTAATAGAGGAGAAGTGATGGTAGGAAATCAATTCTCTGTTCTCCAGGACGAGTGTACTTCAGTGGTTAGTGCAGTTAAAGGTACCAGTGATTCCCCTGCTAATCAAGGTAAGAATATTCTGATTGTGGGAGACTCTGAGGTAAGATATATGGACCAGGCTTTTCGTAACAGAGATAGGAAGGTCAGACAGAGGGTGTGCCTCCAAGGAGCTGGTGTTGGTGGACACGATATCGGGAAGGGTAGGAGACAGGAGCTGTTAGATAAGTACGTCAGCCATAGATGTAGTCAGGTCTAAGGGAGGGATCCCAATCATATGTAGCATCTTGCCCAGAATGGGAGTGGGCAATGAATGGATGTCTAGAGCAATTGGTATAAATTGATGGCTAGACAGGTACTGCAAGGAACTTGCAATCCCATTCATTGATAACTGGGGCAAATTCTATGGTAAACGTGATATGTATGCTAGGGATGGGGTTCATTTCTATGGGGATGGAGTGTTTGCATTAGCAATTCGATTGAAGGGGTCATTGATGACTTGTCTAAGACTTTAAACTGATAGATTATAGAGGTATGGGTGTTTGTGGGAAACAATCAGGCTGCAGTACTAGGGTTGAAAACAACAGATATTCCCAAGATACCCCAGGGATATGTTTAAAAGATAATATTCAAAATAAAGTCGATAGTAAAGGCAAAGCAATTGTTCAACAAACATAGAGAGATAGTAGAGGTAAACGAGTGATTAGCTCCTGTAAGGTTTACTATACAAATAGTAGGTGTCTAAGAAATAAGAAAATAAGTTAAGATTACTTGCAAGTGCAGGTAATATTGATGTTATTGCTATAACAGAGACCCGGTTGAAAGATAGAGTAATGCCTTCTGAGTGCAACATACAGGTATATAAATTATTCCTCACTGAAAGGATCAACAGGAGAGATGGTGGAGTGGCGATGTATGTCAGAGATAATCTAAACTGTTGTGTTAGACAAGATATAAGATTAGAAACATCAGACACAGAATCTGTTTGGCTACACTTTCTAGAGGAACATGACAAATTAAATTTGGGTGTGATTTATAGGCCCCCAAACCTTGATAGAGAGTGCAATAAGCTGATATGGGATGAAATTCATAAGGCATCTAGATATGAAAATATTGTGGTAATGGAGATTTTAACTTTAGACAAATTGATTGGAACAATGTGATCTGAAATCTCGAATCTAGTGAATTTCTTGATACGGTTCAGGATTACTTTTTAAATCAGTTTGTGAGAGAACCAACTAGAGGAAACAATCTGCTTGGCTTGGTTCTTGCCAATAAAGAATCAGTAATTAATAGTCTTGAGGTTAATGATGAGCGATCACAAATCACTGTTTCAATATATCATGGAATTACCCAGATAACTGCAATCAAGCCTTTGTCCCAGACTTCTGCTTGGCCGACTTCATGGGACTGAGAAATTACCAGGGTGGGCTAAACTGAGATGACCTGATTATGGGTCAGGTAGGAGGTGTTGGTTGCCAAAATGACATATCTCAGAGCATAGTTCTAGCTGCCCAGACAACTTTTGCTCTGAGTAGGGAAATTAGATCTCACAAAAATGATCCCAAATGGATAAACAATAGATTACAACATCTCATTGGTCAAGAGAGAGGGATATATAGCGTATCAAATGAGGGGATGGGCAGTTAAGAAATCGGTATATTCAATTAAAGATATATATATATATATATATATATATATATATAGATATATATATATATATATATATATATATATATATATATATATATATATATATATATATATATATATATATTTTATATATATATATATATATATATAGGAATAAGAAAAGCAAAGAGGGATTATGAGGTTAAATTCGAAGGAGATTTGAAGACTAATCCTAAAAGGTTCTTTCAGGTATAAAGAAGTAAGATTAGGGACAAGATAGGCCCACTTAAAAGTAACTTAGGTCAGATGACTGACAGTGATAAGGAAATGTGTGAACATTTCAACACTTCCTCTCAGTTTTTACTCAGGAAGATACTAGCGATATTCCCGAAATAATAAATTATGCAGAACATGACGATAATGAACTATCCACGATTGGGTTAAATAGTGACATGATCCTCAAACAAATAGAGAAATTAAAACCTAACAAATCACCCTGCCATGAGGAACTGTTTGCAAGGGTTTTAAAGGAATGTAAAGAGGAACTCAGCATACCTTCAGCTAATCTTGTCAATATATTATTACAAACTGGCATAGTGCCAGACAAGTGGAAAATGGCAAATGTAAATCCTATTTACAAGGAAGATGACAAGGCAGGTGACAGGTCCTTGGCTTCGAACTAGAGACCAATAGGCCTTACCTCCACAGTGGGAAAATTTGTGGAATCAATAATTGCCGAGGCAATTCGTAGCCATCTTGAAAGGCATAAATAATATGATTAATGAATCTCAACACGGTTTTACAAAGGGGCGTTTCTGTTTTACGAATATACTAACTTTTCACTAAGGTATTTGAGGAGGTAGATCATGGTATTGAATATGACATTGTGTATATGGACTTCAATAGGGCTTTCGATAAAGTATTTCGATAGGCTATTAAGGAAACTTAAGGCACACGGAATAGGAGAGGAAATTTTTTCCTGGGTAGAGGCATGGTTGACAAATAGGCAGCAAAGAGTTTGCATAAATGGGGAGAAATCAGAATGGGGGTACGTCAAAAGCAGTGTTCCCCAGGGGTCAGTGTTGGGTCCTTTGTTGTTCACAATTTACATAAACGACATAGATGAGGGAATAAATAGCGACATAAGAAAATTTGCTGATGACACCAAAATAGGCCGTCCAGTTAATTCTAATGAGAACATTAGAGCACTCCAGGATAATTTGAATAGACTGATGCAATGGTCGGAGAAATGGCAGATGCAGTTTAATATAGACAAATGCAAAATTCTAAATGTTGGACAGGAAAATAACCATGCCACATATAAACTAAATAATGTAGTTCTTAATATTACCTGATTGTAAAAAGGATTTAGGAGTTCTGGTTAGCAGTAATCTACAACCAAGACAACAGTGCATAAGTGTTCGCAATAAAGCTAACAGAATCCTTGGCTTCATAGCAAGAAGTATAAATAATAGAAGTCCTCAGGTTGTTCTTCAACTCTATATATCCTTGGTTAGGCCTCATTTAGATTATGCTGCACAGTTTTGGTCACCGTATTACAGAATGGATATAAATGCTCTGGAAAACGTACAAAGGAGGATGACAAAGTTGATCCCATATATCAGAAATCTTTCCTATGAGGATAGACAGAGGGCCCTGAATCTGCACTCTCTAGAAAGGCGTAGAATTACGGGGGATATGACTGAGGTGTATAAAAGGAAAACAGGAATAAATAAAAGGGCTGTAAACAGTATGCTAAAAATATCTAGCCTAGGCCGAACTCGCAGCAATGGCTTAAGTTGGAAAAATTCAGATTCAGGAAGGATATAGGAAAGCACTGGTAACAAAGTTGTGGATGAATGGAACAAACTCCGGAGTTTCGTCAAAGAAGCTAAGACGTTGTGTAGTTTTAAAAATTGGTTAGATAAATACATGAGTGGGTGTGGGTGGGTGAGAGTTGGACCTGACTAGCTTGTGCTGCTAGGTCAGATGCCGTGCTCCTTCCTTGAGTGGATGCGACCTGACCTGACTATGTTAGGGCGTTCACTTAAGCCGGTAGGAGAACTGGATTTGCCTCGCTTGGGCTTGTAAGCCTTCTGCAGTGTTCCTTCATTCTTATGTTCTTATGTCCGTATGCAAAATTGCAGATAAGAGGAGGATGCCCAAGCAAGTACGTTCCTAAAGGACATCTTTACTGGAGTAAGTGAGTGAGGGATGGAGAGAGAGAGAGAGAGAGAGAGAGAGAGAGAGAGAGAGAGAGAGAAGAGAGAGAGAGAGAGAGGTAGAAGGGAACAGGAAGTGCCCCTAGGCATAGCAGTACCCATAATCGGAAGGCTGAATATTATAGCATTAGAAAAAAAACCTCAAGCATTCATATTGTAATAACCTAAACAAAAGTAACTTTGCAATAATAAAAGATTCGGTCATATTGCCCAATGATATCATTAACTTTAACTTTTTTAACAAGTCGGCCGTCTCCCACTGAGGCAGGGTGATCCAAAAAGAAAGAAAATTCCCAGAAAGAAAATACTTTCATCATCATTCAACACTTTCACCTCACTCACACATAAACACTGTTTTTGAAGAGGTGCTCAGAACACAACAGTTTAGAAGTATATACGTATAAAGATACACAACATATCCCTCCAAACTGCTAATATCCCGAACCCCTCCTTTAAAGTGCTGGCATTGTACTTCCCATTTCCAGGACTCAAGTCCAGCTATATAAAAATAACCGGTTTTCCTGAATCCCTTCACTAAATATTACCCTGCTCACACTCCAACAGATCGCCAGGTTCCAAATACCATTCGTCTCCATTGACTCCTATCGAACACGCTCATGCACGCCTGCTGGAAGTCCAAGCCTCTAGCCCACAAAACCTCCTTTACCCCTTCCTTCCAACCTTCTCGAGGACGACCCATACCCCACCTTCCTTCCCCTACAGATTTATATGCTCTCCATGTCATTCTACTTAGATCCATTCTCTCTAAATGACCAAACCACCTCAACAACCCCTCTTCAGCCCTCTGACTAATACTTTTATTTACTCCAGGCCTTCTTCTAATTTCCACACTCCGAATTTTTTGCATAATATTTACACCACACATTGCCCTTAGACAGGACATCTCCACTGCCTCCAACCGCCTCTTCGCTGCAGCATTCACAACCCAAGCTTCACACCCATATAATAGTGTTGGTACTACTATACTTTCATACATTCCTTTCTTTGCCTCCATAGATAACGTTTTCTTGTCTCCATATATACCTCAACGCACCACTTACCTTTTTTCCCTCATCAATTCTATGATTAACCTCATGCTTCATAAATTCATCCGCCAACATGTCAACTCCCAAGTATCTGAAAACATTCACTTCTTCCATACTCCTCCTCCCCAATTTAATATCCAATTTTTCTTTATCTAAATCATTTGATACTCTCATCACCTTACTCTTTTCTATGTTCACTTTCAACTTTCTACCTTTACACACATTCCCAAACTCATCACTAACCTTTGCAATTTTTCTTTAGAATCTCCCATAAGCACAGTATCATCAGCAAAAAAACAACTGTGTCAATTCCCATTTTGTATTTAATTCCCCATAATTAAATCCCACCTCTCTCCCGAACACCCTAGCATTTACTTCTTTTATAACCCCATCTATAAATATATTAAACAACCATGGTGACATTACACATCCCTGTCTAAGACCTACTTTTACCGGGAAGTAGTCTCCCTCTCTTCTACGCACCCTAACCTGAGCCTCACTATCCTCATAAAAACTCTTTACAGCATTTAGTAACTTACCACCTATTCCATATACTTGCAACATCTGCCACAATGCTTCCCTATCCACTCTATCATATGCCTTTTCTAAATCCATAAATGTAATAAAACCTTCCCTACCTTTATCTAAATACTGTTCACATATATGCTTCAATGTAAACACTTGATCTACACATCCCCTACCCACTCTGAAGCCTCCTTGCTCATCCGCAATCCTACATTCCAATCCTACAATACGCTTTTCCTGGTATACTCAGTAAACTTATTCCTCTATAATTTTTACAATCTCTTTTGTCCCCCTTCCCTTTATATAAAGGTACTATAAATGCTCTCTGCCAATCCCTAGGTATATATATATATATATATATATATATATAATATATATATATATATATATAATATATATATATATATATATATATATATCATTTACCAAACTGCGGCAGGCCAGGACTCGACCCTACGAACCTTGTACCGCCTCAAGAAACAGCACAACGTACGCATCATCTTACCTCTGCGCCACCGATCCTGCAAGACTCACGTATGCAGCTGAGCTACGTATTTGTTTTTCTCGTGATCCTATTGTTTAAATACCCGTCTCAACAAGCAGTCTATATAGTAATGAAATCACGAAACAAGTTATTTTAAATCATTTACCAAATAACGGCAGGCCAGGACTCTTCCTCTAGAGGCAGCACAATGAAACAGTAAAAAAAACTTTTGGTTTATTACGGTCAAACTGATAAGTCTCGAACTAAGATTAAAACAACATGAATATAGCATTAGAACTAGACAAGATTCTATTACTGCAGTTATTCATATGAGAGATTTTAACCAAACAATTTATTATCAAAAAATTGAGAAAGTTATATCAAGCAAGTCCATGGTCGACAGGAATATAATTGAATCATGTTTCATAAATAACAGTTTTGAAAATAATAAGTATATATCCTTTGGTTTATATATATTGAATTCATTTATAATTAATAAAATTTGAGAAGACTTTCTATGATACATTAGACAAGTCATAAATCTTAGTTCTTGAGTAGAGCATCAGATGGGCTTCACAGAGTTGGGTGTTGTCACGCGAGTGTGAGGTGTTGCTTTGTTGTTGTGATGTGATGGTGAGGCGTAGTCTTGACCCTTTATATGCCTTCCTTTGATGTTTTGCCCTTTGTGGTTCTTTGATAATGTAAGAAGTCACGAAAGCACTTCGAATTTCCCTATTCTTTCACAGTGGTCGTTCTGCATATTCTGATATCACCTGTTTACTGTGATCTTATTGCGTATATATATATATATATATATATATATATATATATATATATATATATATATATATATATATATATATATATATATATATATATATATAAGAACTAAAAAAGAAAATAGAAGAAAACCCAGAGGGATGTGTGTATATATATATGCCTGTACATGTATGTGTAGTGTGACCTAAGTGTAAGTAGAAGTAGCAAGACGTACCTGAAACCTTGCATATTTATGAGACAGAAAAATGGACACCAGCAATCCTACCATCATGTAAAACAATTACAGGCTTTCGTTTTACATTCACTTGGCAGGACGGTAGTACCTCCCTGGGCGGTTGCTGTCTGCCAATCTACTACCTATTCTTATTCTTGTTTATTTCCTCTTATCTCCATGGGGAAGTGGAATAGAATTCTTCCGCCGTAAGCCATGCGCGTTGTAAGAGGCGACTAAAATGCCGGGAGCAAGGGGCTAGTAACCTCTTCTCCTGTATATATTACTAAATGTAAAAGGAGAAACTTTCGTTTTTCCTTTTGGGCCACCCTGCCTTGGTGGGATACGGCCGGTGTGTTGAAAGAAAGAATATATATTATATATATATATATATATATATATATATATATATATATATATTATATATATATATATATATATATATATATATATATATATAAATATATATATATATATATATATTATATATATATATATATATATATATATATATAAAATATATATATATATATATATATATTATTATATATATATATATATATATATATATATATATATATATATATATATTATATATATATACGCAATAAGATCACAGTAAACAAGGTGATATAAGAATATGCAGAACAACCACACAATACCCAAAACCCAGGTTTTGGGTATTGTGTGGTTTACATGTTATAAAATACTAATTACAGAAGGGGCTACTAGGACACCTAGCATGGCTAGGCATTCGAGCAGACTTAGAAATTAGTTCTTAACATTAAATCCTTACAGATTATGGTATTAAGGCTAAGTGACTACATTATAATTTGTGAGTTTAGCAATGTGAATGCTTTTGTTTTGGCACAATACAAAGTGTCTATATTGGAGTATCATAAACAAACTTATGACTAGTTAGGATTTATTATTTTAAGATTAAGATTAGTATTTCTGGGTTTATAGTCAGTGGGTGAGTGAGTGTAATTGTGAACCACCAGGTGGTTATCATGTAGTTAGTTGTCGGGGTGGATCAGGGAGATAAGATGATTTCTAACTGTAGTTTTGAAGGTGATGAATGTGTCTGCAGTTCTAGAGTTTTCAGGTAGGGTGTTCCAGATTTTAGGTCCTTTGAAATACATTGAATTTTTGTAAAGGTTTAGTCGAACACGGGAAATGTCATAGAGATGTTTGTGTCTGGTGTTATGCCTGTGGATCCTGTCACAAATATCAAGAAAGCGTTTTAGGTCAAGGTTAATATTGGAATTTAAGGTCCTGTAGATATAGATTGCACAGTAGTAAGTGTGGATGTTCTGAACAGGGAGTAAGCTTAGATCTATGAAGAGTGGGGGAGGGGGTGCTGCCAGGGATGGGATTTAGTGACTATTCTTACTGCGGCTTTTTGTTGGGTTATTGTATGTATGCAAAACAACAACTGTGAAAGAATAGAGAAATTCCAAGCGCTTCGTGACTACTCACATTCTCAAGGATCAATAATAGTAATGCATCAAAGGAAGGCATATAAAGGGTCTAGACCACACCTCACTATCACATCCCACAACAAAGCAACACCTGATGCGCGACTCATAAGAAAGGGAACACTGCAGCAGGCTCGCTGGACCAACTAGACAGGTCCTTCACACAACCCACGACCAAACTATTCTACCCAAGAATTAAGAATTTTAAAATTTATTATTTGTCCAATGTATTATTAAATTCTTCCCAAGTTCTGTTAGTTATAAATGGATCTAATTTATATAAACCAAAGGAAATATTCATATTATTGTCAAAACTTCTTTTCATGAAACAAGATTCAATTATATTCTTGTCGATCATGGACTCGCTTGATACAACTTTCTCAACTTTTTGAATATCAATTGGATGGTTAAAATCTCTCACATGAATAAATAGAGCATTGGAATCTTGTCCAGTTCTAGTGCTATATTTATGTGATGAATGGTTTAGAAAACCGACAAGTTGAAGAATTGAGACACTAATGCAACACATGGGAATCTTTATTGAAGAAACGTTTCGCCACACAGTGGCTTCATCAGTCCGATACAAAGTAGAAATGGGTAAGGAGAGGAGAAGTTTGAGGTAATCAGTCCCTCAACCTGGAATCGATGTGTTAAGTCCATCACTTTTGTAGGAAAATTATACTTATGTTGTTTTAATCTTAGTTTGAGACTTTTACCAGTTTGACCGTAATAAACTTTATCGCAAATTTTACAAGGGATCTTATAGACACATCCGTCAGCATTTTGGGGTGAATTCTTTATCAAAAGTTTTTTTTTTACTGTATCAAGATTTTTAAATACAACTTTGATATTAAAAGTCTTAAGAAGAGAAGGCATATCAACCAAGTTTTCATGGTAAGGGAGAACCAACATATTTTTAGTTGAATAAGGCTGGTTGTCCCTTTTTGGATTGTAAAAAGTATTTCTAGCAATTTTAAAAGATTTATCAATTACGTTTCTTGGGTATTTCAAATCATTTGCTATTTCATAAATTTTGGATATTTCCTCATTTATGAACTCTGGACTACAAATACGTACAGATCTCAAAAACATTGATGAGAAAACAGACAGTTTAACTCTATCTTGATGTGAAGAATAATAGTGGACATAGGAACAGTTATTTGTAGGTTTTCTGTAAATTTTAAATTTTAATTCATTATTACCCTTAATAATTAAAACATCTAGAAAAGGCAATGAGTTATTTTCTTCAAACTCAACAGTAAAGTTTATAGAATGGGCTAAGCTATTTAATTTGCCAAGGAAATGGTGAATATCTGCATTCTTGGGCGTAAGACACAAAATATCATCAACATATCTGAACCATATAGTTCTATTGGGAGGATTATATTAAGCAACCTTGTTTCAAAAAATTCCATGTATAGGTTACTAAGAACAGGTGAAAGAGGATTTCCCATTGCCATACCAAACTTCTGAGTGTAAAATTTATCATTAAATACAAATTTTGCATCAACAATGCAAAGTTTAATAAGTTTAATGATAGTAGGAACTGGCAATGGTAAATCATAATTAACGAGTTCTTCAGTTAAGAAACTTAATAAGTCATCAACAGGAACTTTCGTAAACAAGGAAGTAACATCAAAACTAACCATGTTAAAATCATTTAAGTCAGTCAATAAGCTTAATTTATCAACTTAATCTATGTTGTTTTTAACGTTAAAGTTAGAAATTTTGCCAACAATATGGCTCAAAATATCAAAAAGCCATTTGGATAATTTATATGAAACTGACCCTATGGAGCTAATAATTGTTGACATTTTGAGCCTTATTGTTGGCAAAAAATTCTAACTTTAACGTTAAAAACAACATAGATTTAGTTGATAAATTAAGCTCCTTGACTGACCTATTTGGTACAACAATATATATATATATATATATATATATATATATATATATATATATATATATATATATATATATATATATATATATATATATATATATATATATATATATACATGCATATTATAAAGTGTACCAATTAGCATTACAAAATTGTGCAGAAGGAAAGCGCTTGGTAGTCAAATATTACTAACTAATTAAAGCTTTTACTATAATCAACATTTAATGTTTTCTGCATGTTGTATGAGGTTTAAATATTTACATATTTTTGTCTTGCTTCATTCTGCACTTTTCCCAGAATGTTTCTTTTTTTTTTTTTTTTTTTTTTTTTGGCAAATTTCAGACTTACGTTTTGTGCTTGCCTTAATGTGATTATATTTTATTTATTAATTTTTTTGTGCTTTTTTCACGTGTTATTTTCGTGATGCTTATTATCATTTTTCATTTCTTTCTTACGGTAAAATTTGCAGCGATATTCGCAGACCTCATTAAGAACCTTAGCCAGTTATGATCCCAGTGACACGTGCAAGTGTTCCATTACTCTCCCCTTCCCCCTCCCTCCTCTCTCACTCTACATCCTCCTTCCAGATACGTATGTACATTCTCTCTCTGTCTCTCTCTCTCTGTCTCTCTCTCTCTCTCTCTCTCTCTCTCTCTCTCTCTCTCTCTCTCTCTTTCACTCTTTTTTTTACAGACAGTTTGACAAGGTTAGGTTAAGGATCCCTAGCTTTATTGACAAGCTATTTACTGGTTAAGAATTCCTAACTTTATTGGCAAGCTAAGAGCTGTTACATACATCAACTCAATTGAAAGCATTTTTATTGTTATGAGACATACAAGTAGGGAACAGGATGAAGTTGGAGCCATCCGTGGGCCACCATTTTCATCTGATTAACTGACTTGATCTCGCTGACATCATAAGGCTGTACGAATGTGTTCCATACTCGAGTCATCCTGGGGATAAATGATCTCAGATGAAGTGATGTTCTGGAGAAAGGTACAGCCAGAGTGAAGTTGCTGCTTTCTGCCCGTCTTGTGGTACTGAAGCTTCCTTCACGCTGTCCTCGAAGTGGATCCAAGTGTGGTATTTTGACAATATTGGCCTTGTACATAACAGTAAGGCCACCCACATTCCTCCTGCGTTGAAGGCTCTGCTGAAGTGACAGGTCTATCCAGGACTGGTCCAGGCGAGAGATGAGACGTTTTGCTCTGTTCTCTACTCTGTCAAGCAGTTGCAGATGAGAAGGGGGGCAGGCGAACCAAGAAAGTGGAGCATATTCGAGCCGCGAGCGTACTTGTGCCTTGTACAAAATCTTGCAACCCCAGCTGTCAAGCAGATGCGAGATACGGAGAAGTGCTGTAAGCTTCCTGGCTGCTTTGTTTGCAAGATTTACAACGTGGCTTTTTTCATGGTCAGTTTGGAGTCAAATTTCACCCCAAGGATATCAACTTCTTCCCCAGGTGCCAACACCCTCCCATTCATCTTTACTACTGCACTATCATTACCATCATGGTGCCTAGAGATCATCATCATTTGTGTTTTCTCAGGTGCAAATGTTACTTACCATCTATTTCCCCAAGCTGATATAGCTCTTAGCTGGTGATTGATGTAGCTTAGAGCAGCTGGCATTTCTTCTCTTGGATAAGTGAATGTCAGTGTACATTCGTCTGCATATGCATGGGATTCTGGGATGAGATGAAGGTCATTGATGTAGACATTCCATAACAATGGTCCCAGAACGCTTCCTTGTGGAACATTTGCCCCAATAGGATGTCTTGCTGATTCTGTTCCATTGAGAACTACCCTTAGAGATCTACAATGGAGGTAATCACTAAAGAGACATAGCGTAGAGCCTGCTATCCCCAGAGCTTGCAGTTTTGCTAAGAGGCTTTGGTGCTACACCCGGTCGAAAGCACCAGCAATGTCCAGTGCTACCACACAGCTGACTGGATTCATCCAGTGACTGGTGCCACTTAGTGGAGAGGTTTAACAACAGATCAGCAGCAGAGTAACCTTTCCTGAAGCCATATTGACGGTCACAAAGTAGTGAGTGGTAGTCAAAAAACTTTGTCATTTGTCTTGAGATTATTGTCTCAAGGAGCTTGCCAGTGATTGACAGGAGTGACACTGGTCTGTAGTTGCTGATTTCTGCTCTGCTCTTCTTTTTGTGAACAGGGACTACATTTGCCTCTTTCCACAGAGAAGGCCATTTACACTGTACTAGGCAGTGCTAAAAGATGCAAGTTAGAGGTGCTCCTAGCTGGTCTGCACATCTTCTCAGCAATCTTCGGCTCAACTTGTCTGGGCCCACAGCCTTTTCTTAGTCAACCTATTTAAGAAGGAAATGCACCTCCTCCTGCCTTATTGTCACCACTAACAGTTTTGACAATTTTTGCAGCTAGCCAAGGAGGGTCGCTTGCTGGATCAGGAACTTGCATTTTGGTAGCAAAGTGTTCTGCAAAAAGTTCCGCTTTCTGTTTACTAGTAGAGGTGGTCCCATCTTGTTGATTTAGAGGTGGAATGAGTTCATCAGGCAGATAACCTTGTCTGTCCTAGACCAGGGATCACCAAGTTTTGGAGCCTACTCTTCCTGATGCTAGCTTTCTTTTTGTGTTTATCTCCCATTTAGCGATGGCCCACTTTTGAACTTCACCCATATGCCTACAGGCTTGCCTGTGCAAGTTCCTGTTATAGGTGGTAGGATGTCTCTTATACCTTCCCATGCTTTGTACTTAGCAGTAGCAGCCTCTCTACGACGAAAGCCAAACCAAGGCTGATCTGTAGGCTTCGTCACATATTGCCGGTGAGGAATGTGTTCTTGTTGTAGATTAAGGATGTGTCCAGTGAAGGCTTTCACTTGGTTGTCAACATCCCTTTGAGAAGAGCATTCCAGTCGGTGGTGACGAGCTCAGAGCAAAAGGCTGGCCAATTACCTCTTTCCCATAGCCAGGCTGTGCGTGTGGACTCCTCACCTCGTTCTGTAGGGATCTTAAGTGTCGTAAAAACAGCCTTGTGGTCAGGCGATCCAACATAGCCGTGGGGTTGGAAAGTGACTATACCTTCTTCCAGATCACTCACTACTGGGTCAAGGGAGGAGCCAGAGATGTGAGTAGGGATATCAACAAAGTTTCTCATGTCAAACGCTGCAACACGGTTATCAAAGTCCCTCTGTATAAAATGTTGGTTGAGGTCACCAACAATTATATGGTGACACTTGTATTGGAGCAGAAGGGAGTCCACATTTTCCATTAGGAAGTTGACGGGTCTGTGTGTTGCCATTAAGGTCTGTACATTGCACATACAAATACAGATGTACTAGTGTTTATGCATAGCTTGAAGAACATTATTTCAAGATGAGTGGGGATGGCAACATCAATATGCTGGCATGTACATTTTTAGAGAAACACACAACACCTATTACTTGCCCTTTCCTGTCTCTTCTCATCCATGAGGTGTAGTCAGCAATTCTTGCAAAATCTTAAGGAGTCCTGTCGTTCAAAAATGTTTCAACAACACCTATAATGTCGTTACGTCGAGTGTTCACAAAACTGTGTGTGAGCTCTACAACGTTGGTAATGAAACCTCTAATGTTGGCCAACAGGATGTGGATAGCCTAGCTCCTCATTCTTTCTCCTCTTTCTCTCTTTCTCTCTCTCTCTTTTTATTTTTACTGACAAGCTATTTACAAGTTAAGGATTATTAACTTTATTGTCAAGCTAAGAGCTGTTACTTACATCAGCTCATTTGACAGAACATACAAATAGGGAACAGGATGAAGTTGGAGCCATGTGTGTGCCAGCATTTTTATTTGATCAACTGACTATCTCGATGACATCATAATGCTGTACGAATATGTTCCATACTCGAATCATCCTGGGGAAAAATGATCTCAGATGAAGTGATGTTCTGGAGAAGGGTACAGCCAGAGTGAAGTTGCTGCTTTCTGCCCGTCTTGTGGTATAGAAGCTTGTTTCACGCTGTCCTCGAAGTGGATCTAAATGTGGTACAATATTGGCCTTTTACATAACAGAAAGGCCACCCACATCCCTCCTGTGTTGAAGGCTCTGCTGAAATGACAGATCTATCCATGATGGGTCCAGGTGAGAGATGAGACGTCTTGCTCTGTTCTCTACTCTGTCAAGAAGTCGCCCGATGAGAGGGGGGGGGGGGGGGGGGGGCAGGCCCAAACCCCAAGAAATTGGGCATACTCAAGGTGTGAGCATCCCCTTTTTCCCTAGTCAGAAACTTGAACCCCCGCGGGCAAGCAATGCGGGATAAGGGAAGTGCCCGTATTTCTTCCTGGGTGCTTGTTTGCAAGGGTTTTCAACGTTGGTTTCTTCAGGGCAGTTTTAGTCAAATTTCCCCTCCAAGGGTTTTCGCTTCTTTTTTCCCCCTTTTTGCTCCCTCCCTCCCTCCCTCTTCTCCTTCCCCTCTTCCCCTCTCCTCTTTTCTCTCTTATTCTCTCCCCTTTTTCTCCCCCCCTTCTCTAATTTTCTCTCCCCTCTCCCCCTCCTCCTATTTTTTCCTCTCTCCCCTTTTTTCTCTTTTTTCTCTCTCTTTTTCTCCCCTTTTCCCCCCCTCCCTCCCTCTTCCCCTCCTTTTTCCCCCAAAGCATGTACGTTTCTCTCTCTTCCCCTCTTTTTTTCTCTCTCTTCCTCCCCTTCCCCCCCCTCTCTCTCTCTCTTCCCCTCTCTCTATTATTTTAAAATATATAAAAATTTTCTATATTTGATATTTATATATATATAATATATATATTTTAAAATATTTATAATTTTAAAAATTATATTTATTTATATATATATCTGTTTCCTTTCACTTACTTTCTCCCCGGGCTTTTTTTGTTTAATCCCCTTTTGTTCCCCCCAGGTTTTTTATTCACTTCATAAAACATCGGAAAAAATTTAGAAACATCAGGAAAACTTTGAAAAAATTCAGAAATATCAGAAAAACTTAAAGCTCCGATAAAGAAATCACGTAAAGGGTTTTAATAAATAACATTACAAATAAAATTAAATATGTTTAGTAATAATTCATTATTTAATTTTCACTAATAACAAACAACAACTAAGTACATGTAAATTTTTTATAAAATAGGGATTACTTCCCGTGGTAGTTGGGGTTTGGGAGACTGCAAAAAAAACCCCCGGGGGTAATTTCTGTCCTGGGGTAGTAAGGGTTGGGGGACACAACCCCAACCCCGGGAGGATTACTGTCCTGTGTAGTAGGTTTGGGAGACGGGGAAACCCCCCAGGGAGGGATTTTTTTCCTGGGTAGGGAGGAGGTATACAGCAAACCCCCCCGGGGGCGGGATTACCCGTTGCTGTGGTGAGGTTGGGAGAGAGCAACCACCCGGGGGGGTTTTTAAGCCTGAAGGGGTATTGGTAGACACAAACCCCCCGGGAAAGGGATTACTGGCCCGTTGGGAGTTTGGATGGTATACAGGAAAAACCCCCCAGGGAAAAATAAATTCTGTCCCGTGGTTTGTAGTTGGTTTGAGGCAACCCACCCAGGGGGGTTTACTGTCCTGTGGGGAGTAGGTTGGGGCACAACCACCCAGGGGGTTTTTACTGTCCTGTGGTAGGGGTTTGGGAAAACGCCCAACCCCGGATGATTTTCTGTCCGGGGGGAGTAGGTTGGTAGCAGTAACCCCCCCAGGGGGAAATTCCCGTCCGTGGTAATGGGTTTGGGGACCCAAACCCCCCCAGGGGGGTATTACTGTATGTGGTAGTAAATTTGGGTTTAACCCGCAAACCCCCCAGGGGGTAATTCCCGGTTTCCCGTGGTGGAGGGTTTGGGAGCAAGGGAACCCCCCGGGAGGTATTTTTCTGTTCCTGTGGTTTTTGGGTTTGGGAGACAAAAACCACCCAGGGGGGTATTAAATGTCCTGGGGGTAGGAGGGGGGTAACACAACCCCCCCGGGGGGTATTTTCTGTCCTGTGGTAGTAGGTTTTAGACAGTAAACCACCCCCGGTAGGGTTATTTCTGTCCTGTGGTAGAGGGTTGGAAGACAGAAACCCCCCAGGGGGTTTTAAAAGTCCCGTGGGGGTAGGTTTGGGAGACCCGCAACCCCCCGGGGGGTT
Organism: Cherax quadricarinatus; assembly: GCF_026875155.1. NCBI lineage: Eukaryota > Metazoa > Arthropoda > Malacostraca > Decapoda > Parastacidae > Cherax > Cherax quadricarinatus. The sequence goes on from NC_069404.1 coordinate 47,757,904, forward strand.
TTTTACTGGCCCCGTGGTTTAGGTTTGGGGAGACAGCCAACCCCCCAGGGGGTATTACTTTTCCTTTTGGGTAAATAGGTTGGTAGACAGAACCCCCCAGGGGGGTTTTTAACTGTCCCTGTGGGAAAGGGGTTGGGAGACAGCAACCCCCCAAGGGGGGGTTTTACTGTAATTGGTAGTTGGTTGGTAGACCGCAAACCACCCAGGGAGGATTACTGTCCCCGTGGTAAGGGGTTTTTTAGGCAGCAACCACCCAGGGGGGTTTTATGTCCGGGGGTGGGAGGTTGGGGGACAGCAACCCCCCAGGGGGTATTACTGTCCTGTTGGGAGTAGGTTGGTTTGACAGCAAACCCCCCAGGTAAATTTTGCCCTTTTCCCGTGGTAGTAGGGTTTTGGGAACAGAAAAGGGCCCGGGAAAATATTACTTTTCCCGTTTGGGTGTAGGTTTTGGGAAAACAGCAAACCACCAGGGGGGTATTTCTGGCCTTTTTGGGAGTAGGTTTTGGGAACGCCCCCACCCAGGGGGGGTATTTAAATGCCTGTGGTTTGTAGGATGGTAGACAGCAACCACCCCGGGAGGTATTACGGGCCTGTGGGAAATTGGGTTGAGACAGCAAAACCCCCTCGGGAAAAGGGAATTTCTGTCCCGTGGTAGAAAGGGTGGTAGAACAGCAACCACCCCTGGGAGGTATTACTGTCCCGTGGTTGTTGGTGGTAGGGGCAGCAAAACCCCCCCGGGGGTAAAACTTTTCCTGTGGGAGTAGGGTTGTAGAACAGCAAACCCCCCAGGGAGGTATTATGTCCGTGGTAAATAGGTTGGTAGACACAAAAAAAACCCCCCGGGGGTAAATTTCTGTCCCGTGGGGAGTAGGTTGGGTTACAGCAAACCAAACCCCGGGAGGTTTTACTGGGCCCCTTTGGAGTGGGTTTGGGAGGGCCCGCCCCCCCCCAGGGAGGTTTACTGTCCGGGGGTAGTAGGTTGGTAGGGCGCAACCCCTCGGGGGTAAATTCTGTCCCGTGGGGTAGTGGGTTAGGGAAGGGGCAAACCCCCCAGGGAGGGTTTTTATTTTCCTGTGGGGTAGTTTTGGTAGCAGCAACCCCCCGGGGGGTATTACGTCCGTGGGTAGTTTGGTTGGGGGACAGCAAACCCCCCAGGGAAAGGGTTTTACTGTCCGTGGTGGGGGTTTGGGAGACAGCAACCCCCCAGGGGGGTATTAATGTCCCCGTGGTAGGAAAGGGTTTGGGAGACAGCAACCACCCAGAGAGGTATTACTGTCCTGTGGTAGTAGGGTTTGGGAGACAGCAACCAAACCCAGGGAGGTATTAAATGTCCAGTGGTTGTAGGGGTTGGTTTGACAGCAACCAAACCCCCCGGGAGGATTACTGTCCCGTGGGAGTAGGGTTGGTAGGCCAAACAACCCCCCCGGGAGGGTTTTTACTGTCCTGTGGTAGTAGGTTGGGAGGGCAGCAAACCCCCCCCGAGGGATTAAATTTTCCTGTTGGGAGTAGGTTGGTTTTAAAAGCAACCCCCAGGGGGGTATTACTGTCCCGTGGGGTAGGTTGGTGGGCAGCAACCACCCAGGGAAAGGGATTTCTGTCCTGTGGGGGGGGGGTTGGTAGACAGAACCCCCCCCAGGAGGCATTACTGTCCTGTGGGAGTAGTTTGGTAGACCCGCAACCACCCAGGGAGGTATTACTGCCCGTGGGTTGTAAGGGTTGGGAACGCAACCACCCCGGGGAGGTATTACTGTCCTGTGGTAGTAGGGTTTGGGAGCCCCCCAAAACCCTTCCTGGGATTACTGTTCTGTGGTTAGTAGGGTTGGAGCCTTTGAACCCACCAGGGAGGTATTAAATGTCCCTTTGGTAGTTGGATGGGTAGGAAACAAAAACCCCCCCGGAAAAGGGATTACTGTCCCGTGGAAAATAGGGTTTTGGGAGACTGCAACCAACCCCCGGGAGGGATTTTCTGTCCGGTTTGGGGAAATAGGTTGGTTAGGGCAGCAAACCCCCCAGGGGGGTATTAATTTTTCCCTTTTTTAGGAGGTTGGTAGACCGCAAGCACCCCGGGGGGGTATTTCTGTCCGGGGTTTTTACGTTTGGGAGCAGCAAAAATCGGGGAGGGATTACTGTCCCGTGGTTTAGGGTTTTTTTTAGGCATCAACCCCCCAGGGGGGTATCCTGTCCTGTGGTAGTTGGATGTTGACAGCAACCACCCCCGGGAGGTATTACTGCCCCTGGTAGTAGGTTGGTAGACAGCAACCAAACCCAGGGAGGTATTATTTTCTTGGGAGTAGGTTTGGGAGGCAGCAACCCCCCAGGGAGGTATTCTGGGCCTTGGTAATTTAGGTTGGTAGACAGCAACCCTCCGGGGGGGTATTATTGTCCCGTGGTATAAGGGTTGGGAAAACAAACAACCCCCCCCAGGGGGTATTACTGTCCGTGGAGTTGGGTGGTTTGACCGAAAACCCCCCAGGGGGTTTTTACTGTCCCCGTGTTATAGGTTTGGGGGAAAAGCAACCACCCAGGGGAAAGGGATTACTGTCCCGGGGTAGTAGGGTTTGGGAAACAAACAACCCACCCAGGGGGGATTTCCCTCCCCGTGGTAGTAGGTTTGGGTTTTCAGCCCCACCCAGGGAGGTATTTCTGTCCTGTTTTAGGGGGGTTTGGGAGACAGCAAACCCCCAGGGGGGTTTTTACGTCCCCGTGGTAGGGAAAGGTTTTTGGGGGAACAGCAACCCCCCAGGGAGGTATTACTTTCCCTTGGTAGTAGGTTTGGTAGACAGCAACCCCCCAGGGAGGGTTTTTCTGGGCCCCGTGGTTGTAGGGGGGGTAGACAGCAACCACCCAGGGAGGTTTTTACTGTCCTTTTGGTAGTAGGGTTTGGGAACACAACCACCCATGGAGGGGAGTAACTCTTTTGTGTAGGTTGGTAGACAGCCCAACCACCCAGGGGGGTATTACTGTCATGTAGTGTAGGGTTTTTAGCCGTAAACCCCCCCCGGGGGGGTTTTACTGTCCTGTGGTAGTAGGTTTGGGGAAAAGCAGTCACCGGGGGGATTACTGTTTGTGGTTTGTGGGGTTTGGGAGGCAGCAACCAAAAACCCGGGGGGTATTACTGTCCTGTGGTAGTAGGTTGGTAGACAGCAGTCAACCCGGGGAATATTTTCTGTCTTGTGGTTGTAGGTTGGGAGACGGGGAACCCCTCAGGGAGGGGATTTTCTGTCCCTGTGGGAGGTTGGGTTGGGAGAGCATCATACCGGGGGGTATTACTTTTGTGGTAGTAAAGGTGGTAACAGCAAAACCCAGGGGGGTATTTTCTGTCCTGTGGTAGTAGGTTTTTAGACCGCAACCACCCCCGGGGGGGGTATTATGTCCCCGTGGGGGGTAGGTTTGGGAGACAGCAACCATCCGGGGGGTATTACTGTCCTGGGTAGTAGGTTGGTAGACAGCCAACCAACCCCGGGAGGTATTACCCGTCCTGTGGGAGTAGGTGGTAGAGGGGCAACCACCCCAAAAGGGAATTTCTTTTCCTGTGGGAAATGGGATTTTTACAGCAACCCCCCCGGGGGGTATTACTGTCCTGGGGGTAGTAGGGTTTGGTTTGACAGAACCCCCCCAGGGAGGTATTACTTTCCTGTGGGGAGTTAAAGGGTTTTTGGGAGACGGGACCCACCCAGGGGGGGAAAAAAATGTCCGGTGTTTGTAGGAGGTAGACAGCAACCCACCCAGGGAGGTTTAAAAGTCCTGTTGAATTAAAGGGTTTTTAGACACAATAACTCAGGGAGGTTTTTAAATTCCTTGGTAGTAGGATGGGAGACCCGCAACCACCCAGGGGGTATTACTGTCCCGTGGTATTTTTTGGTTTGACCCCCAACCCCCCAGGAAGGTATTAAATGGGCCGGGGTATAGGTTGGAAACGGAACCAAACCCCGGAAGGGTTTACTGTCCTGTGGTTTTTGTAGGGTTGGGAGGGCGCCCCCAACCCCGGGAGGTATTACTGTCCGGGGGGAGTAGGATGGTATACAACAAACCCCCCCCGGGGGGGTATTTTCTGTCCCGTGGTAGTAGGGTGGTAAACACAAACAAAGGGAGGGATTTTCTGTTCCCTGTGGTAGTAGGAATGGGTTTGACATCAAACCCTCCGGGGAGTATTGCTTTCCCCCGGGGTTTTTGGGAAATAGGTTTGGTATACAGCAACCACCCAGGGGGTATTACTGTCCTTTGGAGTAGGATGGTAGACGCAACCCTCCGGGGGGAGGCCGGGGAACGGTTGGGGGGAGAGGGACCCCCCCCCCCCCCCCCCCCCCCAAGGGGAAAAAGGCCCCCCTCCCCCCCCCCCCCCCCCCCCCCAAAACCCCCCCCCCCCCCCAATGGGGGGGTATTATTCCCGTTGGGTTTTGGGGTGGTAACGGCAAAAATCCCCGGGGGGTTTACTGTCCTGTTTTGTAAGGGTTTTTAAAAACAGCAACCAAAATGAGGTTTTTACTGTCCTGTGTTTGTAGGATTGGGAGAAAGGGAACCACCCAGGGAGGGATTACTGTCCCGTGGGAGTAAGGGTTTGGGAGACAGCAAAACCAAACCGGGAGGTATTTCTGGGCCTGTGGTAGTAGGTTGGGAGACGGAACCAACCCCGGGGGGGTAAATTTCTGTCCCCGTGGAGGAGGTTGGTAGACCCGCAAAAACCCCCGGGAGGGGAAATTTCTGTCCTGTGGTGTAGGTTTGGGAGAACAAGGGAACCCCTAGGGGGGTATTACGGGGCTATGGGTTGGGAGTTTTTTTTAGAAACAACCAACCCCGGGGGTATTTTTGTCCTGTGGGGAGAAAGGGTTTTTTTGAAGCAAACCCCCCAAGGGGGGTATTTCTGGGCCTGGGTAGTAGGTTGGAAGGGCAGAACCACCCAGGGGGATTAATGTCCTGTGGTGTAGGTTGGTAGAACCCGCAAAACCCCCGGGAGGTAAATTTCTTTTCCCGTGGGAGTAGGGTTGGAAAACAGAACCACCGGGGAGGTATTATGTCCCCGTGGTAGTAGGTTGGGAAACAAACCCAACCCCCCGGGGGGGTATTACTTCGTTGGGGGGTAGGTTTGGGGCAGCAACCACCCCCGGGGGGGTATTACTTCCTGTGGTAGTAGGTTTTGGGGACACAAAACCCCCGGGGGGGTATTACTGGCCCTGTGGTAGGAGGTTGGGGGCAGAAAACCAAAAAAGGGGGGGTTTTTACTTCCTTGGTAGTAGGTTTGGGAGACAGGGAACCATCCGGGGGGGGGATTTCTGTCCTTGGTAGGAGGTTTGGGAGGGCAGCAACCCCCCGGGGGTATTTCTGTCCTGTGGAGTAGGGGGTAGACAGCAACCATCCGGGGAGGTATTAATGCCTTGGTAGGAGGTTGGAAGGGCAGGGAACCACCCAGGGAAGGTATTACTGTCCTGTGGAGTAGGTTTGGGAGAAAAGCAACCCCCGGGGGGGGATTACTGTCCTGTTGGTAGTAAGGGTTGGAAAACAGCAACCACCCAGGGGTCATTACCCGTCCCGTGGTAGGTGGTTGGTAACAGCAACCACCAAAGGGAAGGGTTTTTCTGTCCCGTGGGGAGAGGTTTTGGTTTGACAGAACCCCCCGGGGGGGGAATTTCTGTCCTGTGGTAGAGGTTTGGGAGACAGCAACCCTTTTTCCGGGAGGGTAAAGAAAAAAACTTTACTTTCCTTTTGGTAGTAGGTTTGGGAGACAGCAACCTCCCCGGGGGATATTTTGCCCTTTTGGTAGTAGGTTTGGGAACAGCAACCCCCCAGGGATATTTTGGGCTCGTGGGAGTAGGTTTGGGCAGCAACCACCCCCGGGGGTTTAACCCCTTGTGGTAGTAGGTTTTGGAAAAACCCGCAAACCCCCGGGGAGGTATTAGCTTGGGGTTTTTAGGGGTTTTGGGAGACAGGCAAAACCCCAACCCGGGAGGATTTCTGTCCCTTTTGGGAGTAGGGGGGTAGACCGCAACCCCCCGGGGGGATTTACTGTCCTGTGGGGTAGGTTTGGGGGGAAAAGCAACCACCCGGGGGGGTATTCGGGCCTGTGGAAAAAGGTTGGGAACGCAACCACCAAAGGGGAAATTTCTGCCTTTTTTTGGTTGTTTGGTGGTAGACAGGGAACCACCGGGGAAAAGTCTGTCCTGTGGAAATAGGGGTGGTAGAAGCACCACCCGGGGAAGGGGAATTTCGGGCCTTGTGGACGGGGGAAAAGGGGGAGGCCCAAACCCCCCAGGGGGTATTCTGTCCCGTTTAGAGGTTTGGGAGACGGGAACCACATTTTGGGGGTGGTTTTCTGTTTTGTTTTAGTAGGTGGGAAAACCCAAACCACCCAGGATTTATTTTTGGCCGGTTTTGTAAGGTTGGAAAACGGGAAACCCCCCCAGGGGGGTTATTACTGTTGTGGGAGTAAAAATGGTAAAACCGGGAACCACCCAGGGAGGTTATTTTGTCCGGGGTAGTAGGTTTGGGAGGACGGGAACCACCCAGGGGGGTATTACTGTCCTGTGGTAGTTTGGGGGAGCAGCAACCCCAGGGGGGGTATTCTGTCCTGTGGGAAATATTGGTAGACAGCAACCCATCGGGGAGGTATTAAGGTCCTGTGGGGGAGGTTGGTAGGACCCGCACCCCCTGGGGATTTTACTGTCCCGTGGGAGTAGGTTGGTAGAAGCAAACCCCCCGGGTTAATTTTCTGTCCCCCGGGGGTAAATAGGGGGTAACAGAACCCCCGGGGGTATTTCTGTCCTGTGGGAGTAGGTTTGGAAAAACAACCACCGGGAGGTATTACTGTCCCCGTTGGGAGTAGGGTTTGGAAAAACAAACCCCCGGGAGGTATTTCTTCATTGGTAGTAGGTTGGGAGACAGCAAAATCCGGGGGGGTATTACTCCTGTGGGAAAGGGTTGGGAGACCAAACAACCACCCGGGGGGGTATTACTGTCCTGTTGGGGAGTAGGGTTTGGGAACAACCCCCCCCCAAGGGGGGGGTATTAAGTTCCCGTGGTGTTGGGTTTGGGGACAGCAACCCCCCGGGAGGTATTTTTTTTTTTTTTTTTTTTTTTTTTTTTTTTTTAATTTTCCCGTGGTTTGTAGGTGGGGTAGGACAGCAACCCTCCGGGGAGGTTTTTTACTGTCCCCATGGTAGGGGGGTTTTGGGAGACCGCAAAAACCCCCGGGAAGGGATTACTTCCCCCGGTAGTAGGGTTTGGGAGACAGCAACCATCCGGGGGGGTATTTCTGTCCCCGTGGGGGTTGGTTTGGAAAAACAGCAAACCCCCCGTGAGTATTTACTTCCCCGTGGTAGGGTTTGGTTTTGGGAACGCAACCACCCAGGGAGGGATTACTGTCCTGGGTTGTAGTTTGGGAGACAGCAAAACCAAAAAAGGGAGGTTTTTCTGTCCTTTTGGTAGTAGTTTTTGGTTTGAAGCAACCATCCAAGGGGGGTAACTGTCCCGTGGTAGTAGGTTGGTAAAACGCAACCCCCCAGGGAGGTAAATTTTCTGCCTTGTGGTAGTAGGTTGGTGGGCGCAAAAACCCCCCAAAAGGGCTTTTGTTGTCCTGTGGGAGTAGGTTTGGGAGACAGCCAAAACCCCCCAGGGGGGTATTACTCTCCGTGGGGAAGGGTTTTTAAAACAGCAACCGGGGGCCCGGGGGGTTAAATGACTTTGGTTTGTAGGGTTGGGGAAACAGCAACCACCCCCGGGAAAGGGATTATTCCTATGGTAGTAGGTTGGTAAAAAGCAAAACCTTTCCCGGGGGGCATTACTGTCCTTTTGGTATTTGGTTGGTAGCAGGGAACCCCCCGGGGGGTATTTCTGTCCCCTTGGGGGTAGTAAAGGGTTTGGGAGACAGCCAAAACCCTCCGGAAGGTATTACGGGCCTGTGGGAGAAAGGTTTGGGAGACACAACCATCCGGGGGTGTAATTTCGTCCGGGGATAGGGAGGTTGGGAAAACAGAAACCCCACGGGAGGGATTACTGTCCTCTGGGAGTAAGGTTTGGGAGACAGCAACCCCCCGGGAAAAGGGATTACTGTCCCGTGGTAGTAAACTTTGGGAGACAGAAAAACCCCCGGGGAGGTTTTTACTGTCCTGTGGTATAGGTTGGGAGACAGAACCATCCGGGGATGTAAATTAAATTCCCGTGGTTGTAGGTTGGAAGACTGCAACCACACAGGAGGGGGATTTCGTCCCCGTGGTTTGTAGGTTGGGTTGGCGAAACCATCCGGGTAGGGATTACTTTTCCCATGGTAGGGGGTTAGTAGCCCCAACCACCCAGGGGGTATTATGTCCTGTGGTAGTAGGTTTTTGGGAGACACAAAACCCTCCGGGGGGTTTTACGTCCTGTGGTATAGGTTTGAAGAAGCAGGCCCCCCCATGAGGGATTCTGTCCTGTGGTAGTAGGTTGGAGACAGCAACCACCCGGGAGGTATTTTGTCCCGTGGTTTGGGAAGGGTTTGGGAGACAGCAACCACCCCGTGAGGCATTACTGTCCCCGTGGAGTAGGGTTGGTAGACAGCAACCACCCGGGGAAATATTTCTGGGTTTTGTGGTTTGTAGGTTGGTAAACGCAACCATCCAAGGAGGGATTTCTGTTTCCCTTTGGGAGTAGGGTTTTAACAGCAACCCCCAGGGGGGTATTCTGCCGTGGGTAGGTTTGGGAGACACAAACCCCCCCAGGGGGTATTGTTGTCCCTTTTTAGTAAGGTTTGGGAACAGCAAAACCCCCCAGGGAGGTATTTTTCCCCCATTAGTAGGTTGGGAAAACAGAAACCCGCCAGGGAAAGGGATTTCTGGAAAATTTTGGTAGTAGGGTTTGGGGACAGCAAAACCCCCCAAAGGGGGGTTTTACTGTTTCCCATGGTAGTAAATTTGGGGAAAAGCAACCACCCAGGGAAGGGGAAATTTTGTCCCGTGGAAATTTGGGGGTTTTTAAAAAGCAACCCCCCAGGGGCTATTACTGTCCTTGGTAGTAGGTTGGTTGACAAGAAACCCCCCAGGGGCGTATTTTCTGTCCCGTGGTTTGTAAGTGGGAGAACAGCAACCCCCAGGGGGGTTAATACTGTCCTGTGGTAGTAGGTTGGTTTAAAAGCAACCTTCCCGGGGGGGTATTACTGTCCTGTGGGAGTAGGCCCGGGAGACAGCAACCATTTCCCGGGGGGAAATTTCTGTCCTGTGGTAGTAGGGGTTTGGGAGAGAGCCCCCCACCCAGAAAAGGGATTACTGTCCCCTTTGGGAAGTAGGCTGGTAAGACAGCAACCCCCCCAGGGAGGTATTTAGGGGCCCGTGGGGGTAGGTTGGGAGGGCAGCAACCACCCCGGGAGGGTTTTCTGTCCTGTGGTTTGTAGGTTGGGGAAAACGAAACCCCCCAGGGGGTAATTTCTGTCCTGCGGAGTAAAATTTTGGGAGACAGCAACCATTTGGGGGGGTATTTCTGCCTGTGGGAGTAGGTTGGTAAAACAGCAACCCCCCGGGAGGTATTACTGGGCCGTGGTTGTAGGTTTGGGAGACAGCAACCCCCCAGGGAGGGATTTTGTCCCCTGGTTGAGGTTGGAAAAACAATTTAAACCCCCCAGGGGGGATTACGGGCCTGTTGGGAAATAGGTTTTGGGAGACAGCAAACCCCAACCCTGGGGGTATTACTGTCCTGTGGGATATTTTTGGTAACAGCACCACCCCGGGGGGTAAATTTCTGTCCTGTGGTAAATAGGTTGGTAGACAGAACCACCCGGGAGTAATTTTTTGTCCTGTGGTATAGGTTTTTTTTGACAGCAACCCCCCAGGAGGATTTTCTCCGTGGTAGTCGGTTGGGAAAACAGCAACCCCCCCAGGGGGGTATTACTGACTTGTGGTAATAGGTTGGGAGACAGCAACCCCCCCAGGGGGGTATTACGTCCAAAGGATAGGGTTTGGGAGGGCAGCAACCACCCCGGGAGGTTTTTACTTCCCGTGGTAAAAAGGTTTTTGGGAGACCCGCAACCCCCAGGGAGGAAAAATTAAAACCCCCGTCTTTGGGATTTGGTTTGGTTTAAAAAGCAAACCCCCAGGGAGGGGATTTTGTTCCCCGTGGTAGTTTTTTTGGTAGAAAACAACCCCCCAGGGGGGTATTACGTCCCTTTTGGGGTTTGGTTGGTAAAACAGCAACCACCCCGGGGGGTAATTTCTGTCCTGTGGGGAAGGTTTTGGAGGCAGCAACCATCCGGGGGGGTTTATGTTTCCCGTTTTTGGGACGCTTTGGGAACGCAACCATCCGGGGGGGGTTTACTGTTCCCGGGTAGTAGGTTTGGGAGAGGCAACCCCCCCAGAGAGGTATTACTGTCCCGTGGGAGTAGGGTGGCCGACAGCAACCCCCAGGGAGGTTTTTAAATGTCCTGTGGTAGTAGGGTTTTGGGAGACACAACCCCCCAGGGAGGGGATTAAAATTTTTTCCTGTGGTAGTTTTTTTGGAAAGGGCCGTAACCCCCAGGAGGTATTTCTGTCCTGCGGTAAATTAAAGGGAGACACAACCATCCGGGGGGTATTTCTGCCCGTGGTAGGTTTGGGTTTTTTTGAAAGGGAACCACCGGGGAGGTTTTTACTGTCCCGTGGGAGTAGGTTGGTAGACAGCAACCACCCTGGAGGTATTACTGTCCCTGGGTATAGGTTGGAAACAATAAAACCCCCCCCCGGGGGTATTTCTGTCCTGTGGTTTAGGTTTTTAGACAGCAAAACCCTCCGGGGGGGGTATTACTGTCCTTTTGGGAGTTGGCTGGGGGACAGCAAACATCCCGGGGGGGATTTTGTCCCCGTGGAGTAGGGTTTGGGAGACAACAAACCCCCAGGGGGGGTAAAATTCTGTCCCGTGGTAATAGGGTTTGGGCCCACGCAAACCCCCCCGGGGGTATTACTGTCCTGTGGGTAGGTTTGGTAGACAGCAACCCTCCGGGAGGTATTTCTGGCCCCGTGGTAGTAGGTTTGGGAGAAAACAACCAAACCCCGAAAAGGGATTACTGTCCCGTTTAGTATTTTTTAGACAGCAACCACTCAGGGATTTTTACTGTCCTGTGTAGTAGGTTTGTAGACAGCAACCATGGGGGGGTTTACTGTCCTGTGGTGTAGGTTTGGGAGACACAACCCCCAGGGGGTAAATTTCTGTCCTTGGGGAGAGGTTGGTAGACACAACCCCTCCGGAGAGGCATTTCTGTTTCCGGGGGGTAGTAGGTTGGGAGGGAAAACAACCCCCGGGGGTGTTTTTACTGGGCCGGGGGTAATAGGTTGGGAAGGGCGAAAAAACAAAAGTGAGGTATTAGGGCCCCGGGTAGTAGGTTTGGTTGACGCAACCCCCCCAGGGGGGTATTAAATTTTCCTGTGGTTAAAATAGCTTGGTAACAGCAACCAACCCCGGGAGGTAAATTTCGTCCGTGGTAATTTGGCTGGTAGACACAAACCCCCCAGGGAGGTATTACGTCCTGGTAGTAGGTTTTGGGAGACAGCACCATCCAAGGGGGTATTAGTCCTGTGGGTAGTAGGGGTTTTTAAAAACAGCAACCTCCCCGGGAGGTACTGCCTTGTTTGGGAAATAGGTTGGTTTGACACAACCACCCGGAGTTTTTGCTTTTCCTGGGTAAATAGTTTGGTAGACGCAACCACCCAGGTTTGGTGTTACTCTCCCTGGTAGTAGGTTGGGGAAACAGCAACCCCCCAGGGAGGATTACGGGAAAATTGTGGGAGTAGGGTTGGGAGACAGCAAACCCCCCAGGGGGGTATTACTGTCCTATGGTAGTAGGGTTTGGGAACAAAAACCACCCAGGGAAAAGTTTTACGTCCTGTGGTAAGGGAACCCCCCAGGGGGGTATTTCTGTCCTTTGGTAGTAGGTTGGTGGGCCCCCCCCCCCCCGGGAGGGATTACTGTCCTGTGGGAGTAGGTTTGGGGGAACACAACCACCCGGGGGGGATTTTTGTCCTGTGGAAGGAGGTTTGGTAACCGAAAACCCCCCAGGGGGGGGGTTTTCTGTCCCCGTGGGGTTTTTGGTTTGGAAAACAGAACCACCAAAGGGGGGGGATTACTGTCCCGTGGTAGTTTGGGTTTGGGAAGGGCGCAACCATTTCCGGGGGGGTTTTTCTGTCCTGTGGAAAATAGGTTGGGAGAACAACCCCCCAGGGAGGTATTCTGTCCCCGTGGTAAAGGTTTTTTGGGCGGGGAACCCCCCAGGGAGGTTTTTACTGTTTCCCGTTGGGAGTAGGTTGGAAAAGAACCAAGGGGGTATTACTGTTTTGTGGTAGTAGGGTTTTGGGAGAGGCAACCACCCGGGGAAGGGATTTTCTGGGCCTGTGGGGGGAAATAAGGTTTGGGAGAAAAGAAAACCAACCCGGGGGGGTATTTTCTGTCCTTGGGGAGTAGGATTTGGGAGAACCAAACCACCCAGGGAGGATTACTGTCCTGTGGGAAATAGGTTTTTTTGACAGGGAAACCCCCCAGGGAGGTATTTTCTTTTCCCCGTTTGGGAGTAGGGTTGGGAAAACAGCAACCACCGGGGGGGGTATTAAATGCCCGTGGTAGTAGGGGGTTTGGGGAAGGAAAACCTCCGGGGAAAGGGATTACGTCCTGTGGAAAATAGGTTGGTTTTGAAAAGCAACCCCCCAAGAGGTTTTTACTGCCGGGGGGTGTAGGTTGGTAGGGCAGCAACCCCCCAGGGGTATTACTGTCCCGTGGTAGTTGGTTTTGGGAGACAGCCCAAACCCCCCGGGGAGTTTAAATTTCTGGCCTGTGGGGAGTAGGGTTTGGGAAGGGCAGGACCACCCCGGGAGGTAATTTCGTCCTTTGGTAGTAGGGTTTGGGAGCAGCAACCACCGGGGGGGTATTACTTCCCCTTTGGGAGTAGGTTGGTTTGACAGAAACCACCCGGGGGGGTTTTTACGTCGTGGGGGAGTAGGTTGGTAACAACAACCCCCCAGGGAGGTATTACTGTCCTGTGGTATAGGTTGGTTGACAGCAACCAACCCCGGGGGGTATTTTCTGGCCTTTTGGGTTTGGTTGGAAACAGCAAAACCCCCCCGGGGGGGTATTAAATGTTCCCGTGTAGTAGGTTTTGGAAGGGCAGCAACCCCCCGGGGGGTATTCCCGGGCCCTTTGGAGGTTTTTTAAGAACCAGCAACCCCCCAGGGGAAAGGGATTACTGTCGTGGTAAAGGTTTGTAACAGCAACCCCCCGGGGGGGGTATTACTTCCCGTGGTGTATTGGGGAAGGGCAGCAACCCCCCCAGGGAGGTATTACTGTTTCCCGTGGAAAATTGGTTGGGGAGACAAACAACCACCCAAGGGAGGATTACTGTTCCTTTTGGTTTTGTAGGGTTTGGGAGGGCAGCAACCCCCCGGGGGGGTTTACTGTTCCCCGTGGTATTTGGTTTTGGGAGACAGCAACCACCCCGGAGGTATTTTTCCCTTTGGGAGTAGGTTTGGGAGGGCAACAACCCCAGGGGGGTATTTCTGCCTTTTGGTGTAGGTTGGGTAGACAGCAACCACCCAGGGATTATTTTTTCCTTGGGGGTAGTAGGTTGGTAGGGGCAGCAAACCACCCAGGGAGGGATTTTTCCCGTGGTATAGGTTGGAAAAACAGCAACCACCCGGGGAGGTAAATTTCTGCCTTTTAGGGAAATAGGTTGGTTTAAAAAGCAAAACCCCCCAGGGAGGGATTTTCTTGGGCCGTGGTTTGTAGGTTGGTTTAAAAGGGAACCTCCCGGGGGGGGGATTTCTGTCCTGTGGTAAATTTGGTTGGGAAAACACAACCACCCGGGAGGGATTACTGGGCCTGTGGTAGTAGGGTTTGGGAACAGCAACCCCCCCGGGAAGGTTTTTCTGTCCCTTTGGGGGGAAAGGTTTGGGAACCCCAAACCCTCCCGGGGGGGTTTTTACTGTCCCCCCCCCCCCCAAAACCCCCCCCTGGGGGAAAAAATTAAAATAGGTTTGGGAACAGAACCCCCCAGGGGGTATAACTGTCCTGGGGGTTTTGTAGGTTGGTAGGGCAGAAACCAAACCCCGGGGGGGGTATTACTGTTTTTTGGGAAAATAGGTTGGTAGACAGCAACCCCCCCGGGGGGGTATTACTGTCCCGGGTAGTAAAGGGTTTGGAAACAGCAAAACGGAAGGGTTTTTACTGGGCTTTTGGTAGTGGTTTTGGTTTTTCAAAACCACTCGGGAGGTAAATTCTTTCCCGAAGGTAGGAGGGGTTGGTTTTGACGCAACCCCCGGGGGGTTTTTACTGTCCCTTTTGGGGGGTAGGGTTTGGGGGACAGCAAAACCCCTTCCGGGGGGGTATTACTGTTCCCTTTTGGTAGTTTGGTTGGGACAGCAAACCACCCAGTAGGTATTACTGTCCTGTGGTATAGGTTGGTAGACAGAACCACCCCAAAAGGGGATTACTGTCCTGGGGGTAGTTAAAAGGGTTTGGGAGACGCAACCACCCCGGGAGGATTATTTTCCGGGGGTAGGAGGGGTTTTAGACAGAAACCCCCCAGGGGGGTAAATTTCGTTCCCGTTAGTTTGTTGGGGGAAAACAACCCCCCCAGGGGGGTATTACTGGGGCCTTGGGGATAGGTTTGGGAGACGGGAAACCCCCCAGGGAAAGGTTTTTACTGGTTTCCCCCGGGGAGTAGGGTGGTTTGACAGCAACCACCCAGGGAAGGGATTTTGTCCCCGTGGTAGTAAAGGTTGGGGAAACAGCAAAACCCCCCAAGGGGGGTATTAACTCCGGGTAGTAGGTTTGGAAACGGGAAACCCCCCCAAGGGGGGTATTACTGACCTTTTGGGGAGTAGGTTTGGGAACAAAAACCACCCGGGGGGGGTTTAACTTCCATGGTAGTAATTGGTAGGGCAGCAAAACCCCCCAGGGGGGGAATACGTTTTGTGGGTAGTAGGTTGGGTAAACAGGGAACCCCCCCAAGGGGGGGTATTTTCTGTCCGTGGTAAAAGGTTGGGGAACCAAAAACCCCCGGGGAGGGGTTTCTGTCCGTGGGAGTTGGGGGTAGAAGCAACCCCCCCCAGGGGAAAGGGAATTTCTGTCCTGTGGGGGTGTTTAAGGTGGGTAACGGGAAAAAATCCCAAAAGGGGTATTTTTCTGTTCCCCCGGGGGTGTATGGTTGGAAAACAGCAACCAACCCGGGGGGGTTTTTTACTGTCCCGTGGTAATAGGTTTGGGAGAAAGGCAAACCCCCCAGGGGGGTATTTCTGTCCTGTGGAGTAAAGGTGGGGAGACAGCAAAACCCCCCAGGGAGGTATTACTGCCGTGGTTTTTGGTTTGGGAAAGCAACCCCCAGGGGAGGGTATTACCCGTCCTGTGGTAGAGGGGGGAAAAAAAAACCCCCCCAGGGAGGTATTTCTGGGCCTGGGTTTGTTTGGTTTGGAGACAGCAAAACCCTCCGGGGAGGAATTTTTTGGGCCTGTGGTAGTAGGGTTTGGGAAAACACAAAACCCCCCGGGGAATTTTCTGTCCTGTGGAGTTGGTTGGTAGGGGAAGGGAACCACCCAAAAAAAGGTTTTTTACTGCCGGGGGTAGTAGGTTGGGAGGGAAAACAACCACCCAAAGGGGGGTTACGTCCTGGGAGGGAAAGGGTTTTTTAGACACAAAACCCCCCAAGGGGGGTTTTTACTGTCCTGTGGGAGGGAGGTTGGAAAACAAAAACCAAACCCCGGGAGGTTTTTTACTGTTCCCCGTGGGTTTGTAGGTTGGGAAAACGCCAAACCCCCCGGGGGGGGTATTTTGTTGGGTAGTAGGTTGGGAGACAGAACCACCCAGGGAGGGATTATCCCCGGGGGTAGTGGTTGGGGAAACCCAAACCCCCGGGGGTTTTTACTGCCTTTTGGGAGTAGGTTGGTAGACCCCAACCCCCAGGGGGGTTTTTTACTGTCCCCGGGGAGTAAAGGGTTTTTTGACAGCAAACCCCCCAGGGGGGTATTAATGTCCTGTGGTAAAGGGGTTTGGGAGACAGCCCAAAAACCCCCGGGAGGGGGAAATTTCTGCCTTTTTGGTATTGGTTTGGGGGAAACAGCAAAACCCCCCGGGAGGTAATTTCTGTCCTTTTGGGTTTGGGAGGTGTTTGGACAACAAAAACCCAAGGAAAAAGGATTACTGTCCTTTGGTAGTAGGTTGGGGAGACAGCAAAAAAAACCCCGGGGGGAATTTCTGTCCCCGTGGTAGTAGGTTTTGGGAAAACAGCAACCATCCGGGGGGGGTATTACTGTCCGTGGTAGTAGGTTTGGTAGACAGCAACCACCCGGGGGGGTTTTACTGTCCTTTTGGTAGTAAAGGGTTTGGTTTGAAGGGAACCACCCGGGAGGTTTTTACTGTTCCCCGTGGGGAGTAGGGGAAGACAGAAACCACCCAGGGAAGGGATTTCTGGGCCTTGGGGAGTTGGTTGGGGAGACAGCCAAACCCCCCCTGGAGGATTACTGTCCCCGTGGTAGTTGGTTGGAAAACGGAAAAACCCCCCAGGGAGGTTAAATTAAATGTCCTGGGTATTTGGGTTGGGAGGGAAAACAACCACCCGGGGGGTAATTTCTGTTTCCGTGGTAGTAGGTTTTGGGAGACAGCCCCAACC
The DNA here is from genome assembly GCF_026875155.1 of Cherax quadricarinatus. Taxonomy (NCBI): domain Eukaryota; kingdom Metazoa; phylum Arthropoda; class Malacostraca; order Decapoda; family Parastacidae; genus Cherax; species Cherax quadricarinatus. The sequence goes on from NC_069404.1 coordinate 47,774,483, forward strand.
AAGGGGGGGTATTTCTGTCCCCGTGGTAGTAGGTTGGTAAAACAAACCCAAACCAAACCCGGGGGTTTTTACGCCTTGTGGTTTGTAGGTTTGGAAAACGAACCACCCAGGGGGGGGGTTTATTTTCCTGTGGTTTGTAGGTTTGGGAGGCAAACCACCCGGGGGGGTAATTACTTCCGTTGGGAAAATTTGGTTGGAAAAACCCGCAACCGGGGAGTATTTTTTTTTCCCTTTTTTTAGTAGGTTTTGGGAGACAACAAAACCCCCCAAGGGGGGTATTTCTGTCCTTTGGTTAAAAGGTTTTGGTTGACAGCAAAACCCCCCGGGAAAGGATTTTCTGTCCTGTGGTAATAGGTTGGTAGGGCAGCAACCCCCCGGGAGGGAATTTTCGTCCCGTGGTAGTAGGTTGGGTTAAAAAAGCAACAAACCCCGGGAGGGATTTTTTTTTCCCGGGTAGTAAAGGGTTTTGGGAGAAACAACCCCCCAGGAGGGTTTTTTAAATGTCCCGTGGTAGAGGTTTGGGAGACGCAAAAACCCCCGGGGGGGTATTACTGTCCTGTGGTGTGGTTTGGGAGAAGCAAACCCCCCCCGGGAGGTATTACGTCCTGTGGTAGTAGGTTGGTAGGGAAACAACCACCAAAAAGGAGGATTACTGTTTGGGGGTAAGTAGGTTGGAAAACAGGAACCACCGGAGTAATTAAGTCCTGTTTTGGGAATAGGTTGGGAGACAGCAACCCCCCGGGGGAGGTATTACTGTCCCCCGTGGGAGTAGGTTGGGAGACAAACAACCACCCCGGGAGGTAAATTTCTGTCCTGTGGTAGAAAGGTGGAAAACAGAAAACCCCCCAGGGGGGGGTATTAATGTCCTGTGGTAGTAGGTTTTAAAACCCGTAACCCCCCAGGGGATTTTCGTCCTGTGGTAGTAGGTTTGGGAACAGCCCAACCCCCGGGGGATTTTTTTACTTTCCTGTGGTGAAAAATTTGGAAGGGCAGCAAAACCCCCTTTTCCTTTAAAAACCCGGTCCAAAAACCCCGGAGGGATTCTGGGCCCGTGGTAGTAGGGTTTTTTTTGGAGCAACCCCCCAAGGAGGGTTTTCTTCCCGGGGGTAGTAGGTTGGAAAACGGGAAACCCCCCAGGGGGGGGTAAATTTCTGCCTTGGGGGTAGTATTTGGGAAAAAAAACAGGGAACCACCCCGGGGGGGGTTTTTACTGTCCTTTGGGAGTAGGTTTTGGGAAAAAAAAAAAAAAACCAAACCCAGGGGGGTTTTTACTTCCCTTTGGGAATAGGGGTTGGGGAGACAGCAACCCCCCAGGGAGGGAAAATTTTTTCCTGGGTATAGGGGTTTGTTTAAAAAGCAACCACCCAGGGAGGATTATTTTTTTTTTGGTTTTTTAAGGGTTTGGTTTTGCAGCAAACCCGGGGGGGGATTACTGTTCCCGGGGTAGTAGGTTGGTGGAAAAGCAACCACCCAGGGGAGGTATTACTGGCCTGTTTTAGTAAAGGGTTTTAGACAGCAACCACCCAGGGAGGTAATTTTTTTTCCCGTGGGAGTGGGTTTTTGGAGACAGAAAAACCCCGGGAAAGGGATTTCTGTTTCCCGTGGTAGTAGGTTGGAAGGGCACAACCACCCAGGGGGGATTACTGTTTGTAAATTGTTGGTTTGAGACAGCAACCAACCCGGGAAGGGATTACTGCCTGTGGTTTGTAGGTTTGGGAGACAGCAACCACCCAGGAGGTAATTTCTGTCCTGTGGTAGTAGGTTTGGGAGACAGCAACCCCCCCGGGGGTATTTCGTCCCCCCCCCCCGTTAGTTGGTTGTAGAAACAAACCCCCCAGGGGGGGGTAATTTCTGGGCCCGGGGGGTAGTAGGTTTTGGGAGGGCAGCAACCCCAGGGGGTTTTTACGGGCCTGGGGTAGTGGTTTTGGGAGAAAAGGGGAACCCTCCCGGGGGGGTATTAAATGCCCGTGGTTTATGTTGGAGACAGCAACCACCCCCGGGGGGTATTACGTCCCGTGGTAGTAGGTTGGAAAACCCGAAACACCCCGGGGGGTTAAATTAAAGTCCTTGGTAGTAATTTTTTTGACAGCAACCCCGGGGAGGGGAAAAAAATGTCCTGTGGGAGTAGGTTTTGGGGAGACAGCAAACCCCCCAGGGGGGTATTACTGTCCTGTGGTTTGTAGGTTTTGGAAAACAGAACCCCCCAGGGGGGGTTACTGTTTTTGTGGTATGGTTTTTTAAAACAGAACCCCCCAGGGGGTTTTTACCGGCCTGTGGTTTGTAGGGGTTGGGGAGAAACAAAACCCCCGGGGAGGTTTTAAATTTCCGTTTTAGTAGGTTGGGGAGACAGCAACCACCCCGGGGGGTATTTCCTTCCTTGGTAGTAGGTTTGGGAGAAGCAACCACCCAGGGAGGTATTTCCGTCCTGTGGGAGTAGTTGGGTTTGCAGCAAACCCCCCAGGGAGGTAAACCCGGGGAGGGGGGAACCAACCCCGGGGGGGTAAACCCGGGGAGGTTTTGGGAACCACCCCGGGGGGTCAACCTCCGGGGAAGGGGGGCAACCACCCAGGGAGGTAACCCTTGGGGATTTTTAAAGGAAACCCGGGGAATTGTTTTTTTTAGGAGGTTGGTAAAAAACCTTTTTTTTGGAAAAAGGTCCGGGTAGGGTTTTACACGAACCCCCAGAATAAATTAACCCCTGGTTTTATATTGTAACACCACCACCCTAATTTTTTTGTTTTTGTGTTGAGTGTTTTTTCCCGGCAAAGGGGGCCCCGGGAAATTCTTCCTTTGGGAATGTTTGGGAAAAAAAAGTGGAAATTCTTTCCTGTTGGGAAAGGTTTTAGAAGAACCCAAAAGGGAGGTTATTACTGGTGTGGAGTGGTTTGGGAGAAAAACCCCCCCAAAATATTAAAAAATTTGTGGGTTAAAGGGTTGGGAAAAAAGGGGGGAAAAGGGAACTTTGGGGGTTTATAGAAGGTTCGAAAAAGAATTAAAGGGAGGGTTTTTCCTGGGAGTAGGGGAAACACAAACCCCCAGGAATATTTTGGGGAGTGGTTTGGTAACAAAAGGGGTCAGGGGCGGTATTAAAAATTTTTCCTGTTTTGGGGGGGGAGGTTGGGGAAAAAGGAACCACCAAAGGGGGGGGATTATGCCTTTAAATTAATTGGGTTGGTAGACAAACAATCAAAAAGGGAAATAAAATTTTTTCTGTTTTTTTTTTTGGGGGGGGGGGGGAAGGCCAACCCCCCCGGGGGTTAAGCCTTTTGGTTTTGGTTTAAAAAGGAATTTTTTTCCCCCAAAATTACTGTCCTTTTGGGAAGTAAAAAGGTTTTTAAGCAGCACCCCCCAAAAAAAGGTAATTTACGTCCCCCTGGGGGAAAAGGGTTTGGAACAAAAAACCGGGCCAAGGTTTTAGTTTTTAATTCCGTTAAATTTTTGGTAGCAGGCAAACCAAACCCCCCCGGGGTAAACTTTCCCCAAAAATTTTTTTAAAAATAAATGTAATTTTTTAATTTTATTTTTTTTTGCCCCACCTCAGGTCAACAACAGGTACGTCTCTACTACTGTTAACCTCCAGCTTATACTAAACATTCACCTCTGCATGTGTATAAAATGTATATTCACAGTTTTCTGAGTTTCCTTCTAATTTGTTAATAGTTCTTGTGCTTGCAGTGTTTTCTTTCAGTTTCATGGGGATCAGAATTCTTCCATTTGTAATGCTTATCTTAAGAAAAGCTGCTAAATGTTGCTTCTCCTGTGTCAAGTTCTGGAATATGAAAAAGAAGATCAAAGTCGCTTTAGGTTCATACTAGCGTGTGTGAGTGTGAATATTATGTAGAAAATTTTGAGTTTAGAAATTAAAAATTATGAGGTGATCAAAATAATAATACAGAGGCCGGAAGAGAAGGTGTTGCCCACATAGAGAGGATAGAGGAAAAAAAGATGATTGGAAGAGTACGTATTCTGGAGTAGAGGAAACATCAAGTAGAGGTCATCCCAGGAATATATGGAGAGACGTGAGCAAAAGAGGATTTGAGATTAACAGCTTGAATATTCAACATCATTGTTCAGTAGTTGCTGGGACCTGACGTGTGTGGGGAAAGAGTGACTGCACTCTGAAGGAGGGGCGGGCATACTGCACTTCAGAGGGCCATCTGAACTGTGACGTCAGTATGCTACTGACAAGACAGAGACTAAATAAGTTTCAGTAAATGTATTTTCTGTTTTTTTTTTTTTTTTTTTGGGGGGGGTCACACTGCCTCGGTGGTAGACGACTGGTGTGTTAAACTAGGATATTCAGTGGCGGGAGTGGTGGAGGCTCGATCCTACGTCCTGTAATCGTGGGACAGACATGCTTCTCTCAATGTCAGCACTTCCCTCACTTAAGAAATACTAAGATAAATTCCTCACAGATCCTCCCTGTCTGAACAAGTTGCGAAACAAAGAGGGAGGTCAATGTACGCTCTGTCGTTAGGTAATTCAAGATTAAAATTTTCCCTTACACCTGCCTAGTCAGGACGTAGACGTGGGGGACTCACAACAATTCCCCATCCAAATTATCGCTCAAAAACAATACGCCACATATCCATTCTGTCGGTTTTTCTCCACTATGTCTGGTACGTCATTGATCATATAATTACATTTCTTTCCTTTCCTTGCTCTTCTCTCCTACCTCCTGACCGCTGGAAAACTTGTGCTCAACTAGTCTCTGAATCTCTCAGGGTTTGCATACATTGTTCCCATGTATGTCTCGATACACTGCTCTACTTCACAAGTGTGTCTGTAGACTAATACTCAGTCGACACACTCAGACAACACAAAAGACCAGTCAGACAACTCACTGAACACATTCGGTTGACTCACTAGACACACTCAGTCAACACTCTCGACCAACAAAGTCAACACAGTCAACACACTGAACACACTCAGCCAACACAGTAGACACACAGTCAACACATTGGACACACACTAAACATGCACAATCAACACACTGGGCACACAGCCAACACACTGAACAAACAGTCAACACTCTCGACCAACACAGTCAATACACTGACTACACAAAGTCAACACACCGAAAACACACAGTCAATACTCTCCACAACGACAGACAACACACTGAACACACAGGCTAAACGCACTGAACTCACACAGTCAACACACGGAACAGACAGTCAACACTCTCTACAAATACAGTCAACACACTGGACACACACTGTCAATACACTCGACAAACGCATCAAACACGCTGAACAAGCACACATCTACTCACACACAGTCAACACACTGAGCAAACTCTGTCAACACACGGGACACACAGTCGACACACTAGACACACACAGTCAACACACTCGACACACACAGTCAATACAATGGACACATACAGTTAACACGCTGGACAAAGAGAGTCAAGACACTAAACAAAGACTGTCACCACACGGGACACACACAGTCAACACACTCGAGACTCACAGTCAACACACTGAACACAAAGTCAACACACTGAACACACACAATCAACACACTAGAGATTCACAGTCAACACACTGAACACAAACAGTCAAAACATTGAATGGTTTGAAAAACCGACAAGTTGAAGATTGAGACACTTGTGCAGCATATGGGAATCTTTATTCAGGAAACGTTTCGCCACACAGTGGCTTCATCAGTCCAATACAAAGAGGAAGGCGTAAGGAGAGGAGGAGTATGAGGTAATCAGTCCCTCAGCATGGAGTCGATGTGTTCAGTCCATCAATCTTGTAGAATGTACAGCATAGGGCCGTAGACGTGGCTTATATACTGTAGTGAGGTGAGGTGAAGCAGGCGGAGGCGGGGTCATAGTGGTAACATCCACTAGTCGAAGTAGGTCTTCGTCCAAAGGTTGAACAAGTGTTGAAGAATTCTTTGTAACAAGATCCCATGATGCTGCAGTGTCTGACAGTTGTGATGAATGGTTTGAAAAAGAATTCTTCAACACTTGTTCAACCTTCGGACGAAGACCTACTTCGACTAGTGGATGTTACCACTATGACCCCGCCTCCGCCTGCTTCACCTCACCTCACTACAGTATATAAGCCACGTCTACGGCCCTATGCTGTACATTCTACAAGATTGATGGACTGAACACATCGACTCCAGGCTGAGGGACTGATTACCTCATACTCCTCCTCTCCTTACGCCTTCCTCTTTGTATTGGACTGATGAAGCCACTGTGTGGCGAAACGTATCCTGAATAAAGATTCCCATATGCTGCACAAGTGTCTCAATCTTCAAAACATTGAACACACACACAGTCAACACATTGAACAAACACAGTAAACACGTTGAACACACAAAATCAACACACGGAACACACACAGCCAACACAATGAATACACTCAGTCAACAAAGTCAACACACTCAACACACAAAGTCACCACACTGAACACACCCAGTCAACACATAACGCACCCAGTCAACACACTGAGCACACACAGTCAACGCACTCAGCACATACAGTCAACACACTCAGCACATACAGTCAACACACTGAACACATCCAATCAACACACTCACACACTGAAGAAATACTGGACACAGTCAGTCAACACACTGAACACAAGCAGTCAACACACGGAACACACACAGTCAACACACTGAATACACTCAGTCAACAAAGTCAACACACAGACAAACACAGTCAACACACTCAACACACATATCACCAAACTGAACACACCCAGTCAACACAGAACACACCCAGTCAACACACTGAGCACACACGGTCAACGCACTCATGACATACAGTCAACATACTGAACACATCCAATCAACACTCACACATTGGAGAAATACTGGGCACACTCAGTCAACACACTGAACACAAGCAGTCAACACACGGAACACACACAGTCAACACACTGAATACTCACAGTCATAAAGCTGAACACACGCATTCATAAAGCTGAAAACACACAGTCAACACACTGAACACACTCAGTTAACACACTGGACACACACATTCAACATTTTAAACTCACACCATCAACATACTGAATACACACAGACAACACAGTCAACACAGTCGACACAGTCACCACATGGAACACACACAGTCAGCACGCTGACAACACACAATCAACACACTGAAACACACACAAGTTAACACACTGACCACATACAGTCAACACACAGGATACACAGAGAGTTAACAGAATGAGCACACAAAGTCACCACATTGAACATACTCAGTCATCACAGTGAAACACACTCAGTCAACACACTGAATACACAGTCAACACATTGGTCACAATCAGTGAAAAACAATGAGCACTCAGAGTCAACACACTGGGCACATACAGTCAACACACTTAACATACACGGTCAACACTATGAGCTCAGAGAGTCAACACAATGAACACACACAAAAACGACACAATGAACACAACATTCAACACCCTGAACATACACATTCGTCAAAATGAACATACACACACAGTCAACACACTGAACTCACACAGTAAACACAGTAGACACACACAGTCAACGCAATGAACACACACTCAACACAGTGAGCAAACACAGTCAACACAGTAGACACACACTATTAACACTGGACACACTGAGTTAACACACTACCTGGAGTCTACTTGGAGGGTATTCCGGGGGTCATCGCGCCCGCGGAGCGGTCCATGCCTTTTCCTCCCTGTGGATCAGGGCCTCGTCAACGAGTTTGTTACTGCTGGCCGCATGAAGTCCAATGTACGAACCACAGTCCGGCTGATCTGGTACTGACTTTAGGTATCTGTCCAGCTCCCTCTTGAAGACAACCAGATGTTTATTGGTTATTCCCCTTGTGGATGAGGGGAAGCTGTTCAACACTGTTGGGCCCGGGCACTTAAAGTGTTTTATCTTAGTGTACTAATGGCGCTCCTACTTTTAATTTTGGGAGCGTTGTGTCGCCGGCAAAGTTTTTTTGCTTTGGTAGGGAGTGAATTCTGTGTGCAGATAAGGGATAAATCCCTCTTAGAGATTTTTCCAGGTGTAGATTATGTTTGATGGAACTTACATGTGCAGTAAAGGTTCTCTGTACATTCTCTAGGTCTGCAATTTCACCTGCCTTGAATGGCAGGTGAAACTGTTCTCTTAAGCCAGTATTCCAGCCTAGAGACAACAAGTGAGTTTAAAAAGGATCATCACTGGCTTGGCATTTATTATCTTGAATGTTCTCATTTTCCATCCTGTGAGTTTCCTCGCAAATGTGATAGTGGAATTTTTGTGACCCTTGATGTGATTATTCTCAAACATGACCACTCCAGGTCCTTCACATGACTTTTCTGCTCTATTGTGTGATTAGAGTTTGTAGTAAACTAAGTTCTAGCTATTATTTCCTCAAGTTTTCGATAACGGAGTAGGTGGAATTTGTCTTCTTTGAACATCATTTTGTTCTACGTTGCCCATTGGAAAACTTGGTGTACATCTTCGTGGGGATTTGCCGTGTCCTAAATGGATGACACTCTCACGCAGATCCTAGTATCGTCTGGAAAGGACGATAAGGTGTTATGGTTTACATCTCTGTCTATGTCTGATATGAGGATGAGGAACAAGAAAAGGGCGAGTACTGTGCGTCGTGGAACAGAGCTCTTCACTATGGCAGCTTCTGATTTAATTCTGATTACCATTACTCTTTGTGTACGATTGGTTAGAAGGATGAAGATCCATCTGCCCACTTTGCCAATTATCCCTTTAGAGCGCATTTTCTGTGCTATTACACCATAATCGCACCTATCATAAGCTTTTGCAAAATGTGTGTATACTACACCTGCATTCTGTTTGTTTTCTTTGTTTGCTCTGAACCCGTGTTGCCCTGAATTGTACAATTCTTGAGAGTCCAAGTGGTTTGCAATCCTGCTTCGTAGAAATCTTTAACTGAACACACACAGTCAACACACTGAACACACAGAGTCAACACACTGAACACACACAGTCAACACACTGGGCACACACAGTCAACACACTGAACACACAGTCAACACACTGAGCATACACTGTCAACACACTGGACGCTCAGTCAACATACTAGACGCAGAGAACCAACACACTGGAAACATATTCAATACACTGGACACACACAGTCAACAACACATCAGTCAACACACTGAACACACACAATTAACACACTGGACACAGACAGTCAGCACACTAAACACACAGAGTTAACACACTGGACACACACAGTCAATACACTTAAGACACACAGTCAACACACTGAACAAACACAGTTAACACACTGGACACATACAGTCAACACACTAAACACACACAGTTAACACACCGGGCACACACAGCCAACACACTAAACACACACAGTCAACACACTGAACACACAGAGTCACCACACTGGACACACAATCAAAACACTGAACACAAAACAGTCAACACACTGAACACACACAGTCAGTACACTGAACACAACAGTCACCACACTGGACACACAGAGTCAACACACTGGACACACACCGTCAACACACTGGACACACACAGTCAATACACTGGACACACACAGTCAACACGCTGGGACACACAGTCAACACACTGAACACAGTCAACACACGGAACACACACAGTCAACACACTGGACACACACAGTAATCACACTGGGCACACACAGTAAACACACTGGACACACACAGTAATCACACTGGGCACACACAGTAAACACACTGGACAAACACAGTCAACACACTGGACACACACGGTCAACACACTAGACACACGCAGTCAACACACTGAACACACACAGTCAACACACTGGACACACACAGTCAACACACTGGACACACACAGTCAACACACTGGGCACACACAGTCAACACACTGGACACACACACAGTAATCACACTGGACACACACAGCCAACACACTGGACACATACGGTCAACGCACTGGACACACACAGTCAACACACTGAACACACACACAGTCAACACACTGGACACACACAGTCAACATGCTGGACACACACAGACAACACACTGGACACACACAGTCAACACACTGGACACACACAGTCAACACGCTGGACACACACAGTCAACGCGCTGGACACTCACAGTCAACACACTGAACACAAAGTCAACACACTGAACACACACAATCAACACACTAGAGATTCACAGTCAACACACTGAACACAAACAGTCAAAACATTGAATGGTTTGAAAAACCGACAAGTTGAAGATTGAGACACTTATGCAGCATATGGGAATCTTTATTCAGGATACGTTTCGCCACACAGTGGCTTCATCAGTCCAATACAAAGAGGAAGGCGTAAGGAGAGGAGGAGTATGAGGTAATCAGTCCCTCAGCCTGGAGTCGATGTGTTCAGTCCATCAATCTTGTAGAATGTACAGCATAGGGCCGTAGACGTGGCTTATATACTGTAGTGAGGTGAGGTGAAGCAGGCGGAGGCGGGGTCATAGTGGTAACATCCACTAGTCGAAGTAGGTCTTCGTCCAAAGGTTGAACAAGTGTTGAAGAATTCTTTGTAACAAGATCTTTCAAACCATTCATCACAATTGTCAGACACTGCAGCATCATGGGATCTTGTTACAAAGAATTCTTCAACACTTGTTCAACCTTTGGACGAAGACCTACTTCGACTAGTGGATGTTACCACTATGACCCCGCCTCCGCCTGCTTCACCTCACCTCACTACAGTATATAAGCCACGTCTACGGCCCTATGCTGTACATTCTACAAGATTGATGGACTGAACACATCGACTCCAGGCTGAGGGACTGATTACCTCATACTCCTCCTCTCCTTACGCCTTCCTCTTTGTATTGGACTGATGAAGCCACTGTGTGGCGAAACGTATCCTGAATAAAGATTCCCATATGCTGCACAAGTGTCTCAATCTTCAAAACATTGAACACACACACAGTCAACACATTGAACAAACACAGTAAACGCGTTGAACACACAAAATCAACACACGGAACACACACAGCCTACACAATGAATGCACTCAGTCAACAAAGTCAACACACTCAACACACAAAGTCACCACACTGAACACACCCAGTCAACACAGAACACACCCAGTCAACACACTGAGCACACACAGTCAACGCACTCAGCACATACAGTCAACACACTCAGCACATACAGTCAACACACTGAACACATCCAATCAACACACTCACACACTGAAGAAATACTGGACATACTCAGTCAACACACTGAACACAAGCAGTTAACACACGGAACACACACAGTCAACACACTGAATACACTCAGTCAACAAAGTCAACACACAGGACAAACACAGTCAACACACTCAACACACATAATCACCACACTGAACACACCCAGTCAACACAGAACACACCCAGTCAACACACTGAGCACACACAGTCAACGCACTCATCACATACAGTCAACATACTGAACACATCCAATCAACACTCACACATTGGAGAAATACTGGGCACACTCAGTCAACACACTGAACACAAGCAGTCAACACACGGAACACACACAGTCAACACACTGAATACTCACAGTGATAAAGCTGAACACACACAGTCATAAAGCTGAAAACACACAGTCAACACACTGAACACACTCAGTTAACACACTGGACACACAGTCAACAAACTGGACATACACAGTCACCACACTGAACACACACATTCAACATTTTAAACTCACACCATCAACATACTGAATACACACAGACAACACAGTCAACACAGTCGACACAGTCACCACATGGAACACACACAGTCAGCACGCTGACAACACACAATCAACACACTGAACACACACAGTTAACACACTGACCACATACAGTCAACACACAGGATACACAGAGAGTTAACACAATGAGCACACAAAGTCACCACATTGAACATACTCAGTCATCACAGTGAAACACACTCAGTCAACACACTGAATACACAGTCAACACATTGGTCACAATCAGTGAAAACAATGAGCACTCAGAGTCAACACACTGGGCACATACAGTCAACACACTTAACATACACGGTCAACACTATGAGCTCAGAGAGTCAACACAATGAACACACACAAAAACGACACAATGAACACACACATTCAACACCCTGAACATACACATTCGTCAAAATGAACATACACACACAGTCAACACACTGAACTCACAGAGTAAACACAGTAGACACACACAGTCAACGCAATGAACACACACTCAACACAGTGAGCAAACACAGTCAACACAGTAGACACACACTATTAACACTGGACACACTGAGTTAACACACTACCTGGAGTCTACTTGGAGGGTATTCCGGGGGTCATCGCGCCCGCGGAGCGGTCCATGCCTTTTCCTCCCTGTGGATCAGGGTCTCGTCAACGAGTTTGTTACTGCTGGCCGCATGAAGTCCAATGTACGAACCACAGTCCGGCTGATCTGGTACTGACTTTAGGTATCTGTCCAGCCCCCTCTTGAAGACAACCAGATGTTTATTGGTTATTCCCCTTGTGGATGAGGGGAAGCTGTTCAACACTGTTGGGCCCGGGCACTTAAAGTGTTTTATCTTAGTGTACTAATGGCGCTCCTACTTTTAATTTTGGGAGCGTTGTGTCGCCGGCAAAGTTTTTTGCTTTGGTAGGGAGTGAATTCTGTGTGCAGATAAGGGATAAATCCCTCTAGGATTTTCCAGGTGTAGATTATGTTTGATGGAACTTACATGTGCAGTAAAGGTTCTCTGTACATTCTCTAGGTCTGCAATTTCACCTGCCTTGAATGGCAGGTGAAACTGTTCTCTTAAGCCAGTATTCCAGCCTAGAGACAACAAGTGAGTTAAAAAGGATCATCACTGGCTTGGCATTTATTATCTTGAATGTTCTCATTTTCCATCCTGTGAGTTTCCTCGCAAATGTGATAGTGGAATTTTTGTGACCCTTGATGGTGATTATTCTCAAACATGACCACTCCAGGTCCTTCACATGACTTTTCTGCTCTATTGTGTGATTAGTTTGTAGTAAACTAAGTTCTAGCTATTATTTCCTCAAGTTTTCGATAACGGAGTAGGTGGAATTTGTCTTCTTTGAACATCATTTTGTTCTACGTTGCCCATTGGAAAACTTGGTGTACATCTTCGTGGGGATTTGCCGTGTCCTAAATGGATGACACTCTCACGCAGATCCTAGTATCGTCTGGAAAGGACGATAAAGTGTTATGGTTTACATCTCTATCTATGTCTGATATGAGGATGAGGAACAAGAAAAGGGCGAGTACTGTGCGTCGTGGAACAGAGCTCTTCACTATGGCAGCTTCTGATTTAATTCTGATTACCATTACTCTTTGTGTACGATTGGTTAGAAGGATGAAGATCCATCTGCCCACTTTGGCAGTTATCCCTTTAGCGCGCATTTTCTGTGCTATTACACCATAATCGCACCTATCATAAGCTTTTGCAAAATGTGTGTATACTACACCTGCATTCTGTTTGTTTTCTTTGTTTGCTCTGAACCCGTGTTGCCCTGAATTGTACAATTCTTGAGAGTCCAAGTGGTTTGCAATCCTGCTTCGTAGAAATCTTTAACTGAACACACACAGTCAACACACTGAACACACAGAGTCAACACACTGAACACACAGTCAACACACTGGACGCACAGTCAACATACTAGACGCAGAGAACCAACACACTGGAAACATATTCAATACACTGGACACACACAGTCAACACTACACATACAGTCAACACACTGAACACACACAATTAACACACTGGACACAGACAGTCAGCAAACTAAACACACAGAGTTAACACACTGGACACACACAGTCAATACACTTAAGACACACAGTCAAACACACTGAACAAACACAGTTAACACACTGGACACATACAGTCAACACACTAAACACACACAGTTAACACACCGGACACACACAGCCAACACACTAAACACACACAGTCAACACACTGAACACACAGAGTCACCACACTGGACACACAATCAAAACACTGAACACAAACAGTCAACACACTGAACACACACAGTCAGTACACTGAACACACACAGTCACCACACTGGACACACAGAGTCAACACACTGGACACACACCGTCAACACACTGGACACACACAGTCAATACACTGGACACACACAGTCAACACGCTGGACACACACAGTCAACACACTGGACACACACAGTCAATATGCTGGACACACACAGTCAACACACTGAACACAGTCAACACACGGAACACACACAGTCAACACACTGGACACACACAGTAATCACACTGGGCACACACAGTAAACACACTGGACACACACAGTAATCACACTGGGCACACACAGTAAACACACTGGACACACACAGTCAACACACTGGACACACACGGTCAACACACTAGACACACGCAGTCAACACACTGAACACACACAGTCAACACACTGGACACACACAGTCAACACACTGGACACACACAGTCAACACACTGGGCACACACAGTCAACACACTGGACACACACACAGTAATCTCACTGGACACACACAGCCAACACACTGGACACATACGGTCAACACACTGGACACACACAGTCAACACATTGAACACACACACAGTCAACACACTGGACACACACAGTCAACATGCTGGACACACACAGTCAACACACTGGACACACACAGTCAACACACTGGACACACACAGTCAACGCGCTGGACACTCACAGTCAACACACTGGACACAGACAGTCAACTCACTGGACACACAGTCAACACGCTGGACACACACAGTAATCACACAGGACACACACAGTCCACACACTGGACACACATTCAACACGCTGGAGGAGACACAGCAATCACAGAGGACACACAGAGCCCACACACTGAACACACACAGTCAACTCACTGAACACACACAGTCAAGACGCTGGACACACACAGTCAACACGCTGGACACACACAGTCAACACACTGGACACACATAGTCAATGCACTGGATACACACAGTCAACACACTGGACACATGCAGTTAACACACTGGACACACACAGTCAACACGCTGGACACACAATAATCACACAGTCCACATACTGGACACACACAGTCAACACGCTGGACACATACGGTAATCACACTGGACACACACAATCAACACACTGGGCACACACAGTCAACACGCTGGACACACACAGTCAACACGCTGGACACACACAGTCAACACACTGGCCACACACAGTAATCACACTGGACACACACATTCAACACATTGGGCACACAAGTCAACAATCTGGACACACACAGTCAACACGCTGGACACACACAGTCAACACACTGGACACAAACAGTAATCACACTGGACACACACAGTCAACACGCTGGACACACACAATCAACACGCTGGACACACACAGTAATCACTGGACACACACAATCAACACACTGGGCACACACAGTCAACACGCTGGACACACACAGTCAACTCGCTGGAGACACACAGTCAACACGCTGGACACACACAGTCAACACACTGGACACACACAGTCAACACACTGGACACACAATAGTCACACTGGACACACACAGTCAACACACTGGACACACACAGTCAACACACTGGACACACAGTAATCACACTGGTCACACACAGTCAACCCGCTGGACGCACACAATCAAGACGTTGGACACACACAGTCAACACACTGGATACACACAGTCAACACGCTGGACATACACAGTCAACCCACTGGACACACACAATCAACACGCTGGACACACACAGTCAACACACTGGACACACACAGTCAGCACACTGAACACGCACAGTCAACACACTGAACACAGTCAACACATTGAACACACACAGTCAAAACACTGAACACACACAGTCAACACAGCATTGGTTGTTGTGATAATTGAAAATTTTTTGACTCATAGTTCATCGTGGCTTTCCAACACCATCTTGAACTGAGTTACGCTTTACCTACTGTTCTTTCTGTTGTCTGATTTACACTTTATCCGAATTTTTAAGGTTTATCCTAGGAAATTTACACATTAGTTACTATGTATGATAATTTGTGTACCTGTACCTAAATGAACTTACTTACAAATGTAGACTTGTTGCAGTCACTGCGCAATGTTTCTTAGACACTCCATAACTCCAACCCTTTGGAAAGCCAGAGGGACAATTTCAACAAGGGTGCACCATACAAGTGAACATTCAAACGTACTTAATACATATCCTCTCATCATCCTTCCCCACCTGTTACTCTCTGTCTTTCCCCACTTTTCATTCCCATTCTCCTGTTCATTCTCCTCATACTCATCCTCATTTCTTATGTAAATTTCTATCTCTCTTTACCCTTCCTTTCGACACAATCTCTTTCACTCCTTGCTTTCCTTGTCTTTTCCTTCCCAGCTCTCTTCACCATATCTTCCTCCTTCTATTGCATCTCAATCCATGGTTCCGCGTCTCACAAACCTTTTGTTTTCCAATCATTCCCTGCCTCTCATTTTCCTTTTCCTATCCATTCCTAAGGCACCCCCCTCCCCTCATGCTTCTGTCCTCTTCCCTCATTTCCTCTCTAACCTTCTCTAACTCTTTGATATCCCTCCCCCCCCCTGCCTTCGCTATCCTCTTCACTTTCCCACCCTTCCTTCATATCCCTTCCTTCTACTCTCCGTTTCTTCACCCACCAACACCCCCTCCGTGTGTAAAATTAAACCCAAGTCATTTAAGTCCGCTCATGAGCTCAACAAAGACAAATAGACGAGATTTCATGGCGTGGCTAGAGCCATATGTCTCCGGAATAGCAGTCACCCCTCGTCCCTAATGCCTCCGTTTTCTTTACCCTAACTTAAGTTGCTCTGGTCTGACAGTAATGATCTTAAGTTACACATCGCCCAGTACTTAATTAAACCATGAACCTATTCGACGCATTAAGCGAAAATTAACGCGATATTTGTTGTAATAAACACTTTCTCTAGTACAACTCTCGTTTTCCTTGTTCAGGGCTGAGTGGACAAATGCTCTGCATGGTATAATACACTACCTAACAGAATACTCCATTCGACTGAATGTACAACAATGCATGCAACCATATGACCTGTCTTTGTAACACTCATTTGTGCTTTATATTAATCTGTTTACAATAATGTTGTATCACTGATTTCATCATTGCTTAGTTAATCTTAAGTTAATTTTAAGCCAGCCCGTAATGCTATGCATAGTATAAGTGGCTTTGGCATGCTGCTCTTATCTGTATTTTTTGTACCTCTGTTTGTATGCTTAAATTACTAAATAAATAAATAAATAATAATGTTTGCCCCTAACCAGTAACCAACCTGAAACCATAGACAAGATATATACACCGAGAGGTTGATGTCTCTCAGCGTATATACGCTGAGAGTTTACATTAATCCCTGTTACATGCAGCCTTGAAGAACACTAGTGTAGCTGTTAAACCCTCATTAACCAGAACCATACAAAGTGCAAAAAGATTGAGTATAACCTCACTGTATTTTGACAAAATAAACATCGTCTCTGTCTATAACTTTCGTCTCCCCCGTCCAAAACTTTAATCACTGGGCAGCAACCAACCGTGACGTCACTTGATGAGTTCCGACGTAAGGGTGCAACGGTAATTAAGATTCTTTTCTTAATTATCTGTGTTACCGCCAACGTGATAAAGCTGATCTGTATTATCTCCTTACAAAAATAAGCTAAAATCAACTGTAAATCAAGTAAAGTAATAATAATAATAATAATAATAATAAATAATAATAATAATAATAATAATAATAATAAGTTATAATTATAAGTATCAGGTTGGTAGACAGCAACCACCCAGGGAGGTACTACCATTGTACCAAGTGAGTGTGAAACGAAAACCTGTAATTGTTTTACATGATGCTAGGATTGCTGGTGTCTTTTTTGTGCTACTTCTACTTACACTTAGGTCACACTACACATGCATGTACAAGCATATATATTTACGTACCCCTCTGGGTTTTCTTCTATTTTCTTAATAGTTCTTGTTCTTCTTTATTTCCTCTTATATCCATGGAGAAGTGGAAAAGAATTCCTCCTCGGTAAGCCATGCGTGTAGTAAGTGGTGACTAAAATACTGCAAACAAGGGACTAGTAACCCCTTCTGTATAAAATACTAAATTTAAATAGAAAACTTTCATTTTTTTAGGTCACCCTTCTTCGGTGGGATACTGCCGGTTTGTTAAATAATAATAATAATAATAACAATAATAATAATAATAATAATAATGATAATAATAATTAAGCAAATAATAACGATACCTGGAGTTTATCTGGAGAGGGCTTCGAGGGTCAACGCCCCCGCGGCCCAGTCTGAGACCAGGCCTCGTGGTGGATCAGGGTCTGATCAACCAGGCTGTTACTGCTGGCTGCGCGTAAACCGACGTAAGAACCACAGCCCGCCTAATCAGGTACTGACTGACTTTAGGCGCCTCTCCAGCGCCATCTTGTGCTGGGAGCCACATAAAAATATTACATTACTACATTCACTGCACATTTGCAACTTACATTATCTTTATATAATTAACTTTATAACCCAATATAAGTTTGTGACCCTTGACCCTAGTGTATATAATCCTTGACCCTAGTGTATGATATAACCCTTGACCCTAGTGTATGATATAACCTTAACCCTAGTGTATGATATAACCCTTAACCCTAGTGTATGATAACCTTATTCGTCTCTCGACCTCTGGGGAGAGAGGACGCTGCTGGAGCTCTGACTACCTGCCACCTGGTGAGCACTTCTGCACTTCAGTTTCAAGATGGCGGATCGCGCCGGCAGGCGCGTCAACACTGTTTGCATAGATCTGATACGTGGATCGTTGAGCAGTGCTACGATGAATGTGCTTCTTTCAGGCATTATTAGAGACCTCTACGGCATTACTAACGAGGAACTGTATGGTGTCGCCCTCAATGGCTTGAGAAGGGTCTTCGTGAAGTTTACGAGGGCCAGTTTCTACAGCAGTGTTATGGCTGAATACCAGGAACGAAGGATGTGCCTTAACTCGATGATGGAGGTGTGTATGCATGATATGTCCACATGCTTCACATGGTGAGGAACGTACCGTTTGAGGCGACGCAGTTTGGACTTGAGGATGTCTTCAGGAACTATGGTGTTGTTCATGAGACTAGAGGGGGGTATGGAGGGATGGCCCATATGCCGGGCTGCCGGAAGGTTCCTACACCCTCAAGATGACGTTGATGAGGCCCATACCATCATATGTTCTGTTGACGGGATACAGGACCCAAGTCTACGTGCATTACGCAGGGCAAAGGAGGACGTGCCGTCTTTGTGACTCGTACGAGCACATGGCGGCGCAGTGTGTACATAGAGCTCCCCCAAGTGTGCCAAAGCTTTTGGAGGAGGAAAGACAGCTGAGTACGGTGGGCATGAAGAGGAGTGGGTCGGTTGGACAGAGGAAGGCTCTCTGGAGTGAGGAGGTGGAGAATGAGGGTAAGCAAGACCAGGAAATAGTAGTGGTAGCTGAGGTACATCAGGAGAATTTGCCTGATGATGATATGAGATTTGAGTGGAAGCTCTAGGAAGCGGCCTGCGGGGCCGTCTGAATTGGATGAAGTATTGACATCTGGGCAGAGACCAGGCAAGAAAGCATGGGCAGATGTGGTAGGGAAAGCCACTAAAGGGGGTGTAAAGGGGAAATCGGTGGGGAGGGGCAAGGGGGGTGGGGATTCTGATTAGGAAGATGGTAAGGACAGTGTGGGCATCGTGAAAAGGAGTGTGAGCAAGCCACAGTGGCACAGGGGTAAGCCGCCTTTCCTTGAACATTCAGGTGTGTGACTTTAAATGTTAATGGTCTCAGGAATGAGGTCAAAAGGGTCTGGTTGGAGTGGTTCTTGAAAAGGTATGCAGTGGACGTTTGTTTCTTGCAGGAGCACAACTATAGGTCAGGATGTGAGCTGCAATTGAGGGGTTATAAGATGTTTGTAAGTATGGCTTTGCATTTAAAGAGAGGAGTGGCTGTAGTGGTAAAGGAGACCAGCCCATTGCGCATCATGGGATGGGAGGAGGGGAGAGGGGGAGGGTTGTTCGGTGAAATGGTATTGGGGGGGAGGGAGAGAGTATGTTTTGTGGGGTTTATATGCTGGCAATTAGTAATATGAGGGTGAAAGCAGACTTTGTTAGGGAAGTTTTGTTGTACTATCTCAGGGGTTTACCTGCTATTTCGGTAATTGGGGGAGATTGGAATTGTGTGATTCGGCATGGGGATGTGATACTGAGGGGTGCGGGGTGTGTGTTGACTGCTATGAGGGATGTTTTACAGGATGTGGGGCTAGTTGATGTGGTGGGCAGGGGGGTATCAGGTGGAGCATACGTATGTGTGGGGGAGTTATGAGGCACGGTTGGATAGAATCTATGTTATGCAGGGGATGGGTGTGGAGTGGGTTAGGACTATTGACGTGGGTTTGTCCGATCATAGGGCGGTGTTGGCTGACCTTCGGGTAGATGGTATTGCGCGCACATATCCGAGTTATTGGAGATTGAATGTGAAGCTTTTACAGTAGGAGGATCTAGGTTTGTCCTTTCAGGACTGGTGGAAGGTATTTTGGGCGGCTAGGGATGGGGACGTGAATTTGCTTGACTGGTGGGAGTTGCATGCAAAGGTGGAGATTGCAAAATTTTTTAAAGCACGTGGCAGGGAACTTGCGCATTGGCGGTTTGGACTGCAGAATTACTTAGAGGGGCAGTTGAATGATTGCTATGGGGGAGGGGAAGGTGTGAGTGGAGATATGGGGGAACTTAGGAGTCGCTTAGAGGAGATTCATAATGAACGGTTTGATGCACTCTGTGTCAAGGCAGGCTTGGAGGATGTCTTAAAAGGTGCCAGGCCATCCGGGTATGTTCTAAGGAAATTCAAGGACAGGCAGTTAATGACTACTGTGGCGCATTTAGTGGTGGGGGATGTGGGGGTTATGTGGAGGGTCAGGGTCTTTCTGATACAGACAGTATCAGTAGGTATGCAGATTATTGGTTCCGGGAGAAATGGAGGAGGGAGGGGGTTGGTGGGATGGATTCATTTGAGCACTAAGGGTCACCTCTGGTTTTGGGGCATGGGGAATGGGGAATGTTGGAGGGCAGCATTAACGAGGCAGAGGTGGAGGATGTGGTGAATGGATTGAGTCAGGGGAAGGCACCTGGAGTAGATGGTTTATCTAACGATTTTTATAGGGCACATTGGGAGAGTCTTCGGAAGTGTCTGGTGGACGTTCTGAATTGTATGTTGAGCAGTGGTAGGATGGGGCATACACAGAAAACTGGGATTGTTGTATTGGTGCCGAAGGGGAAGGAGGGGAAGGGTTTGGGTGATTATCGTCCTTTGTCATTAATATGTACGGATTATAAAATTTTCGCAAGGATATTGGTTAATAGATTGAAGGTAGTAGGTTGGTAGACAGCAACCACCCAGGGAAGTACTACCGTCCTGCCAGATGACTGTGAAACAGAAACCTGTAACTGTTTTGCATGATGGTAGGATTGCTGGTCTCTTTTTCTATCTCATAAACACGCTAGATAACAGGGATATCTTGCTACTCCAACTTACACTTTGGTCACACTTCACAGACATGCACATGCATATATATATACATACATCTAGGTTTTTCTCCTTTTTCTACATAGCTCTTGTTCTTCTTTATTTCTTCTATTGTCCATGGGGAAGTGGAAAAGAATGTTTCCTCTGTAAGCCATGCGTGTCGTATGAGGCGACTAAAATGCCGGGAGCAATGGGCTAGTAACCCCTTCTCCTGTAGACATTTACTAAAAAAGAGAAGAAGAAAAACTTTATAAAACTGGGATGCTTGAATGTGCGTGGATGTAGTGCAGATGACAAGAAACAGATGATTGCTGATGTTATGAATGAAAAGAAGTTGGATGTCCTGGCCCTAAGTGAAACAAAGCTGAAGGGACTAGGGGAGTTTCGGTGGGGGGAAATAAATGGGATTAAATCTGGAGTATCTGAGAGAGTTAGAGCAAAGGAAGGGGTAGCAGTAATGTTGAATGATCAGTTATGGAAGGAGAAAAGAGAATATGAATGTGTAAATGCAAGAATTATGTGGATTAAAGTAAAGGTTGGATGCGAGAAGTGGGTCATAATAAGCGTGTATGCACCTGGAGAAGAGAGGAATGCAGAGGAGAGAGAGAGATTTTGGGAGATGTTAAGTGAATGTATAGGAGCCTTTGAACCAAGTGAGAGAGTAATTGTGGTAGGGGACCTGAATGCTAAAGTAGGAGAAACTTTTAGAGAGGGTGTGGTAGGTAAGTTTGGGGTGCCAGGTGTAAATGATAATGGGAGCCCTTTGATTGAACTTTGTATAGAAAGGGGTTTAGTTATAGGTGATACATATTTCAAGAAAAAGAGGATAAATAAGTATACAAGATATGATGTAGGGCGAAATGACAGTAGTTTGTTGGATTATGTATTGGTAGATAAAAGACTGTTGAGTAGACTTCAGGATGTACATGTTTATAGAGGGGCCACAGATATATCAGATCACTTTCTAGTTGTAGCTACACTGAGAGTAAAAGGTAGATGGATAATAGAAGCATCAGGGAAGAGAGAGGTGAAGGTTTATAAACTAAAAGAGGAGGCAGTTAGGGAAAGATATAAACAGCTATTGGAGGATAGATGGGCTAATGAGAGCATAGGCAATGGGGTCGAAGAGGTATGGGGTAGGTTTAAAAATGTAGTGTTAGAGTGTTCAGCAGAAGTTTGTGGTTACAGGAAAGTGGGTGCGGGAGGGAAGAGGAGCGATTGGTGGAATGATGATGTAAAGAGAGTAGTAAGGGAGAAAAAGTTAGCATATGAGAAGTTTTGTACAAAGTAGAAGTGATGCAAGGAGGGAAGAGTATATGGAGAAAAAGAGGAGAGTTAAGAGAGTGGTGAAGCAATGTAAAAAGAGAGCAAATGAGAGAGTGGGTGAGATGTTATCAACAAATTTTGTTGAAAATAAGAAAAAGTTTTGGAGTGAGATTAACAAGTTAAGGAAGCCTAGAGAACAAATGGATTTGTCAGTTAAAAATAGGAGAGGAGAGTTATTAAATGGAGAGTTAGAGGTATTGGGAAGATGGAGGGAATATTTTGAGGAATTGTTAAATGTTGATGAAGATAGGGAAGCTGTGATTTCGTGTATAGGGCAAGGAGGAATAACATCTTGTAGGAGTGAGGAAGAGCCAGTTGTGAGTGTGGGGGAAGTTCGTGAGGCAGTAGGTAAAATGAAAGGGGGTAAGGCAGCCGGGATTGATGGGATAAAGATAGAAATGTTAAAAGCAGGTGGGGATATAGTTTTGGAGTGGTTGGTGCAATTATTTAATAAATGTATGGAAGAGGGTAAGGTACCTAGGGATTGGCAGAGAGCATGCATAGTTCCTTTGTATAAAGGCAAGGGGACAAAAGAGAGTGCAAAAAATTATAGGGGGATAAGTCTGTTGAGTATACCTGGTAAAGTGTATGGTAGAGTTATTATTGAAAGAATTAAAGTAAGACTGAGAATAGGATAGCAGATGAACAAGGAGGCTTTAGGAAAGGTAGGGGGTGTGTGGACCAGGTGTTTACAGTGAAACATATAAGTGAACAGTGTTTAGATAAGGCTAAAGAGGTCTTTGTGGCATTTATGGATTTGGAAAAGGCGTATGACAGGGTGGATAGGGGGCAATGTGGCAGATGTTGCAGGTGTATGGTGTAGGAGGTAGGTTACTGAAAGCAGTGAAGAGTTTTTATGAGGATAGTGAGGCTCAAGTTAGAGTACATAGGAAAGAGGGAAATTATTTCCAGTAAAAGTAGGCCTTAGACAAGGATGTGTGATGTCACCGTGGTTGTTTAATATATTTATAGATGGGGTTGTAAGAGAAGTAAATGCGAGGGTCTTGACAAGAGGCGTGGAGTTAAAAGATAAAGAATCACACATAAAGTGGGAGTTGTCACAGTTGCTCTTTGCTGATGACACTGTGCTCTTGGGAGATTCTGAAGAGAAGTTGCAGAGATTGGTGGATGAATTTGGTAGGGTGTGCAAAAGAAGAAAATTAAAAGTGAATACAGGAAAGAGTAAGGTTATGAGGATAACAAAAAATATTAGGTGATGAAAGATTGGATATCAGATTGGAGGGAGAGAGTATGGAGGAGGTGAATGTATTCAGATATTTGGGAGTGGACGTGTCAGCGGATGGGTCTATGAAGGATGAGGTGAATCATAGAATTGATGAGGGGAAAAGGGTGAGTGGTGCACTTAGGAGTCTGTGGAGACAAAGAACTTTGTCTTGGAGGCAAAGAGGGGAATGTATGAGAGTATAGTTTTACCAACACTCTTATATGGGTGTGAAGCATGGGTGATGAATGTTGCAGCGAGGAGAAGGCTGGAGGCATTGGAGATGTCATGTCTGAGGGCAATGTGTGGTGTGAATATAATGCAGAGAATTCGTAGTTTCGAAGTTAGGAGGAGGTGCGGGATTACCAAAACTGTTGTCCAGAGGGGCTGATGAAGGGTTGTTGAGGTGGTTCGGACATGTAGAGAGAATGGAGCGAAACAGAATGACTTCAAGAGTGTATCAGTTGTAGTGGAAGGAAGGCGGGGTAGGGGTCGGCCTAGGAAAGATTGGAGGGAGGGGGTAAAGGAGGTTTTGTGTGCGAGGGGCTTGGACTTCCAGTAGGCGTGCGTGAGCGTGTTTGATATGAGTGAATGGAGACGAATGGTTTTTAATACTTGACGTGCTGTTGGAGTGTGAGCAAAGTAACATTTATGAAGGGGTTCAGGGAAACCGGCAGGCCAGACTTGAGTCCTGGAGATGGGAAGTACAGTGCCTGCACTCTGAAGGAGGGGTGTTAATGTTGCAGTTTAAAAACTGTAGTGTAAAGCACCCTTCTGGCAAGACAGTGATGGAGTGAATGATGGTGAAAGTTTTTCTTTTTCGGGCCACCCTGCCTTGTGGGAATCGGCCAGTGTGATAAAAAAAAAATTGGAGCTGTGATACAGAGGTCAGTATGGGATCCCGGGGCATAGTATGAGGAATGGGCACAGTCGGATAAGGGATTTTATAGAGAACTGCCCGGGAGGGGGCGTCTTTGGTTTGGATTGGGCTCAGGCTTATGATTGTGTGAATAAGGAGTTTTTATGGATGTGGAGAAGTTGGGTTTTGGAGGGGGTTAGTGAGTTGGGTGCGCACTGTATATGAGGGGCGGTTGTGTGGGTGCAGGTTAATGGAAGGCTGAGGGAGCCGGTGCTGATGGAGAGGGGCTTAAGGCAGGGTTGTCCGCTCTCTCAGTTGCTCTTTGCATGTGTGCAGTATCCTTTCTATGAGGCTGTGGAGGGGGAATTGAATGGGTTAGAGGGGGGGCTGCATGGGGGGAATTGTTGGATATGTTGATGACACCACTGTTCTGGTAATGAGTGGGGGGCTTTACTGAGGATCGGTGAGGTAATTAAGAGTTTTGGGGACGTTTCGGGTATGGGAGTTAATCTAGCAAAGTAGAGGTTATTGGAAGGTGGGGAATTGGGTTGGGGGAGATTGGGGGAGGAGATGGGATGGTCAGTTGGTGACAGAGTTAGGGTTTGTGGGATATGGTATATGGAGCAGGTGCAGGATTGCAGGAGGATCAACTCTGAACTAGTCACGAGTAGGATTCTGGGCAAGCTTAGAGGTTTGAGGGTTAGGGAAGTGGTGTTACTGCAGCGGGTTCTGGTTATTAACTCGCTTGTGTATAGTAAGGTATGGGGAGTGGCGGAGGTGTAGACAGTTTTGATACATATCTTGTTGGGATGTACTTAGGGGTGCTTAAATGTTGTTGTATGTTTTTATTTGACCTGGTGTGTGTCACTGAGTTGGGAGGAGTTTTGTTCTCCATTACGTCATGAGTTTGTTCTTTGTATGGGCTGTTATTGTACATATAATGTTATGTCTTTTACTTGCAGGTGTTTCCTGCTCATTGTTTATGTGAGGGGTTTTATTAAAAAAAAAAAAAAAAAACTGGATTGTTGGGGGTATATAGGGTATGAAGCGTTTATGAATTGTGTATAGGTATGTGGTAATTAAATTTGTTGTACATATTCATTGGTTTTGTTGATGTATATTGACATCCAGGTATAATGTACCTGTATTTTGAAAAAAAAAAAAGATGTGAAAAGATAATGTTAACATAGGTATAAATGTCTTATCCTGTTTGTTAAATGTTATGTTTACTTACTGGTGCTGAGTACTCAGCAATACATGATGTGTATTTCTTGTAATCGCGTAAATTACCTGTTTTTAAATCAGTGTTTCTTTGCAACCTTATTAATGTTATTAAGGTTGAGACATCATAGTTGGGAGGTAAATGATATGTGAAATTAGAATGGGTAACATCCATTGTTTGTAGTATGTTGTTAGGTTGTAAATAGTGGGGTGGTTGGATAACCACGGAGGGGGGGGGGGGTAACATGTCTGTGTGTAATATGTTCAGTGCAATGAATTATGGTCTGTAGTGGTCGATTACATCATCAATGTGGGAAGAAAAGGGATGTATCTGAGGGTACACATTACGTACTATTTCGAGGGATGTGTAGATAAAAGTGTTCACATTGTGTAATTCTGTTGGGTACCTCCAACAGGTTAGGGTTAAGTGATAGGATGAGGGTACAGAGAGGGGGAGGGGGTTGTACCCACACGGAGTTGTAAGTGTGGTGTGTAATGTTAGCTGTAGGTAGGATTGTGTTAATGTTATAGACCTACATGTGTTTTATATATTATATTTTTGTAATGTCACGTTTTAAATAAAATATAAAAAAAAACCTAGTGTATGATATAACCCTTAACCCTAGTGTATGATATAACCCTTGACCCTAGTGTATGATATAACCCTCAACCCTAGTGTATGATATAAAACCCCTTTACCCTAGTGTATGATAAACCCTTGACCCTAGTGTATGATATAACCCATTGACCCCAGTGTATGATATAACCTTGACCCTAGTGTATGATATAACCCTTGACCCTAGATGATGATATAACCCTCAACCCTAGTTAAATATAACCCTTGACCCTAGTGTATGATATAACCCTTGACCCTAGTGTATGATATAACCCTTGACCCTAGTGTATGATATAACCCTTGACCCTAGTGTATGATATAACCCTTGACCCTAGTGTATGATATAACCCTTGACCCTAGTGTATGATATAACCCTCAACCCTAGTGTATGATATAACCCTTAACCCTAGTGTATGATATAACCCCTTTAAACCCCAGTGTATGAAAATAACCCTTGACCCTAGTGTATGTTTTAACCCCTTTACCCTAGTGTATGATATAAAACCCCTTTACCCTAGTGTATGATATAAAACCCCTTTACCCTAGTGTAAAGATATAACCCTTGACCCTGTGTATGATATAACCCTCAACCCTAGTGTATGATATAACCCCTTTACCCTAGTGTAGATATAACCCTTAACCCTATGTATGATATAACCCCTTTACCCTAGTGTATGTTATAACCCTTGACCCTAGTGTATGATATAACCCTTGACCCTAGTGTATGATATAACCCTTAACCCTAGTGTATGATAACCCTTAACCCTAGTGTATGATATAACCCTTAACCCTAGTGTATGATATAACCCTTAATCCTAGTGCATGATATAACCCTTAACCCTAGTATATGATATAACCCTTAACCCTTGTGTATGATATAACCCTTAACCCTAGTGTATGATATAACCCTTAACCCTAGTATATAACCCTTAATCCTAGTGCATGATATAACTCTTAGCCCTAGTGCATGATATAACCCTTAACCCTAGTGTATGATATAACCCTTAACCCTTGTGTATGATATAACCCTTACCACTAGCAAAATGATATTAACCCCTTTTTACCCTAGTGCTGATTTAAAAACCCCTTTAAACCCCAGCATATGATATAACCCTTAAACCCCAGTGTTTTATATAGCCCCTTAAAACCCCAGTTTGTGATATAACTCCTTAACCCTAGTGTATGATATTTAAACCCCTTTAAACCTAGTGCAAAGATATAACCCCTTAACCCTAGTGCATGATATAACCCTTAACCCTAGTGTGTGATATAACCCTTAACCCTAGTGTGTGATATAACCCTTAACCCTAGTGTGTGATATAACCCTTAACCCTAGTGTGTGATATAACCCTTAACCCTAGTGTATGATATAACCCTTAATCCTAGTGCATGATATAACCCTCAACCCTAGTGTATGATATAACCCTCGTGTGGCGTGCGCCGAGTATGTTAACATTTTATTCAAGGTTCGTCACATATTCATTTAACATTGTCCTCTCGGCCTCTGGGGCTTCACTGTTGCTCTTATTGTCTGGTTCAACTCACTAACTACGTGGACACCGGCTACTTCAGGCAAAATGACGTCACTCCTGTTCAACTGGTTGAGTGGCACACTTGCACAGACACTGGTCGTAACCACTACTGCTTTAAGTGGCTCTGATTTGTACGAATTCAATCTTATTTCCTCTCTAATATCATCCAGTTGTGGAAGAAAAAAAGTTCCTATATTTTTTTCTGGGCAGAAGTGACTTATGGCAACTCATACGTAGTAAACAGAATTTATGACGCTTGTAACGACAAAATTTATTGCCACTATTTTCTGTGTATCTGTATGAATAAATGAATTACCTTTCAGTTATTATATCCAATATTATAAAAGCAAAAGTTTTTTGAAAAGGTGACTGAATATATTTTAATGGAAGTGTTATGATGGTGGGTCCATAATTTTTATACATCAATCACATCTACTCAGGTGAACAATAATTTTGATGGACGAGATGGGTGAATATGTTGGTTTTACATAATGTCTTACAGAATGTCGATAATTTGTATAAAATATAATTTTAAATAATATTCCATTAACCAAGGTGTGCTACTTCATATGTTGTTTTTATAACACATATTATAGCATTCACCCGTTCTGTCACTTTATAATGAAAATAGTGACATATACATGCACAGATAAAAAGAGACAGAAGGAGAGACACACACAAATGCTCAGGCTCTCTGGTAGTGCCAGGAGGGTCAGTGTTCAAATGGGCAGCTGGGTAGTTCAAGATTTCAAGTAAAATGCTCTGTAGAAAGACACTTGTTTAAACGAACACTAAAAAACGCTCTATAGATAATGTCAGTTTACGAGATTTGTTCTAAGACCGGACACTTATTAATCCTGAAGAGTTTTTTTTTTTTATATTTTTATTTAAGGATACAGTATACATATACATGTTGTTATACATAAAACTTAACAAGAAAAAGTGCTCAACACTGAGAGAAAACAAACCTAACTAGAAACGATACAGAGGAACCTTCACCTGAGCATTCCTTAACAAAAAATAACTACCAAACAAAACATTGTACTTTCATTCATATTTTGTATGAAAACTTTATGTACAAAACATTATTTATACACTAAATCATTTCTCTTACAATTGTTTTGTATAGTAACATGTTACCTACATAGACATCATATGGAACATTGCATACACTAGAATAAATGATAAATTATAAGAAAAATTTTCCTAAGATGTATGCCTCCTCCCATCACCCACAAGGTACACAGTATGAACAGGTGAAAATATGCCCTTAATCCGTATGTATATACGTTCCTTCCTCATTAACTTCCAAACAGGAAGGAATACTTAATAGGGCAATGTACAATGCCTCCCCTATTATACAGAAAGCTAACATTGACAAAGTTGACATAACACAGGAAATACATGGGCCTGGTGCATGCAGGCACCTCGCCAGTACTACAGTAGTGATATAGAATAAGAATCAAAACATTAGTCTCTGGGGCAACGAAACAAAAATCCCGCATCTTTTAAAACACAAAAAATTCTTAGCTCATTATTTTCTAAATATCTTCAGTTTGGTCCCTCTGTGAAAAGTATCGAAAGGACGCCTTGGCAGAACCCTCAGAAGCAAATCTTACCAAAGAACCTCCACCTCTCTCACAGAAACCCCATTTCAATAACAGAACACCCCACACACACACACAGACTAACACACAGACACGCACACAGACACACAACGCACACAGACACACAACACACACACACCACATGCAACAAAACACACACACACCAC
Organism: Cherax quadricarinatus; assembly: GCF_026875155.1. NCBI lineage: Eukaryota > Metazoa > Arthropoda > Malacostraca > Decapoda > Parastacidae > Cherax > Cherax quadricarinatus. The sequence continues at coordinate 47,804,634 of NC_069404.1, forward strand.
ACACACATAAAGACCTTCACACAGACAGGCCTTACATCATGCTATCTCACATACACCACTGGAGCAGCCACCATCACCGCCCTTCCTTGCTACATTCATCTCCAAGTACTCATCACTCACCTCAGGAAGCCAACCCCTTGCTGTCCTTCCCCGGCACCAACTGTAGCAGTCGTGTCACAGTCAGTTCCTGATAACTCTCTGGAAAAAGAGTAAACCACTGACCCCCATATAAGCTCCTATTCCTACCCACCGACCTATAAAAACTCGCTGCTAAAGCCTTGATTCTGACATTACCCCCTACCTCCCTCATTCCTCAGGAAACATACAAAAAATCAACAATTATATACCTTAACGCCCTTGCTACCTCACTAGACACTCCTCCCACATCTAAAAGCAAAGCCCTAAGGACTCCCACCCTTCCCCCCCCCGAATACCCCAAAAACACCCCTCAACCACACCTTTACACTTTCCAAAAAAGGACAAAAATGCACCACATGGAAGGCATTTTCCACGTCACCACAATGCGCACATGAAGCATCACTCACATATCCCATCTGCCTCAACACCTCTTTTGACGCCAATGTTCCCGTGAGGAATCTGTAGATCACTTCTCTCATCCTTGCAACCATTCTTAGCTTTCGAAATTCCTCCCATATTACCCTCCAATCATATGTGGGGAAGACAGCCACCCCTTGCAGCGTCTCCCGACGATACTCAACTCCCACCAGCCTCCCTATTCGCAAACAACGCACATCTCGAGCCCTTAACATATACCTCAACATTTCCTCACATACCTCCAGGTTCCTCCCACTCCACCAACAACGAAAGTCCCTCATCACCTCCCCCACACGCCGCCCCCTGACCCCCCCCACTGAGGTATCTCACCTTGACGTATATTGCCCTCACCCTGGGCCCCAATACCAACAAACCCAATCCCCCCTGACGCACCCCAGTCATTACTACGTCACGTCCCAACCATGCCCTCCCATAACCCTATATATGCCTTAATGCCCTCCTCTGGGTGTCTGTTACATCACAATTCCTCAAGGGGTACACTGCCGCAGCTCCCCAAACCTTACTGTATACCAACGAATTCACAATCACAGCCCTTTGGTGCAAGGTAACATCTCTGGCCAGAAGGCCACGTAGCCTACCCACTGCCATGTCCCTAACCGCCTCCGAATTAATCTTTCTACTGTCCTGCTTATCCACTGTGTACCAAATCCCACAAATCTTAATCCGTTCAACGACATTCCATCCAAACCCCTGGCCCAATCTCCTGCCTACCCAGGTGCCCACCTCTAACAACATCGACTTGCTTTTGTTTACCCTCATTCCCGTTATGGCCCCAAAATTCTCGATGAGTCTACCCACCCTTGAAAAATCCTCCTTTCCACTAAGTAAGATTGTCGTATCATCAACGTTACCCACAACCCCCCCCGCCATTCCCCTCAGCCCCCTCCCCACACAACTCTCGGTCTACAAGCTCACAAAATGGGTTCTGTACACAAGCAGATAAGAGCTGTGAAAGCGGGCAACCCTGCCGCAAATCCCTCTCCATACAAATCCCAGAACCCAACCTACCATTCACCTGCACACGCATCTTCGCCCCCGCATACAATGCATCCACCCACCCTACCACCTTGGCACCAAAACCCAAATCACACAAACTATCAAGCAAAAACACCCTGTCCACACAATCATACGCATTCTCCCAATCCACCCCTAGAACCCCCCCCCCTCCACAGCCCTCTAAGAAATCTCTTATGCGCCCGTGTTCATCCTGCATACTCCTCCCTGGAATCCCAAACTGACCGCCGTGTAAAAACGATCCGAGAACCGCCTACATTCTATTCCCAAGAATCTTTGCGAACACTTTATAGTCTGCGCACATTAAGGAAATTGCCCTGAAGGCACTCAGCGCCCGCGCCCCTTCCTTCTTTGGTACTAATACTACTATGCCTGTACGTTGTGACTCACCCATTCTCCGCCCATCTAGCATATTGTTCAAAACCCCAACAAAACAATACCTCATGCACCCCCAATGAGCCCTATAAAAATCGATAGGCAAACCGTCAATCCCTGGTGCCTTACCCATGTGCATGCCGAAGACTGCGTCCGCCACCTCAGCCTCACTAATATCAGCCTCCAACCCCACCCTATCCATTTCTCCTATAGCATTATGAACCTCCCTACCGAAAGACGCCTGCCAGGTGCCCCGCCTCCCACACTCTCTCCATTTTCTCCTGAACCATTTATCTGCATAAATGCCCATACTCTCAGTGGAGATGAGGACTGCACCTTCTGGGTAATCCCCCACCTCCGCACTAGTCACTAACTGCAATAACGTGGTCACTCTCTTATGTTCCCTAAACTTACGCAACACATACCCAGTCAGTTTATCCCTCCACAACACATCGTCCAACCATGAATGAAAACGTACCGTGTCATTATGAATCTCCTCAATCCTACCTCGAAGCAGTGCTATATCTTCCCCTCCACTCCCCCCCTCCCATAACATGCCTGCAACTGTCCCTCCAAATAATTCTGCAATCCATATCTCCATCTTGCTTCATGTCCCTTGACCCTATAAAAATTCGCAATCCCAGGTTTCGCCTGCAACTCCCACTATTCTATAAGCTCCATAGCCCGATCCCTAGCTCCCCAAAACCCATTCCACCACTCCTCAAAACCCGTTCCCCCTCCCTTCCCCCCGAGCAGCCACACATTCAGCTTCCAAAGCCAGGGTAAATATGCATGGCACCCTCCCACAACAGATCCACTATCACTGCCCTATGGTCCGAGAAACCCACATCAAAAGTCTGCACCCTCCCTACCTCCAATCCCTGCATGACGTAAATCCTGTCTAGTCTTGCAGCATACCCCCTGTGAACGAACGTGTGCTCCACCACATAACCTCCTCCCCCTGCAACATCTACGACACCCACGTCCCTCAACGCATCCCTCAGAACACTTAATACACAACCCACCCCCCCTCGGTTCAACATCCCAGCCCCGAATTACACAATTCAATCCCCACCAATAATAGTGATGGCAGGCAATCCTCGCAGATGATACAATAAGTCTTCCCTCACAAAATCCGCCTTTACCCGTGCATTGCTCGACGCCGGCCCATACACTCCTATGAAACATGCCCTTCTATCACCCCATACACCATCTACACGCACAACCCTCCCCCCTGCCTCCTCCCAACCCGTGACACGCAAGGGGCTGGTCTCCTTTATCGCTATCGCCACCCCCCCTTTCAACTGCCAAGCACAACTAACGTACAACTTATACCCATATAACAACAACTCACTACCAATCTTATGATTGTGTTCCTGCAAGAAACACACGTCCACCTGGAATCTACGTAAGAACCATACCAGCCACACAGTTTTGATCTCAGACTTGAGACCGTTCACATTTAGAGTGACACACCTGAAAGTTATAAGAACGGTGGCTTCCCTCTATGCTTCTGTGGCTTGCCTACCATACCCTTACCTGTGCGTCAACCCGACACCTCACCAGACTTGCCCCTGGCTCCCTCCCCACCTTTTACCCTTTCACTATATAAATCAGGATCCACTGGATCCTTTAGGTCCAGCAACTCCTCATCCTTTGCCCAAGCTTTTTTGCCCGGCCTCTGCCCCGGCGTGAGTATCTCCTTGGTCTCAACCGTGCTAGCCGCCCTTTTCCTAGATCCACTACCCACACACATGTCATCTGACACATTCTCCTGATGGACCTCCGCCTCCACCACTTGCTCTAAGCGAGTTCCACACAATGTTTGTACCACAGACTGCTGTTCGTCCCTCACATCAGCCTCGGCAGCACTTAAGGGGGAGGTTTCCGACCCGTCCAAAAAACCTCTCAACACGTCCTCCAGTAAGTCTTCCTGAGGCACATCGTTCCTTCCTGATGGAGCCCCCGACGGTCCTGTCTGCTCCCCCGAGCCTACCGGGAGTGTAACACAGGTACCGACCGTCGGTACTTCCCGATCAACCTCGTCGCTCCAACGACCACTCGGCACTGCTTCCTCCTCTCCCAACTCCGGCATCAACTCACATGGCTGCTGCTCCACTGCCAACGTACCAGGAGCCCTGGTAGGCTGCCTCCTAGGACACTGTGCTGCCTTATGGTCGTAGGAGCTACATAATCGACAGGTCCTTCTCTGGCCGGCATAGTACACAAAGATCTGCGTCCTGTAACCCACTAACATGACGTAGGACGGTATAGGCCTAGCCAACGTCATTTTGAGGGTATAAGAACCCTCAGGTCGTCCCTCATATGGCCCATCTTTCCATACTCCCATCGTAGCTGAATGGACTTTACCATAACTGTTGAATACCTCCTGTATACCATACGCAGTCGCCTCGAAAGGGACGTTTCTCACTTTCACCCACGTATAGTACTTAGATACGTCGTGCAAGACGACGTCCACCGTCGAGTTGACAGTCATCTTCCTCTCCTGGTACTCGTCAACAAGTCTGTCGTAGAAGCCGGTACGATTCAGTTTCAGGAATACTCTGGACATCCCATTTAAAGCTACACCATATACTTTATCGTTGGGGACACCATAGACGTCTCTGATGACGGCAGGTAGCAATGTATTCATTGTTTCAACACTGAGCGTGGCACGTACCAGCTGAATACAAACAGTGTTGATCCGCTGACCCACTCGATATGCCATTTTGCCTTCTAGTTGCAAAAGGTCACCACCAGAGGGCAGGTGTAGCTACTAGGCGTGCGTCCTCTCTCCCCCGAGGTCTAGAGACGAATGCATCCTGAAGAGTAGCCAGGACAGGACAGGAGTAGGTGAGGTGTGTTTTTGAGTCAGTACGGGAAGCGCAGCGGCTGGAACAAGATGTCATAAGACGTCACGGTTTGGTGTTTATATGACTAGGGATGGTCATATTAGTTAAGTTTAAGCCATAAGTTTTTTATTGGTTTTGGTGCTCTCATGTTTATCTGTAAGGCCCTAGTTTAAGTTGTGTGAGAGTACTCGTGTAGTATTTTGCCTACAGTCTAAAAGACCGGCAGAAGGGGGGGGGGGTGTTGTCATGGCGCCTCCCTGTATATAAATGTTTGTTTTTTAACCACTAGTAGCAGTGAGGTAATATGAGTACTTGGTAAAGGTGCTGGTGTTTGCTGATTTTTGTATGTAATGGGAAAGTTGTATGTTGTATGTGTAAGCTTACTATTAATATAGCTATTTTTTTATATATATATTTTTTAAAACATTATAAATTACAAGGTTACATAAAACATTAAATAACACCACAATATAGGATCTGAACAAGCTTACTAAGAATCATATCACAAGTGCAGAAGAAAATTTTTGAAACCTCAATACAAAATAGGAATGTGTAACAAACACGCATAATACATACATACCATTCACTGACACACATTATACCAAATGATAAAATATCTGACGCATACACACAAAACTGTTGGGGTGGGATTCCCCCCCTCATTAAAACCATCTATAAATACATCCACATCATTCACACACTTAATGGTCATTCGTCTCTCAGCCTTTGAGTAGAGAGGACGTGTGCTACTGCTGCCCCCTATAGTTGACTGGTGGCAGTTATATTTTGCAGCATGGCGCAGGCCAGCAGGAGACGCATAAACACAGTCTGTGTTGAGCTTATCCGTGAGGCTGTGACAGGAACTTCTATGGAGCTACTACTACCTGCAATCATACGAGATACATATGGTATTGCTAACGAGGAGATATGTGGAGTAGCGCTGAATGGCACGACGAGGATCTTTATCAAGTTTAACTTGGCAAGTGTGTATGAGGCGGTGGTGGACAAGTACCAGGAAGTCACTTTGACAGTTAACTACGCTGTGACCGTGCGACTGCACGAAGTATCTCGACATTACACATGGGTTAAGATTAGAAATGTACCTTTCGAGGCAGATGATACTGACATCCGACTTGCGATGAGTAAATATGGTACAGTACATATGGCCACTGTTGGGAGGTGGGCTACTGGGCCATATGCAGGGATACTCGAAGGAACGCATTCTGTGAAGATGACGTTACGTTACCCTATTCCGTCGTATGTAGTGCTGCCGGAATTTCGGACCCAGGTGTTTGTGACATACGCTGGGCAACGCCGGACCTGTCGGTTGTGTGGGTCATATGATCACCTAGCGGCTCTGTGTGGAAGGAGACGTGGCAACATGAAACAACGACAACGACATGAAGCAGAAGACAAGGGTGAGGAGCAAGATTTGCCTTATGTGACTCTGCTTACACAAGGGGGGTCCTGGAGTGGGAAGGTCGAGAGAGCGGAGGAGATGGAGTCAGCAGGTGTAACGAGGGGGGGGGGAACACAACTTCATTGAACGTTGCTCAGGTGTTGAAAGAGAACACCTCGAATGTGAGTGATAGCGACGTGGAAGACTCATTAGCCAAGGCTTTAAATGTGTTATTGGATGACAAGAGTATTGGGCAGGTTGGGAGTCAAGACCTAGTTCTTGTGCCTGCTGTGGATCAGGGCGTGGAACAGGATAAGAGGCCGGCGAAGTGTGATATGAATGCCTTGATGATTCAAGCGGTGGAGGTGGAGGTCCACCGGGACACTGTAACAGACGACATGATGCAAGCAGAGGGAGTATCACGGAAGCGCGCTGCTGCGCTATCTGACTCCGAGAACGTGCTCACGCCTGCTCAGCGCACTGGGAAAAAGTCATGGGCGAAAGTTACACAGAGAGGGCACAGCGACCCTAAGGGGCAGGAGTTGGATAAGAGCGTTCCGAAAGGGGATGAGAGGGATCGAGATGTCACGAAACGATCTGGTGGCAAGACATTACCAGGGTCAAGAAGAAAAACCACTCTGTAAGCTTCAAGTGCATGACATTGAACGGTTTAGTGAATTTTGGATGCGAAATAGTATTGATGTGGTGTTCGTGCAGGAACACAACTACAGACCAGGCTATGTGTTGAAGGTGAATGGGTATAATGTGTATGTGGAGCATGCGATAAGGTTGAAAGGAGGAGTTGCCATCCTGGTAAGGGAAACTAGCGCGTTCGTAGTGAGGCATTGCGAGGGTGGGGAGGGGAGGGTTATTCGTGTGGATGAGTGGTGGGGTAGGGTACAGATGAGTTTGGTGTGTGTGTGTATGGTCCGGCAGAGGGAGATGTGCGTATTAAGAATAAATTTGTGAAGGATGTCCTAGTATATTATTTACGTGCTTTGCCGGGTATAGCTGCAATTGGTGGTGATTGAAATTGTGTGATAAGGCGTAAGGATATGGAACCTAGAGGGGCAGGGTATTGTTCGGGGATTTTAGAAGAACTGTTAAATGGGGTGGGGTTAATGGACGTCGGGAGGGGTTGTAGAACATTCTTTTATTAGACGTGGATATGCGGCTAGGCTCGATCGCTTGTACGTGCCCCGAACAGTAATAGTGAGCAGAGTGCATGTGGTGGACGCGGTTTTTTCGGATCACAGAGGAGTAATGGTGGACCTAGAATGGGAGGGATTGCCTAGAAGGGGTCTAGGTTATTGGAAGTTAAATGTGAAGCTGTTGCAAGGTGAGGAATGTCGTCAGTCTTTTGTGCAATTGTGGGAACGGTTGGTGGATGAGGTGCCGGGGGATGATGCTCTCGTAAATTGGTGGGATTCAGTGGCTAAAACTCGCATGAGAGAATATTATATTTGTTGTGGGAGGGAATATAATCGGTTAAAGTACGGGTTTCAGAGATATCTTGAAGGGCAGCTGCGTGACTCTTATGCACGAGGAGGAGCAAGCTATCCAGTGCAGGACATTGAGGGTTTAAAGGAGAGTATTAGGGCATTGCAAAACGAGCGTTTTGATGGTGGGCGAATTATGGGAGGATTGGAAGAAGTGCTATGGGGTGATCGGCCGTCGGCATGCGTGTTAAGAGGACAGAGAAAGAGGAGAGTGACGACGGAGATGATGGGGTTAAACGTACATGTAGGGATGGAAAGGTATAGAGCAGGACAAGTATTGGTAACGACAGAGGATATGAGTGGATATGTAGACGCTTGGTTTAAGTCATATACGCAAAGCGTGGGCTTCTGTGAAGTGGCATTGGGGGAAATGGGAGGGTATGTGACGTGTGAGCTTGATGGTCAAGATTGGGAGGCATTAGGTGGGCCGATTACGGAGTGTGAAATTTGGCAGGCGTTGTCAGGAGTGAACTTGGGAAAGGCACTGGGTATAGATGGGCTGCCAAATGATTTCTACGTAAAGAATTGGGGAGTTCTGAGGGTTTTTTTTAGTAAGGCTGTTTAACATACTTAAGGCGGCTGCGGTAATGGGAGAGCAGCAACGGACGGCCGTTGTGGTGTTGGTACCGAAAGGGGAGCAGTCAATGGTAATGGATTATAGGGCACTTTCGCTTATGTGTGGAGACTATAAGTTGTTTGCGAGAATATTAGGGAACAGAATCAAGAGGGTAATAGGCAAGGTAATTGATATGGGGCAATATGGGGTGCCAGGAAGGTCAATGTATGAAGGGCATGCCATGATTCGAGATTTTATAGAGAAACAGGGGGAGCTGGGTGATGGAGGTGTATTGGCGTTAGATTGGAAGGCTGCTTATGATAGTGTGGAAAGGGAAGCATTATGGAGGTTCATGCGTTGGCAAGGTTTTTGGGAAGAAATAATATCTTGGGCAAAATTATTGTATCAGGGGGCGTCGATGAGGGTGCAGGTTAACGGGAGGCTAGGAGTTAAAATACAGATGCGACGGGGACTGCGCCAAGGTTGCCCACTATCGCAAATATTATTTGCGTGTATGCAGGATCCATTTTATAGGGCTATTCGGAGGTGTGTTGCGGGAGGTGGGGAGGGTAATGACCGGGGGGAGGGGGGGCTGGTATCGTAGGTTATGTGGATGACACGACTGTTTTGGTGAGAGGTAATAGGGACTTGCTTAGGGTGGGTAAGGTGGTGGATGTGTTTGGGGAGGCTTCAGGGATGAAAATTAATGTTGAGAAGACTAAGTTTCTAGACCTAAGGGATAGTACACAAGGGGATGAGGTGGTAGGGGGTGGGTGGAATGTGGTGGATCAACTATTGATATGTGGGATAGTTTAGGTGGCTCAAGAGGTGAATGCAGTGAGAATAGTGGATGGAGTATTGAAAAGACTTGGTGGTTTGAGGGCGGCGCAGCTAACGCTGCATCGAAGAGTAATAGTGACGAACTTGCTATTGTACAGCAAGTTATGGCATGTGGTTGTCATGTACCCGCTGATGCGACGTGAGGTAAAACGTTTACAACATAGGGTTTTTAGGTTTATATGGGAATCGGAATGCGAATGGTTAAGTAGAGCGGTGTTAACACTTCCGGTCAGTCGGGGAGGACTGGGGCTTATACCTCTGGAAAAAAAGATGATGAGCGTGTACCTAAAACGAAGTTTTATAAGGGAGGGGGGCGGTACTTGTGAGAGTACGTAAGGATATGCAACGGTGGTGGGGGGGTAGGGATTTAATAGTTGGTGAGGCCATGTTCAGGGTTTTAATGACAGTGAAGGACCCATTGTGTGTTAAATTGCGGATCCTCGAAGGAGTGGAAGGTAGGTCAGTGGTGGCTGCTGTTGAAGGGGCATACCCTATGTATACGTGGAGCGAAATATGGACGCGACTAAAAAAAATGTGTAAAACCGGGTGTTTGGGAGGTAATGTTTAGATTTTTACATGGGATTTTGCCGTTTGGGGTTGTTCTATTCAATAGGAGGATAAGGGAGGGAGGGGAATGTTGAGCGTGTGGAAGTATGGAGACAATTTTTCATGCGGTATATTTTTGTGACTGCATAGAAGTTGTGAGGGTCTGGTTAGGAAAGGTGTTTAGGTTAGTGGGTGGGGGAGGGTTGCAGGTGTTGCGAGCTTTAAGTTTGGATATAGGTGGGGTGAGTAAGATGGTGGAGAATGCAGTGGCGTATTTGGTCACGGATTTTATTTACACGTCATGGGCCATGAGGGAGGTGGGCGTGGATGAAAGGATAAAGGTGTTAGCTGCGACATTTTACAGAACTAAGTGTCGTATTAAGGAAATTTACGGAGGGAGTTGGGAGACTGCTTTTACTGAGGGCTATCGGAGTTGTAGGTTGAGGGATTTATGGGATTTACGTGTAATGTAAGGGGTTGCGGCGGGTTGGCTTCCCGATAAGGATAGTGTGAAAGAGTTTAATGTGGAAGAGAATGAATATAGTACTGAGACATAAGTGCCTGTGACTGTGTGATGAGCGGGTTGTGTGTTGTGAGCAATACAAGTTCTTCAATTTAATTATTAATTACGTACTTGACAAAGAACGACAGATGTCGTAGTGTGAAGGAATATATCTGAAACGAAATTATTGGTATGTGTGTAATGTAATGACAATGTGTGTGCACTGTGTGAATGCGAAAACTATATATAAACATGAGGTATTGAGTGTGGTAGGAAGGCTTCAGTATTTATCGACGTGTGAAGGTCATGCACTGTTATGTTTTGTGCTAACAGACTTACATCTTAGTAGTGGTTTTAATGATATGGGCGAAATATTTTTAGAAAGCTTGACTTATCCTGAGTTCTTGTTACATATTGTTTTTTCATGGGAGCTCTATAGAGCCCGTAGGTTTAGGTTACCTTTGAGTTGACATATATTGTAGGGTATTTGATGAATGACATAGGATAAGGTTTTGTTTGTTTAACAGGTTGTGTTGTAATGTGTATGCTTCATATGTATATATTTATACCTTCCTCGAGAAGGTGATATATTTGGGTGTTTAGTAGATATACGATGTACATGAATCATGTAGACTTGATTTTTATATTATATCAATACATTGAGTTATACTGAACGTATCATGTTGTTCAGTATGGAATAATGCAAGCATTTCATACAATAAAACGTTACATATAAAGATTGTTACGTGTCAGGTGGCTTGACACGCAAAAGGAGGGGGGTAGTGTTTGCAGAATGTAAGGTGTACATTTCGTGGCAGGATGTACAATAAGGAATTAGATGTACCTGCATGGGATTTTTAGGTTAGATTTAGTTTTCCAGACATAATGTCATTACTCCAAGGATTGGAGTGGTCATTGTTTACTGTACAGACTTGTGTCTTTCAGATGTTCCATGTTAATTGGAAAGTACATGTACTATGCAGAATTTTTCATCACTGTTTTTGATATGTAGTTGTCGTTCATTTTATGTACTATGCATGTCTTTTAAATAAAAAAAAATGATCACAGCAGTGATTAAACATTAATTTATATAACTTTTATGTAGACATGTAACTGTTTGAGATTTTACTTAAGAACAAACTCTGGCAGTTATTCTAAAACATGACTCCATAACAAAAATAAACATTATACAAATTACATGATCATATAAATCAACAACTACAAAATTTATACAGCATGTGTATAATCTTGGAACCTTTTGATCATAGACGAATTACTCACAGCAGATTCCACAAAATGGTTAAGTCTGTTTATATTTTTTTTTATATTTTACTTAAAATACACGTTACAAGAAATAAATAAAAGCATACAGAGTCAGATAATACAAAAACAATAATGTCGTCATAAAACACACTGCTCGTGTTACATTGTCTTTAGAAAATTTCCTCTTCACATGACTCAGTACAACCGCCAACACGTGTGTGAAAAAATAAAATTACACAATATTGTAACCAACATCAATCAAATCATTTCAAGTTACAATAATATGTGACTTAGTACACTACACACACCTGATGCATGTAAAATGTCTTTATACAAAAACTAAGGAAAACTGCGCAAGCAATACTAATTAAAAACAATTCTCAGTTACCCCTTCCTATCAGCAATATACACATTAACTAAGTACATGTAATGAAATATGTTTAAGCAGTACCCCCCACAACCCCCCCCCCCACCCGCCACCCCAGATCATACCATTGTTCACTGAACACAGTACCCTCACAACCCCCCCCCGCCACCCCAGATCATAACATTGTTCACTGAACACAGTACCCTCACAACCCCCCCCCGCCACCCCAGATCATACCATTGTTCACTGAACACAGTACCCTCACAACCCCCCCCGCCACCCCAGATCATACCATTGTTCACTGAACACAGTACCCTCACAACCCCCCCCCCGCCACCCCAGATCATAACATTGTTCACTGAACACAGTACCCTCACAACCCCCCCCGCCCACCCCAGATCATACCATTGTTCACTGAACACAGTACCCTCACAACCCCCCCCCGCCACCCCAGATCATACCATTGTTCACTGAACACAGAAACTAATAACCAACATGATTTAAATCTTGAACATAGTATCTTGTTGACAATAAAAAAAAATCCTCTTTAAGTATAAGAAACATAGATGATTCCAACATGACAAATAATATTTAGAAAAAAGATCATAAGATTGAACTTAGTATTATGACTAACTAAAAATCATTTATATAATTATGATTGCCGTCATCCATGAGACCTTCACACATGATATAGTCACGGACTCGCATATTACATATTCTCTTATGTACAAAAATTGATACATAATATTACACGACTTATGAAAATTTATATTCACAGGAATTACATCAGTGTCATACATGCCCATTAACTGACATAAGATTAAAAAAAATACCAAATCAATTTATTAAGCGACGAATGTAATTCATTCTCCCCCCCCCCCCTTATGCAGAGACCAGTCCACCCAGACATTGCAACACTAAATCACGCAACCTTCTCACAGTCATACCTCTATACGATGCCGGAAAATCTATAGCCCATCTACGTCCATACACTACCTCATTTATACACTTTGTTTTATAGAAATGTCCTGCTAAAGCCCTTGTTCGTTCCTCCCCCCCCCACCTCCCTCATCGCCCACGATATATAGATATAATCTGCCACTAAATACATGACGGCCCTCCTCACACTATCTCCCACTCTCTCTATATCCAAACTCAGTGCCCTTAATACCACTAACCCACTCCCACCCACCATATCCAAGACTCTGCGAAACCGAAGACGTACCCTCTCGATATGCTCAAAGAAATACACCACATGATATGCTGTTTCCTCCCCCCCCCCACACAAAACACAACATTGAGACTGCAAAATTCCCATCTGATACAGTCGTACTTTAGTTGGCAAAATCCCATGTAAAAACCTATACATAGTTTCCTTCACCCTTGACTTCACCCGTAACTTACTGAAGTCTCCCCAGATTTGTGTCCAATTATATAATGGAAAAACAGTCTCCCCTTCCAAAACCTCTTGACACCTTTCCAACCTCCCCAAAACACACGCCCTTACATTTCCCGGATTTCTTACTTGTAATAAGTATCTCAACATACTCATACACTCCTCTAAGTCCCTACCCCCGTAACTTACTGAAGTCTCCCCAGATTTGTGTCCAATTATATAATGGAAAAACAGTCTCCCCTTCCAAAACCTCTTGACACCTTTCCAACCTCCCCAAAACACACGCCCTTACATTTCCCGGATTTCTTACTTGTAATAAGTATCTCAACATACTCATACACTCCTCTAAGTCCCTACCCCCCCCCCCCCCCCCCACCACCGCCTCACATCTTCCATCACATCCCTCACTCTGACACCACGTTCCCCACCCAATCTCAGATAACAATGCTTCACGTACATGCTCTTCAGTCTGCTACCCAAAGGAATTAAACCTAAACCCCCCTTTGCCAGCGGTGTCATTACAACCGTCTGCCTCAGCCAATGACAACCATATCCCCATATAAAATTCAGTACTTTCCTTTGCACTTGCCGCACGTCTTTCGCCACCAAGGAATACACCACAGCCACGTGCCACAATTTAGGATAAATGATTGTATTAACTACAATGACTCTCTGTTGTACAGTCAAACCACTCGTTCTTATTCCCTCTAACCTAAGCAAGACCCTTTGCACTAGAGTATGTGAGGTGTGTTTTTGAGTCAGTACGGAAATCGCAGCGGCTGGAACAAGATGTCATAAGACGTCACGGTTGTGACGTCTTATGACATCTTGTGACTAGGAATGGTGATATTAGTTAAGTTTAAGCCATAGGTTTTTATATTGGTTTTGGTGCTCTCATGTTTATCTGTAAGGCCCTAGTTTAAGTTGTGTGAGAGTACTCGTGTAGTATTTTGCCTGCAGCCTAAAAGACCGGCAGAAGGGGGGGGGGTGTCATGGCGCCTCCCTGTATATAAATATTTGTTTTTTAACCACTAGTAGCAGTGAGGTAATATGAGTACTTGGTAAAGATGCTGGTGTTTGCTGATTTTTGTATGTAAGGGGAAAAAGTTGTTTTGTTTGTGAAAAGTTTTTTTTAAATATAGTAATTTTTAATTTTTTTATTTTTTTTAAACACAGGGCCCTTTTTCCCCACCAGGGTGGCCCGAAAAAAAAAAACTTTCATTTCATTCACTCCATCATGTTTTGCCAGAGGGTGCTTTAATTTAACAGTTATAAAACTAAAAAACATTACCACCCCCCCTTCCCCTACTATTAATATGGGCTATATTTTTGTTTTTTTTTTTTGTGCCCCTCTTTTATAAAAAAAATATTAGTTTGATTTTTTAAAAAAATAATTTTTTAAAAGGAAAAGCTTGGCCCTGGGTTTGGGTTTATGTGGTTTAAAATTTTTCCCACCCCCCTTAAAAAGGCTTTTTTTCCCACCTGGGAACCGGACGTTAATTTGCTTAAATTTTTTAAAAAATTTTTTACCTGGGGGTTTAAATTTCCCGGGGGGAAATTCCCCAAATTTAGAAAAAAATTCAAAAATTTTAAAACCCTGGGGGGGTTTCAGTATTTAAAGAAGGTTTAAATTTATGAAATTTTAAATAGTAAAAAAATTTAAACCTTTTTTCAGGTGAAATTTAAACAATTTTTTTCTCCCAAAATTTTTGGTTTGGGGCTTATTTAAATGTTTTTAAAGGATTTTATTGAATAATAATAAACCTGCATAAAAATAAAAATTTTAGGAAAATAATGTGTTTTTGCTGTGTGGTTTATTATTTTAAATGTAAGAAATTTTTCCCCTGTAATAAGCGAGTTTTGTGTTATGCAGTAGAGTTTTCTTTAGTGGGGGACAGGGATCTGGGAGGGTTCTTGATAAAAAACCTCATGCTGTTAATGAGAGTAAAAGGCAAAAATTTTAAGATTAAAAATTAGCTTTTGATTGGGGAAAAAAAACGATCTAAAAAGGGGATAGAACAAAACTTAAATAGGGAAAAAGAGAAAGATTGAAACCCTTTGGGGCAAGAGAAAAGAGGAAAAAAAGAAAATTTAATTTTAAACAAGAAAAATTAAGAGGGTAAACATTTTTAATTTGAACAAAGAAATTTAAATTTGCCCCAAAGTTTATTAAAAAGAGATGCTGACTTTTTTTTCTTTTGTTTGAAAAATAGCAGAATCGCAGAAGGGGCCCCAAAACGTAACGGGGCCACATTAGCAAGAACCCATTTAAATTTGGGAAAAAGGGTTACGACTTTTTAGTTCTCTAGATGAATAAAAAATTTTTTAGATTATGATAAGATGAAGGATGTTGTTTTATTGTTTATCATATATTCCCAAAGGAGGTAAGGTAGAAGTTTGAGATTTTTAAAAAGTTTCGGGTTTGGGTAGGGAAAAAGATGTCGCTGGGGGAACATGGGTGCCGCCCCAAGGGATGTTGTAGGTGATTTGAATAATTAATTTTACTAAGGAATTTTTGGGGCAGGGGTACCCCCTGGCCCTTAAGGCATTCTTGAGGGAAATTTTTTTTAAAAAACGTTTTTAAACCCCACCCTCTAAATTTTTGGGGTTTTGAAAGGCTTTTACCCAAAACCAAAAATTTGGGAAAGGGAGTTTAATCCCCAGTTTAAAGTTGATAAAAATTTTTTCCCTCCACCAGCTAGGGGGAGAAAAGAAATTTCAAAATTTTTAACCCAATTTTTTTTCCAGCCTCATAACCCAAAGGGTTTTTTCCCACCCTATTAACCACCAGAATCCGGGTTTTCCCCAGAGTTTTTAAGGGTCACTTTTTTTTCCTCCTTTTCAAGGGGGCTCCTTGGCGTGGTGAAGGGCTTTTGGGTCTGAGGAATTAGACCTATCAGTCTTTTTTCCTCAAACCAAACCCCTAATTACCCCCCCCAATTTTTCCCCTCCCCTATCCCACCTCCCCCCCCCCCCCCCTTTTTTCCTTTTCCCCTCCTCCCCCTTTCCCCATTTTCCCTCCCTTTTCCCCTTTTCCCCCTTTTCGCCCTTTTGGGATTTCTCCCACAGGCGCGCTAGTTCCTGGGTGGAAAAAGGATCCCGGGGGTCCACCCCCTTTCCCTTTGGGTTCTTAGGGGTTGGGGGTAGTTTCCCGGGAATCTGGATCGCCTGGGGATGTCCCGACCCCTTTTCCGGGGTATCCCGGAAGTTTTTGGGTGTTTTTTTGGGCGACGAGTGTATCTCGGGAAAGCCCCCATTTTCGGTTTTCCCGGGGGGTGGCCGAAGGAGGTATGCTTTGTGGGCAGTTTATCCGGCCCGCCCTCTTCTTTTTTTCCCCCAAAATGAGCTCGGCAGATGTGAGGTTGCTATCCCGGTTTTTATTTAAATTTAGAAATGAGGGTTTTAAGGGTATGGAAAGGGTTCCAGGGCTGCTTCTCGCTACTTGGGGTTTGCTGGGGGTCCTCTTGGGCGGGGAGGGAGTTTTTCTGGCCCTTTCATTCCCCCTGGACCTACCCCTTCCCCCGGCCCCCCCCCTTTTTTTTTTTTTCTTTTTTTATTTTTATTTTCTTTTCTTCTTTCTTTTTTTTTTTTAAAAAACAAAAAGAAAGAAGTAACCTAACCAGGGCACCCTAGTCCATGAATGGGAAACCCCCCGGGGGCCCCTTTTTGTACCGCACCCCCTTTTGACCCCGCCTCTCTTTGGACCACTCCCTTTAAAACATTCCTCATGCCTCTGTTTCCCATTGCCCGGGGGCTGTTTCCTCAACCCCCTTTCCCGGGGAAATGAGGGCCCCGACTGACTCCTTCGATTTTTAGGACCTTCGCTCCCCCTTTTTGACCAATGCTTCCGGGCCCCTCCCCCATTGGGCGGCAATTTTTAAATCGGGCCCAACCCCCTTCCCCCCGCGGACCAACTCGGGCCCACGCCTAAACGTCAACTCAATTACCTTTCGATGATACCCCTTTTCCCCCCTTCTCGTTTTTCTCGAAAAGATCTACACGTCCTTTTTTTTTTTCTCTTTTCCAAAGCTAAATTTCGACTGAAAAAGTGGACAAAATTTTTCAAATTTAAAAGCCAACTTCCTCTACTGGGCCCATCTTTCGGGCCCCCCATTTTTTTCAAGGCACTCCCCACGCCATGTTGGTAAAGATAAATTTTTTTTCATCTCTTAAAAGCGGTAAAGCACATCATTAAACCCTACAGAATGCTACCCGGCCATGAGCCCCCTCTCGTCTTTTCCCCTATCGATACTGTTCCTGTTTACCCTTGAAAAAAATTTATTCCCTCAATTCTTGTTGTGGTACCGGCAATTTTTTGCCCCCACCAAGTTCAACAAAATTTCCAGAATGTGGCACCGACTTTTTAGAAAAGCTGGAAACCCCCAAGAATTTCCCCAAACCCAAGGTAGACACTTACGTTCTTCCTTTCCCTGGGGGGAGAAAGATACCCTTTGCAATGTGGTCGTTTAACTTTTGAAACCGAGGGAAATCCTATCCTCAGTTTTTATAGCAGGACATCGGTTACAAGTTCGAAAGGTGATCCCTACCCCCAAACAGTGTAGAAATTGCTGGCGATTTGGCCATCCACGAAATATTTAGATTCTATCGCCGAATGCCCCGTCTTGGGGCCGATTTACCATTCTAATAAGTCTTGCAAACGATCTCCCCTTTTTGCCTTTAAATGTCATGAGGTCACCCTTCGTACTTCTTTGGGCCCTTGTCCCGGTCTAAATTTAAAAGAGCGGGAAATTTCCCTTACCTCAAAAAGGGCAGGGGAAAGGCTCCCTTAAACCATGGCAAATTTCTCATTTTTTCCGCCTTTAAGGGAGACTCCCACGTGGGGTTTTTTAAAACCCCTGTTAAAAAAAGTCCCCCCCCTTTTGTATCCCCTCTTCTTCCAAAAACCCCCCCTCTGGGTTACCTCCCCCCATAATCACTCCTGTATCTAATCCTTTTGCTGTCCTCGGGTCAGGGGCCCTCCCTACTTTAAAGCCTCAGTCTAATCTCGCTTTTTTCGAGTTTCCCCTCACAAGCCTCATTTCCCAAGAGACCCCGGTACCACCCCTCCTCCCAATCCGGCCCTTACTTCTTTAAAAACCAAAAAAAAATCCGGAAAACCCCCTCCTACCCCCTTCCCCTTTCCAAACCCCCTCAAAAATTTAAACCCCCCTTCTCTGCCCCAGTTCTTCCCCCCTCACTGGCACAGTCAAAAGTGCAGGGGGGGGGGTTTTCCCCCCCTCCTGTAATTTTTACCTTCCCCCCTGTTCCCCCCAATTTCTTCCTCTTCTGCCCCCTTTCCCGGGTTTTTTTCCTCTTCTTTTCCCCTGCCCCGCTTTCTTCCCGTTCCCTCCCCCCTTTTTGCCCCCCCTATTGGTACAGTCCAATACAGTTCCAATCTTTATCCCCCCCCCCCCCAAAACCCTTTCCCCAAAATTTTCCCCCATACGGGCATCTCTGAAATTTCCCAAAAAACCTTTAAGCAATCTCTGAATATATTCAGAAAACCCAAACCCTCAATGGCATGGGTCCCCTTTCCCCCTCTTTCTCTTTCCTCTGTCGATCTTTCGGGAAAATCCTTTCTTCCCCAGCCCCACCCTTTCCCCTTCCCCCCTTGAAAAAATTTTTTTTAAATGCCTCCGCATATGGAACCTTTTTTTAACCCTTCTAGTCCAAGGGAAACCCCCCCCCTGCGGATTTCAAGTTCCCTTTTTCCCTTGCCAATCATGGCCCATTTACAGTGGAATATACGCGGCCTCAGGGGGAAAACGGGGGGAGCTTCAGATGTTTTCTCCCCGTTTCCCCGGGTTTGGGGTTTCCCTTTCAGGAACCCCAAAATTTCACTTGCTGTTAAATTTTTCACATCTTTAGGCTATAATTTATTGTATTCTTCAGATCCTTTTCCCGATGGGGTTTAATTTAAAAGTGCCCCTTTTCTCCGCCTGATATTCCGTACCCTCACTATTTGTTCATTACTTTGCTGGGATTTCCCAGCAGCCCGTACCACTTTTCTTAAAGGGGGAACGTTTTGTTTTTATATCTTTTCTCCTTTCCCGGGGATTTTCTTTCCCGGTTTTTTCCTTTCCCTTTTTCGTCATTACCGCCACCCATTCTGTTACTTGGTGATTTTTAAAAGCCCCCCCCATTTCCTCGGGGGGGGGGTTTTCAATGTGATTCCCGTGGAATTCAGTTTGAGGCTTTTCTTGCCACCCACCCCCCTCCCTGTTTTTAAAAAGGTACTCCCCAACCCTTTTTAAACCTCGGGGTAAAACTCTCTCTTGCTTTTGGGTCTCCGTTTGCTCTTTTCCCCCACCGCATTAGACTTCACTTGGGTTTTTTCTCCCGGGGCTTACATGACAGTGATCATTTCCCCAAACATTCTTACTTCCCCTTATTTCGCCACCTCTTCGCACCCCACGCTGGCCCAATTTTTAAACGGGCCCAAATTGGGGAAACCTTTTCTCACACCAATGTTTTTTTTAAAAAGGTTCCCCTTTTTCGTCCCCATCGATGAGCTTTTTTCAAACCCTTCTTTGCCTTCCCTTTTTCCAAAAACCCAGCTTCTCATTCTATACCCCAAACTTTCGGGCAGGCATTTTTCAGAAAATGCGTGCCTTTGGGGGTCCCCCTGCTTGGGGTTTGTGGGAGGGACGTTTGAAACGTCGCTGCATGGGGATACCGGTACAAAAGAAACCCCAAGCGACTTTTTTGATTTTAAACAAAAAAGCGTGCGATAGCTCGGGCCCTGTCATTTTGTGACGCGAACGCCTTGCTGGCGAGATTATGTCTCCACCCTCACCTCTGTTTCCCTTTCTATGATGCAGTCTGGAAAAAAAGTACGAAAACTGAGTGGTAAATATTCTCCTGACCCGGCTCCTGTTCTGCGGGTTGCCGGTGTTGATATAGCAAACCCACTAGATGTTCCCAATGAAATTGGAAAATCATCTGGTCCGTTTTTTCCCCAGGACCCCATCTATGCCCCTCATTTCTTTCCTCAAAATCTGCCAGAGAGTTAGCACCCATGGACTTTTCTTCTCTCAGAGAAGAACAGTAAATGTCCCTTTTTAAAACACTTCAAGAACTGGAGGCAACACTCTCAGCTTGTCGATCATCGGCAGCGGGGGCCGACGCATTCATATTCGTATGCTAAAAACTTTTACATCAGTCAGCCCTTGCAGCCCCTATTAGCCTTTACAATCTTATTTGGTCACAAGGAGTTCTTCCACAGCTGTGGAAATCCGCCATTGTTCTCCCTTTCCGCAAACCAGGCACTACGGACATGAAACCTCCCACTATCGTCCCATTGCTCTTACCAGTGCAGTTTGAAAAGTAATGGAACGCCTAGTAAATGACGTTTAGTGTGGTATTTAGAGACACACAACAGTCTTCTCCACTCGTCAATATGGCTTTCGTAAGGGACGTTTACCATAGACCCCTTACAAACGCTTGGATACGTATGTTCGAAATGCCTTTGCGAATAACCACTCATTTATTGCCATATTTTTTGACCTTGAGAGGCATATGAAACAACTTGGAGTATAATATTTTTGCCCCAGCCCACTCCTTAGGCCTTCGAGGCAATCTACCATCCTTCCTAAGAACTTTTTAACTGACAGGCATTTCCGTGTTCGGGTTAATTAAAGTGCTCTCCCTGGACTTTATCCAAGCTGAAGGTGTCCCCCAGGGATGTGTTCTGAGCAAAACACTTTTTCTCCTTGCTATTAATGTTTGGCCTCTAGTCTTCCATCAAATATTTGGTCATCACTCTATGTTGATGACTTTGCTATTGCCTGTGCAGGCGCTGACTGTCACCTCCTTACAGTTTCTCTCCAAAAATGCAGTCGACCGTGTTTCCATTGGGCCACCACACGTGGGTTTAAAAATTTTTAAACACTAAAAACCCACCAAATCACTTTCACTAGAACGCTCTGTCATCTCCGATCATCCTTTGTACCTCTATGGCTCCCCTATCCCTGAACGTGATACATTCAAGTTTCTGGACCTCCTCTTTGATCGTAGGTTATCCGGGAAACCTCACATTACCTCTTGAAGGCAACTTGTCACAGCCGGCTGAACCTTTTTAAAAAACCCTTGCTCATCTTTCGTGGGGAGCTGATCGTCGAACCTCCTTCGCCTACATTCCACCCTTATTTTTTTCGAAACTTGATTATGGTAAACCAATCTATTCAGCGGTTTTTCTGCAAACTCTCTCTAGCCTTAACCCCATTCACCCACCAAGGATTACGTTTATGCCTTGGTGCTTTCCGCTCTTCCCCCTGTCGAGAGCCTTATGCAGAAGCGAACGTTCCATCCTTATCCGATCGCCATGATGCCCATTCCCTGCGCTACTATGTACGCTCTCATGATCTCCGCAATCCTTCCATTTATAGAATGGTCACTGATATTAGTAGACATTCTTTATTTGTTCGCCGGCCCTGTTTCCCTCCGTCCCTTCTCTCTTCACCTTCATTCGCTCTTGTCTCTCTTTCAACTACCACCTTTCTATGTACATGTAGCATCTCACTTTTCCCTACCCCCCTGGGAAGTTCCAACTGTTCGAGTCTGTTCTTTCTCCCTCCCTTGCTCGAAAGCCCAACTGTCTACGGTCGCTTCCCGCTCTCTTTTTTTGACCACTTTCACTCTCATTCTCTTGCCATTGCTGTGTACACAGATGGCTCTAAGTTTCTGACGGCGTAGGATTCCAGCAGTGTTTCCGGACAGCGTTACAAGGGCATTTATATCTTCGGCTAGTTTTTTTTACTGCTGAATTATATGCCATCCTTACAGCACTTAAATCCGTTTTGCATCTATGCCTGTGGTCATCTTTTTGTGGTTGTCTCAAGACTCCCTTAGTGCTTTACAGGCTATACAAAATTTTGATACACCTCACCCCTAGTCCCCGTATCCAACTTTGGCTATGCCGCATCTTTACCAAGCATAAAGATATTGTTTTTTTGTTGGGTCCCTGGTCATGTTGACGTACAGGGCAATGAACAGGCAGACACTGCTGGGCGGTCAGCAGTACATGCCTACCATTTCTTTTAGAGGTATTCCATTTACGGACTATTTGCTGCAATATCTTCCCACCTTCACACCCGTTGGCAAAAACGTTGGTCTACTATGCTCGGCAACAAACTTCAGTCTATTAAACCGAGTATAGGGTTACTGGCCGTCTTCTTATCACCAGTGTCGAGGTTTTGGGGGAAATACTCTCTCCCGTCTTACATTGGCCATACTCGTCTTACTCAGGAATCCATGGAGAGCGTCTTGCTCCTCTTGTGAGAATTGCAAGCTCCATTATCAGTCAGCCAAAATTCTGTTGGACTTTCCCCATTTACAACGAGCATGCAGAATTTACCTCTGTCGTCGTCTTCGCTCCGCTGCTCTCTCTTTACCTTCCCTTCTCGCTGATGGACCCACCTTTCATCCGGACTCTCTCATTGACTTTTTGACAACGACTGACTTACTTCACAAATTCTGATACCTTCAGCCCTTTCTACTTCAATCTCTTGCTACCTTCTACCCCCGTACTATCCCCTGCCCCGCTGTTTTCTGTAACCTGCTGATCATCCCCCCTCCCTTCTGCCATCCAATTCCCTTGCTTCCCTCCCTACCCTGCAGCGCTGTATAGCCCTTGTGGCTTAGCGCTTCTTTTTGATTATAATAATAATTCTCAGTTTCCTGTTCAGGTAAGTGGTAAGTCAGTTTCAGGTGCAGGAAATCAGGGAACAGGTAATGAAAGCCCAGTCCCCCAAGGACAAGGGACCCAGTCTACTTAAAGTGGGCATGGTACCTTTAAAGTTTATAATTGTACTTACTGTAATAAGATGGGTCACTTAACAATATTGTAGAAAGATGCTTAAGGACCAGTCTGCTGCACAGGACTCTCAAGTACCCCAGTTACACATGCAGTAGCTTGTATTGCAATCTTACCCCAGAGTACACCATAATGGAGGTGGAATAGAAGGTGTTATGTGTTTAAGGGACGAATGTAGCACATTCTCGTTACTGCCCAAGGATGTATTACCACTATCAAAAGATACACTGCAAAAGATCCACTGTTAGGATTCCAATTCACAGGTTGTGGGTGGAGTCTGTTTACCAGTCTGGGTACCTGCCTGTAGGTATTACAGAAGATTTACTTTTTACAGGTGTTGACCTACTACTAAGTAACAATGTTCTGGGTCTCCTCAAAAGTGAGGAATGTTTGGTTTGGAGTGAACCTGATTTACAAGGTTATAAGGTATAAACTAAAGCTACTGTGACTGAAAATTTTTCATTGTGTACTATGATTGAACAGGTGAACAAGGGAAAATTTTCTGTGTCTCCCCTTGATCCTTCTACTGACTGTAGCGACAGTTCGGGTTTGGGGAGCCTGTACATTCAGTCTGACCTGCAGGAGACTCCGTGCAGTGATGAACCGGCCCACGTGAAACCCGGTTTGGAGGGATGTCTTGGTGCTGCCATGGGAGTGAATACCCTGACTCTGAGGCAGCTGGTTGAGGTCCAGGGATGTGCCTCCCTGAAGGCTATTCGGTTGCCAGCTGTTACAGAGGAAGTGGTTCCCAAATTTAACAAACGTTTATTTTACAGAGATGACTTATGATAAATGTAAATGGTTTAAATAACGGCAATAAAGACTCCCATATGCTGCATAAGTGTCCCAATCTTCAGAGATGACTTAATGAGAACTCTTTTTAAGAAAGTAAGTGACCAAGCGGTCACGTCAGAGCCATTTGAGAATGAACTTCTGAATTTTTTGCAGATTCTCAGTGGAGGATATTTCGGTATTGAGAAGGGAGAGCTGGATAATAAATCTTAAGTGATCACTAACCTTTTTACCAGGTTACCAGAATAAATACCCCTTCTTAATTTTGTGTGTGGTTTTGATATTACTGGTGAAATATTTTTGTCAGTTAGGCTTTGCAACATTTCAAGCCAACTAGGGTATGAAAGTTACGAATCAAACTTCCTGAAAACAATATGTCACCTACTTAAATTTGATATATGAGGCATGTTACTCTGCAACCGTGACAACTCATAAATGGAAATTAAATAGTCAACGCTAACATGAAACTAGAATCCTGACTTTTCATCCCTTCTGGTTGCCAGAAAGCGACCCTAACGACGCTCAGAAATAAGGTGGGAATCCGTTTGCCCAACAGTTTTAAGAAAGGCGCATCCCACAATTTCGCTCTTCAGAACTCTGTCAAGTTGTTACAACCAATACTGATACACTGAGGATACATACAGGTAACAAAGTGAAAAAAGCATAAGTACTGCAGGTCACAGACCGGGTGGGGTTTGAACCAATGGCCAATAAGTTGCAAATTCCAGGCCAGTGCGTCAGCACTACAGTGCTTATGACTTCGGCTCATAAGCCCAAGTCAAAGATTTCAGCCTATGAAATATCGGTTTCATTTCCACAAGAGTTTATCTTCACTCCCCCATTTACGAGGAAATGGGGTGAATATAAATATTAACGGAGATAATATAAACATTAACGGAGATAATATAAATATTAACGTCAATGAAATG
>NC_069404.1:47829853-47877353 GCF_026875155.1 Cherax quadricarinatus
TATCTAGCCTTTATGTTTTTAAAGAAAACTATAGCCATAGTTCCCATTTTTATTTGTACCTTCATATGCTATTCCCTATTCTGTTAAGCACTGGGATATACAGGAGACGTGCTCACTCGCTGGGATACCTCAGGTAGAGTGGGTAGAGGTCTCACATGGTGGCAGCGGTTTAGCGTTTATCATTAAACGCGGCTCACGTGCTTTACGACTGGTCGGTTTTTGCTATCAAAACCAAATATTAATTTCTTTGTGTCGCCTATCATTTGTTTTACCGTTAACTGTGACCGTAACCTTAAGAATAAACCAGGACAATCCTACTCTTAAGTTTGTCAGGTGGGTGATGACCAAATATAATTTGCGTAGCAAGACGTTAAATAGTGCAATCAGACGATCCAGTAGGATACAGGTGAAGTTCCTCGTGAACAGAATGGCAGAGGCTAACGTTAATGTTAGTGATCTCGCACCAGGCTCAAGTGAAGGGTCTAGCAACATGGTTCCACAGCAAGATTCAGCGATTAATGTTAGTGAGGGTATAAATAATCAAGAAAATGAGAAAAGACATATCTTAATACCAGTGATAAATCTGACAAGTAAAGCGTTAAGATTCAAGAATGGTAGAAGGTTAACATCAGCTGAGATTATCCCCAAAGACTTAATTTTTGAACCTGACTCCGTTAAGCTACCTGCCCGAGGTCAACAATGTGGAACACTTAATACCAGAGTCCCAGAAAGGGTAGTGACACCTGCCGCTCCCACCCAGAACGAAAGTAAAAGGGAAAAGACATTTAATGATGTAAATCTAAAATCATTTAAAATGTTCTGAGAAGGAAATAATAAAGAATGCTTTAAGGAACTTTCCAAAGTTGTTTTCAATGGATGAAGGAGATATAGGCTTCCTGCCCCAAATTGAGCATACTATACCTACAGGTGACAGTTTACCTGTCCAAACCCGTCAATGGAGACTCCCAGAAGAGGCTAAGAGAGTAATAAGGGAGGAATGTAATACCATGCTCCAGAACGATGTAATTGAACCGAGTTCATTCACCGTGGCTCTCACCTGTAGTGTTGGTAAAGAAACCAGATAACTCTTATCGGTTCTTTTGTGGATTATAGGAAAGTGAATGAACTAACAATAGCTGATAGTTATCCCTTGCCCCTAATCCAGGAAATTCTTAAATTCATTTGGAACAGCTAAGTATTTTTCGACTTTGGACGGTAAGTCAGCTTATTGGGCCATCCCCGTTTCAGAAGAAGATAGAGAGAAGACAGCATTCTCAGATGGGGTCAGATTATACCAATTTAAACGAATGCCCTACGGGTTAAAACCGCGCCCTCTAGCTTCCAAAGAGCTATAAACTTCATCCTCAGCCCTGTGTTGGGTAGACACTCACTGGCATATCTTGATGATGTGGTAGTCTACTCCCGGTCATTTCCAGAACATGTAGACCACCTTGTGGAGACACTAAAACTACTGGATAAAGCAGGATTTAAGTTGAATGCAAAAAAAATGTATAATGCAGCCACTAGCTTTAAATTTCTAGGCTTTCGGGTGAGCCCTGAAGGGATTCGCCCTGACCCTGATAAGTGTAAGGCAATATCTGAAATGCCAAGACCTAGAACAGCAAGGGAAGTCAGGAAGTTCCTAGGTGCAGCAGGATACTTTAGAAGACATATTAAGGGTTTTTGCAGAGCTAGCAGCACCACTGACAGATCTAACTAAGAAGAAAGCTAAGTTTGTATGGAAAGAAGAACATGAGTTGGCTCACGAAAAATTAAAGGCTGAGCTTACAAGTGAGCCGGTATTAGTGGTCCCTGATTTTTCCAGAGAGTTTGAGATACATACAGACGCTTCAGCAGTTGCAATAGGAGGTTGCCTAATGCAAAGAGACAAGGAAAATAACCCACACCCAGTAGCGTATTTTAGCAGAAAGATTAAAGGACCGGAAGTCAGGTATGCCATCACTGATAAAGAAGCCTTGGCAGTGGTAGAAAGTGTGAAATACTTTGAACCGTATGTATTTCAGCGCCATTTTAAAATAATAACAGATCACAGGGCATTGGTGCACATATTTAAAAATAAAACTCGCTGTCCTAGGATGTCATGGGGTTACGAACTGTCAGCACACTCGTACCAGATTCTTTATAAACCAGGAGCCTCACACCATGTACCAGACGTATTGAGTAGGAATGTAGCAGCAATAAATGTTGATGTTATTATTGAGAATGTGAACAATGAAAAATTAAGAGATCACCAACTGGAAGAGAACAGGTGGAAGGAGATAATTGAGTATTTGGAGGGAGAGAAGCTCCCGTGCCACAAGCCAAGCCGCCCTATTGATGAATTCGAGATGAAAGACGGTGTGCTATGTTACATAGGATTACGGAGCTGAACGATCGTTCAGTACAGCAGGTAGTAATACCCAATGTCCTCAAGAAGGCCGCTCTGAAGCTTGCACACTCATCCAAGATGGCTGGCCATCCAGGTGTTTTTAGGACTTATAAGAGGGCCAAAGAAATGTTCTATTTTCCTGGTCTCCTGAATTATGTAACCGAATATGTAAAATGTTGTGGTAATTGCCAAAGGAGGAAAGGTAACCCTCAGGTTAATGTGGAATTGCAAGCTTTTCCCGAGATTAAGGAGCCGTTGGACCGGTTGGTGCAGATCTTATCGACTTACATAATAGTTATTCAGGAAATAGGTATGTTCTTGGGGCTGGTGGACCATCTGTCACGGTATACAAACTTGTACCCATCCCTAAGAAAGACCCACAGACTGTTGCAGAGGCGCTCCTTGATAGATTCGTAGCAATATTTAGACCTCCTAGAGAATTAGTAACAGATCAAGGTTCAGAGTTTTAAAAGCAAGGTATTTGCAGAGGTTTGTAACACCTTAGAAATAATGACAGCATTCACGACAGCTTATCATCCACAGGCGAATGGTAATGGTGGGGAGAGAACGAACCAAGTAGTCAAAAATACACTAGCCATTCTCTCAGAGAAAGAACCATTACAATGGGATAAATATATACCATATGTTCAATTTGCTTTAAACACCGCTGTTCACAAATCAACAGGGACACAACCATTATTCCTATTTACAGGGCATGACTGTCATTTTGCAGCAGGCTTGGTGAACCAAGCAGTTGTCAGATACGGTGAGGACTATCCTTCAGAAGTCCTAACAAAAATGAGAACTGCTCTTGGCGAACTGCCGCCCAGGCATCTGGTAGAGCGCAGGAAAAATATGCTCACTACTATGACAGGCAAGTGAAGCCTCTTAAACTTAAGGAAGGTAACCTAGTAATGGTATATAAAGATGAAGTAACCCCTCAACAGAGTAGGTCCCTCGGTCCAAGGTGGAAAGGTCCTTACCGCATCTTAGAGAAATGGGACCAGTAAATGTGAAGGTTAAAGGGTTGTTTGAGGACCAGAGTGAGAGGATTGTTCATTGTAATAAACTTAAGCCATTCTGGTCTGAGGAGGAAATAATAATGCCTAATGTTAATGTGGTGGATGAAAGGACTGTAAATGACGAGGTATATGAGGAAGATAGGTTACATCAGCTGGTAGAGGAAAATGTTGGTATGAATACAAGGTCAAGAATGTATAGACGAAATTTGTAAGGGAATTATTGCTGGAGGGAGGGAGTGTTGTGAGTAAATGGGACCCTGAGGGAAGGAGCTGACCACTCGCCCCGCCCTCAGGTCGGCTCAATACTCTAGAGACCTGCCCACCAACAATAAGCCCCCAGTCACCTGTAGAACAATACTGCCGTCTACTGTTATTCACAGGAGATGTGGAGATGTTGCCAGGACCTGCCAAGGAGACTCCAGAATCTATTTGGCCTGGAGTGATGGAGGGCGCAGAAGTGCCAAGAAGTCAGTTTGGGTCCAGCAAAAGGGCTATTATTAGACCTGGAAGACTTGAGGAAATGCGGTAGCCAGCTCTCGTGCCACCACCATGCAAAAGGTGGAAGTTGACGGGTGAGGCTGGACGGATGAAGGGTGGCCTTGGTGCCTGAGGAGTATTGTCGTGGTGAAGATAAGCTGCTTGCTGAGTCGTGAAATTCCCAGATGCTGTCTTTCAACGAGAGGGACCCGCATGAGCGTTCCTAAACGCCAACGAAGTCCACGCAATGAGACATGGCCCAATTTAGGAAGTGCTAGGGTCGGCCAGAAGCTCTGGCTAACCCCTCTTCTAGTAGAAGCAGTAGACAGATCTGGAGGTGAGATGACAAGAATACTGCAAGGCCCTATGTCCTCCTCCGTCGACCCCTTCATATTTCTGCCCAAGGATTTGTAGAGAGCTTCTCCCTGGGTCAATAGCATGGCCCCAAGTCAAGCCAACCGTGTCATTTATACTAGGCAAATGAAGTTTGGGAAATGATGATTAGAGTGGTATTAGTTATGGTATCTCTACTGCTAGGGGATGCCCTATGTTATGTCAGCTGTTGGGACAAATATGTG
Source organism: Cherax quadricarinatus (assembly GCF_026875155.1). Taxonomy (NCBI): domain Eukaryota; kingdom Metazoa; phylum Arthropoda; class Malacostraca; order Decapoda; family Parastacidae; genus Cherax; species Cherax quadricarinatus. The sequence continues at coordinate 47,834,320 of NC_069404.1, forward strand.
TTGCATATTATGTGACTAGCTCCTTGCCGGGAGGGATCACCGTAGAATAGGATGTATTTTCTTTTCAGGTGGAGAACTGTAAACACCAATCGGCTCGCCGTCAGAAGAGGATTCCTTTATGTGAGGGATGGGGAGGTTTTCTTTTAGTTCCTAGAAATGGGATAATGATTGGTCCTGGTTGCGATTCCTGCCTTGTAATGAATGGTTACGGTAGGGTGCAAGGAAAATGCGACATTGTGGTCGTGTAATGGTTCAGTTGCAAGTACTTGAAGGAATAATACCCGCTGGAGCTGTTTTCTACGCCAGGAAAACCTTACAGGTTTGGCTCAATGGTTAATTAGCGAGGGTGACTACAGGAGCTAGTTTATTTCTAGTAGAGTACAGGAAGGCACTGGAGCCCGATATTTAGTTTTAAGGAGACATGACGGGTAAGGAGGTTCGCACCAGAGTCATTGTTATTCTTTTCTTGTGCTATAATTTATTAAAAACCCACTGATCTGTGTGAATCATATTATTTGTTATTGTATTGTAATAGAATAAAAGGGTTAGGATTTAAAATAGTCTAATAACTTAGGACAAATTGTCCTAGTTCCCAGATATTTTAAATTGGGGGAGAAAGGGGGATGTGATGCAGTTCAGATGGGCTTGTGAGGTCTCTAGGGAGACCTAATTATATGGTCACACCTGCCTTAGCAAATGTCGGGTAGTCACGCCCACGTCTGAGGTCTTTTGTTCTTAACGGCGTCAGACCTCGGCGTCAGGTCGTAACACGTGGTACATACACCATTGGGGAGGGGGGGTACTTTGACTACGATATAAGCCCAGGGAACAGCGGGGCAAAGAGGTTGTTGGTGACAGGTCCGGGGAGCGAGAGCTCTGGACAGCCGCGTGTGTAGTGGACCATGCATTGGGAATCTCGGGTCAGCTGGTCGGACATTAAGAGTGAGTACTAGTCCGTGTTACTGATAACATCTACCCTTCCCCCCTGGTAATAAGTCTCATAGGTCAATTGTTATATTGTGTAAATTTCCATCAGGATATGTTGTATTCTAGCCCTTTTATGTTATTAAGTAAACTATAGCCATAGTTCCCATTTTTATTTGTACCTTCATATGCTATTCCCTATTCTGTTAAGCTCTGGGATATACAGGAGACGTGCTCACTCGCTGGGATACCTCAGGTAGAGTGGGTAGAGGTCTCACAAGGTTTTGCATTAATGAATGTGTATATATGTCAATTCATGACCCTGTGACAGTATTTTTTTTAGGTATGTTCTTGCCGTAAGTTCTTGTTGTATGTTTGGCAGCAATATCTTGCGAGCATGTAGGTGCAATCCGTTTGTCAGTTAATTTGATTGAGATCCATACTGTTTCTTTATTTTTATGTTAAACTGTATTAGTTTTAAATAAAATATAAAAAAAAAAATATCGCACACCCTCTTATCACTATTACTGTGGAATTCTCACCACTATCACCATCGTTATCACTACTGCCCCATCATCACCATAATCCACTACACTCAACATCAGCATCATTAGATTCATTATCTTCATCACATCTACAATCAACACTCGTACCATCATTATCCTTACTGAGGTCAACATTATCACCATTAGCAGTATGATTATCACCATTAGCGATTTCACCATACGCACCACCCCTCTGACTATCATCAAAATGATAACCTACTACTCCAGTCACCATCAGCACGAGTACAAACACCATAACCACACCTGTAAGCACGACTACAAACATCATCAACACGACTACAATCATCATTTCGACTAACAAACGCTATCAACACGACTACAAGCACCAATAACCACACAAAACATCAAAAAACCCTTCGCTGCCTGACCACGTAGAGTGCGGTTGTGCTCTGCACCCCTTCTTTTTGTAGGGGACTCCTTGTCAGTTCCCGGGCTGCAGTGGTGTGAAGGGGTGCTGCACCCTCCAAAACAACAAGGTGCCTGTGAGTCAAAGGCGTTATCTGAGACGATGGATAAATACTGTAGGCATTAGCACTTAAAGGAACGATAACGCCCATTCTGCGCAAGTCTTTTTGCCAAAGTCATCTGGAGACATAGGGTAAAGATATTGACTTGTTGGTGTAGCTTGAACGGGGGACAACGTTTTTCGTCAAACTACTGTCAGCCACGGTTTATGAATCGTTGTCACCGGGTTTCGGGACGTGATCTTAACGTCACACCATTTCAGTGTAAGAATTATAGATGTTTAGGGCATTATACGGGGATAAAGTACCAACTTTCCCTTTTGAGGCACGAGGCATATAAGGAAATTTTTTGAGAAGTATGGGACGTCATTAGCTCAACAGGGGGCGGGAGCTAATGCGGGTTTTCCAAAGGGGGTTCTTTCAACCTAAAAATGCTTTGAGGCACCCAATCCCGTCCTATGTGTATCTACAAGATTTCAGGACGCTTAATGGAAATATACCCGGGAAAACGAGTAGTGCCCATTTTGGGGTAGTATGATCACAAGCGGCACCTGTGAAAAAGCGAAGACAGTGCCGGACCTGGGTGGACGTCGCAGCCCCTGCTTCAAATGGCGGGTAAAACAAACATCGGATGGGGGGCGGGTGTTTTGTGGAGCGAGATAGTGGATGGGGCACACAGGACTGGGGGTATTGGAGTCCCCCCCCCAAAGCTCCTGATCAGGTGTCGCCTTATAAGGGGGGAGAAACAATTACAGGAAAGGTTTCTTGGATTGAGGGGGAATTGGTGGAGGGTTGAAGACTTTGTCACCGCCAGAGAAGGACTTTCATCTAGCGTGGGCATCGGAGAATCGTCGCTTCCAGAAATTTGAGACATGAAAATTTTGGGGGCGTACGGTTTTTGGAGTCGTCCATTAAATCTTTAAAACCCATTTCAGGGGGGGTGGGGGGTTCATGAGAGGTAACATCTGCCCAAGACATTCAACATACTGCCCCGAGAAAAGGGGGCTACATAAATTTTGATAGTCCTTAAAACTGCAAAAAGGGCCTGGAAACAGATGAGGGAAGGCGGGGTAGTGGGTAGTGGTGGTAGCCAATAGAGGCCCCGGGAAGAAGGGGGGGGGGAAAGAGAGAAATCGAAGGGTTTCAAACTTACATTCAAGCTCTGGGTTGTAAAGAGTGAAAAGGGGAAGCAGGGGGAAATTTTTAATGGGCCTTAGGTTTTCTGAAAATGTTAATGGGTTATGTGCGGTTGAAAGAGTTGGTTTCGTAATTTTCTGAATAAATCTGATGGATTTGTTTTCCGCAGGGCAAAATTTTTAAAGAGGTGGGGTTTGGAGGTGGGGATTTCGGTATTCCCCGCATCCCCCTCTAAAAGGGGGTGTGGAATTTTAATAAGGGGACAAGCCCATTTTTTTTGCAGAAAAGCGGGGGAGGGAGGGGAGGGGGGGCGTTGCGTGGGGATGGGGTGGTTGGGTAAGCGTGTGTTTTTTTGGATTTTTTTTTACCCCGGGCTGAAAATAAAAAAAAGGTAAAGAATATTTTGTGGTGGGGATTTGGTTTTTTTAAGTGCACTCCCAAGGGGGGCGATAATTGGGGGGGGAAATGGAATTGTAATCGGGGTGGCTAATGGGGACCCAAAGGGGCGGGATATTTTCTGTGGCTCTTGGGATTTTTTAAAGGGGAGTTAGTTACGTGTGCCTTGGGGGGGGCGGTGGGGGGAGACTGAATAATTTTTTTAGGAGGGGATATGCTGTGAACTAGATAGATGTACCTTTCTCGGGGGGAGGGGGAGTGAAAACTTTCAGTACTTTTGAGGTACAATGTCAATCATGGGGCAGGGTGGGGGAGGGGGGTGGGGGACGCCGGGGGAATAGAAAGTTTTTTAAAATTTAAAATAAAAGTGTGTTAGGTATGAGAGGGTTTTCAGTCCTATGGGGGGGAGTTATGTGGAAGAACAGGAGTGGTGACATTGTGCATGGGGGATAGTGTCGAAAGGAAAGGGATTAAAATTTTGTGTGAGAGAGGGAAAACTTTTTTAAAAATTTTAAAATATACGGGCTAACTTTTTTAAAGGATGGGTTAAGGGGTTGCTATGGGAGGGGGGTGGGGGGGAATAATTTCCTATGGAAAAAATACTAAAAATAAAGGGAAGGTTGGGGGAGTTGCAAAATGAAAGGTTTCAAGCTGTAATTGTGCGGCAGGGTGGAGGAAGGTTTGGGCGACAAGCCGCACGTGTGTTTTGCGGCATTAAAGCAAAAGGCAGGGGGTGACAGCTTTACCATTTTTTAGAGGTAACGAGAGGGTTGGAAATTAAGAGCAGGCAGAGATACAACCACGAAGGGATTTGAAATTTGCGGGGGGCTTGGTACGAAAAAGTCGGGAACTGGGGGGGGGGGGGGTGGGCTTTGGGGGGACAAGGGGGTTTGTACGATGTGAGGAATTTTGGGAAAGTGATAGAAAGGCTTTGGGTACTATTGGGGCAGGGGAAATAAAAATTGCTTAAGGGGGAATGAGCGGGGGAAAGCCCCTATTGCGGTCTCCCTGAATTTTATTTACAACATTGGACGTTGATAAAGGAATTATATTAGGTTATTTAATCGTATGAAGGAGAAGGTAATTTGGGGAGAAGCGGGTAACACATTGTAGTGTTGGGGCCCCAAGGTCAAGGGCACCCACCCTTCGGGGTCCGAGCCATATCACTGAGTTGGAACTATAAGGGTTTTTCAAAAAATTTTTTGGAATTTCAAATGTGTGGGGGGGGGGGTGTCAAAAAACTTAGTTTTTGGGCCGGGGGAAGGCGATGATTGAAGGCAGGGGTGGAAATTTTTGGGGAAACTAGGGGGGGGGGAGGGGCGCTTGTTGGCCAGATGGGAGGGCATAGATGAGTGGAAGGGGGGGCTTTGAAGTTTTTCTTTTGGAAAACAGGGTTTTGGGGGGGAAATTTCAGTGGGTAAGTAGTTGACAAGGGGGGGAAAATGAGATACAATTAAGGGTGAGGGGAGGGGGAAAAATTGCAATGGGGAAGGGTCAGACGGGATGCCCCATTCCCCCAAATTTTTTGCGTGTTTCCGACCCCTTTTTTAGAAAAGGTTGCCACCGCTTATGTTTCGCCATGTGAGGGAATGTGGGGGGGGGGGCCTGGCCAGGTTTAATTGGGAAAGGGACGACACCACTGGCCATTTGTGAAGGGATGTCAAAGGGGGTGTTGGCAGGGGTTTGCAATTATTTGGGAATGCCACGGGGTTTCAGGGTAATAGTGCGAAGGGCAAGGTGCATGGGGGTTGGGGCTTGGGGGGGGGGGGTGGGGGGGGGGAAAGTTGTTAAAAAAATGGGGGGTTTTGAAAGGGGTTTTATTTATAAGGATGACATGGTTGCGGGGCGGGAGGGGAAAAATCATAGGTTATTGGAAAGGATTGGGGGGGGCAGGTGTTTAGACCCCAGAACCCCCTGTACAGCGAGTATAGTCTGAACATTTTATTGTATATAAGCTTTTTGGGATTTGCAGCTGGGGTTCCCAATTACAGGGACACGATTGCGGGATTTTAAGACGGGTGTACAAATTTTTGTGGGGGTTTATTGATTGGTTTGGAGGAATTGTAATCTTACCTTAAGGGAGGGGGGGTTGGGGTTTATGATTTGAACTGAGGGAAAAGTGTGTTTATTAAATGGGGTGTTGCTGAGGGGTGAACGCGGGGGGTTTGGGAAGGATACAAACAGGCTGGGGATTGGATCGAGATGGAGTTGAGGGGAAAGTAAATAGTTTTAGGGTGTGAGTTGGGGTTTGAGAACGAGATAGGTTTGATAAGGTTTTGTGAGGGGTTCTTGTAGGGAGGGCGTTGTCCCATTGGGGTTTTTCTCAGTATGCGTGGGAAAGGGGTATTTTTTAGATTTAGAAAAAGAATTAAAACCCCCGGGCGCGTAGGGTTTTCTTTTTTTGCATGGGGTCCTCCTCTGGTGAAATTACGAAAGACGTTTTTTAGAGGGGGGGGGGGTGTGGGATCTGTGAAGGGGTGAACAGCGTTCCAGTAGTTTACTTTTGTGAAGGGGAGAGGGGGTTAGGGCGGTTTAATAATTGGGACAGAGGGGGGGGGGCCGTGGGTGCGTTTTTTTGGGTTTAATCTAATAGGGGGGAACGGGGGGTCAAAGACTTAGATTTTATCATGGTAGATTTTAAAATATATATAATTTTGTGGGGGATGAGGGGGGGGGAAGGAAAGTGAAGGCGAAGGAACGTTCTTGCGGTAACGTTCTACGTACGATTCCGTAAAAAAGATTTTTTTTCGAGGAGGTGGGATCAGGGTTTCTCAAGGGGGATAGAATGTAACGTTAGGGATTCTCGTAAATCTTGATTGATAATGATAGTGAAGGGGGGTTTAATAGTTGGGGGAGTCAGGGGGTCACAGCGGCCGCTCCTTTGGGGGGGGGGGGTGGAAATTAGTGAATGGGTTTGGAATGGTTTCCGGTTTTTATTGAGACTTTATGGGACCAAGTGTATTAGACCAAACTCGTTTGTTAATATAACACTTTTCAGAATGTAATAAAATATAATTTTTTATGTTAATTTTTATGTTAAACATCTTTTATGACATGATTTTGTGTAAAAGTTTCTTTCGACTGGGTGTGTTTTTTGTTTGTATTTTTGTTACTCTGGTTTTTGCTGAGAGATATACTTAGATACTGTTTTGCTTTGTGCAACAGGGGGGCACTGATCAATGTGAAATTTTTTGAAAATTTTTTATTACTGTGTGTGTGTGGGTGGTTGGGGGTATTTATATAATTAATATAATATATATATATATAAATATAAATTTATATTTATATATATTAAAATAAATATATATATATATAATAATACCCTTTTTATTTTTGAGCCATTGTCATGGCAGACTTAGTAAAACTTTATTATGTAGATTCATTCTTTTAAAGTTTATAATTATGGTCTACCCGATACCGTTTGGGGTCAAAGCTAAATTCTGATGTTTGTTTTAGTTGTAGTTTACAGACATATCTAGACGTTTTGTACGAGTCCCTTTTCGCCTGAGATTATTAATGGTTTTTTAACAGATAGCGCTTTTAGGGTGTGTTCTAAAATGTATTCTTTTTTTGTATATTTGTATTGGGAATAAAAAGCTGTGTTTTAGGGGTCGTATGTTGTTCAGTAAATTAATGTTAAGGGTTTTTTTTTGATTAATCGAAGGGGTGGGATTTAATATTTAAAATTTTTCCCTTTTATTTTATTTCAAATGTTTTTGAACCTTTCAGTGTCAATTTTTTTACAATTTTTAAATTTGTAAGGTTTTGATCAATAAGGTATATAGTCAATTCACACCCTGGACATTTTTTTTTTTAAAGTTCTTTCCGTATTTTTCTTGTTTATGTTTTTGGGAGCAATACTTGCCGATGTAGGGGCAAAACCTTTTTTCATTAAATTTGATTGAACCATACTGTTTCTTTATTTTTATGTTAAACTGTAGGTTTTTTAAAAAAAATAAAAAAAAAAATCAAAAAGACTACAAACGCCACATAACTACAAAAATCAACGCCACACAAAAAAACTACAATACTATTATAAAAACTATAACCCCATTACCAATCAAAGCATCAACGGGACCTATCGTCACAACCTCCATCCATCAAAACATTAAGTATAATCTAGCATTAACAATAGCAGACACAGAGCCCAATTAGTATGAGGGAAGACTGGGGAAATTTTACACAAAAAATGAAAAGGGAAAAAAGCAACGGTAAGACCAAATGTTACAATTTAAACCAAGGGGGACAGAGACGGGGAAAAAAAAATGAAGAACTAGAAAAAGGCAGAGTTCGCAATGAACCACTACCATACAGGGGAAGTGAGGGAAAAAAGAGACTGAAGGAACTGAATCTGACATATTGAGGGCAGAAGAACAATGGGACATGAACCCTTATAAAAATCCTCACACCACAAAACCCCACACCACCACACCACACACACACCACACACAAAACACCACCCACACACACACACCACACACACCAAAAACACCACACAACACAACCCAAAACCCCAAACTCACACACACACACACACACACACACACACACACACACATATATTCTTGGACTGCAAGAATGCGTTTGACACAGTTCCATACAAGAGATTAGTGCAAAAACTGGAGGACCAAGCAGGGATAACAGGGAAGGCACTACAATGGATCAGGGAATACTTGTCAGGAAGACAGCAGCGAGTCATGGTACGTGGCGAGGTGTCAGCGTGGGCACCTGTGACCAGCAGGGTCCCTCAGAGGTCAGTCCTAGGACCAGTGCTGTTTCTGGTATTTGTGAACGACATGATGGAAGGAATAGACTCTGAGGTGTCCCTGTTTGCAGATGACGTGAAGTTGATGTGGCGGCCTCCTGCCAAACTAGCGGTTAAATGGTTAACCTGCCGGCCGGCAGTACCAAGGGTACGTCAGCAAACGAAATGTGGGGACTGCTGAGCTGGCCTTAGAAGCAGTATTTACAAGAACACCTTAGGTATACATCTACTGGCAGTAGAGAGTATTCTCCTGACCATCTTATGGTATATATCTATATATCTACCGGCTTCTACTGGCTTTAGCTGAAGCGCTCACCGCAGCTCATTGAGTCTGATGGCCTCAGTTACTTGATTGCCGCATTCACCTAAACTCGCAACATAGTGTGTTCTGCAAGCAGTATTCACCAGACCACCTTACGGTGTACATCTACTGGCCTTACAGAGTATTTACAAGACTACCTCAAGGAGTACAATTGTAGGTGATGTCTACGGACTCACCACCGACTCTAGTCAACTGCGGGCCAAGTCATGATGACGCTGTTGTGTATTGTCATGTGACAGCTGGCCTCTGAAAAAAACAAAACGCTATGCTGGTAGTGTTATAACAGAGAGAGTGTCGTGTGACACAGTAGAGCAAGTGTGTGACGCAGAGATAAGGGTGTCGTGTGACACGGAGAGGAGCGTCATGACACAGACAGGGTGTCGTGTGACAGTTATAATACTGAAACTCCGTGTAAATAGTGTAGTATGACTGAGTGTGACACGGTGGTGTCAGGAACATTGTACCCTGTGTGGTAGGGTGATCTGTCGTGTGACCCAGCTTGTGTTGAAGTGTCAGATACCGCGAAGAAACGGAAATACAGAGACTGAGTGTTATTACAAAGGGATAAGGGTGTCGTGTGACACGGTAGAGAAGGCGTGTATGACGCAGAGATCAGGGTATCGTGTGATACGGTAGAGCAGGAGTGTAGTGTGACAGAAAAGGGTGTCAGGTGACACGGTAGAGAAGGAGCGTCATTACACAGAGACAAGGGTGTCTTGTGACACGGAGTTGTAGGTGTCATGATACTAGGATAGGTAGTGTCGTGAGACACGAAGAATGCAGCGACATTGACACCTGATGCACTATAGGGTCATGATGAGTTGGTTAAAATTTATTATTGTATGATTCATATATAGATGTACAAAGATGTTACTTATAATTTATTATTTTAGCATATATATATATATTATATATTAATATTATATATATTATATATATATATATATATATATATATATAATATATATATATATATTTAGTGTCAGGAAAGTTGTACCTTGTGTGAATTAATTATTTATTTTAGGATGTTAATTATAATTTATTATTGTAGCTTGTATATACATGTATCAAAGATAACAGGTTTTAATCAGATAGTAATATATTAAAAATTATTTTATAATACCCCTAAACCAAACATTGTTATTTTTATATGCAATTAAAATGATAAATATTTTGTGTATATATATCTATGCCGAACTCTTTATTACAAAATGAGTAAACTACCATCTAAAAAATAACTTTATTTGTAATAGTTGATGAATTCACTCGATCGAAGACCAGGCAGAACTACAAAGGGATCTGGACAGGCTGCAGATCTGGTCCAGCAATTGGCTCCTGGAGTTCAATCCCACCAAGTGCAAAGTCATGAAGATTGGGGAAGGGCAAAGAAGACCACAGACGGAGTACAGTCTAGGGGCCAGAGACTACAAAACTCACTCAAGGAAAAAGATTTTGGGGTGAGTATAACACCAGGCACATCTCCTGAAGCGTAGGAATAGACAAGGTGGACAAAGACGGGATGTTCCAGAGATGGGACAGAGACACAAGAGGTCACAATTGGAAGTTGAAGACTCAGATGAATCAAAGGGATGTTAGGAAGTATTTCTTCAGTCATAGAGTAGTCAGGCCGTGGAATAGCCTAGAGAGTGACGTAGTGGAGGCGGGAACCATACATAGTTTTAAGGCGAGGTATGATAGAGCTCATGGTGCAGGGAGAGAGAGGACCTAGTAGCAATCAGCGAAGAGGCGGGGCCAGGAGCTGTGACTCGACCCCTGCAACCACAAATAGGTGAGTACAAATAGGTGAGTTCATGAAGCAAATAACTGCTGCAGCATATAGGCACCTAGCAAACCTCAGAACAGCATTCCGACATCTTGATAAGGAATCGTTCAGAACTCTGTACACCGTGTACGTTAGGCCCATATTGGAGTATGCGGCACCAGTTTGGAACCCACACCTAGCCAATCACGTCAAGAAACTAGAGAAAGTGCAAAGGTTTGCAACAAGACTAGTCGCAGAGCTAAGAGGTATGTCCTACGAGGAGAGGTTAAGGGAAATCAACCTGACGACACTGGAGGACAGGAGAGATAGGGGGGACATGATAACGACATACAAAATACTTAGAGGAATTGACAAGGTGGACAAAGACAGGATGTTCCAGAGATTGGACACAGAAACAAGGGGACACAGTTGGAAGTTGAAGACACTGATGAATCACAGGGATGTTAGGAAGTATTTCTTCAGCCACAGAGTAGTCAGTAAGTGGAATAGTTTGGGAAGCGATGTAGTGGAGGGAGGATCCATACATAGCTTTAAGCAGAGGTATGATAAAGCTCACGGTTCAGAGAGAGAGGATGAACCAGCAATACTGGACCTAGTATTCACCTTGAGTAGTGCAGATATTGAGGATATCATATATGAAAACCCCTTGGGGTCAGTGATCATGTGGTTTTAAGCTTCGAATACACAGTAGAGCTACAAGTGGAGGGAGAAGCAGGAAGGCCAGGACGACTGAAGCCAACTACAAGAAAGGGGACTACACAGGAATGAGGAACTTCCTGAACGGGGTTCAATGGGACAGAGAACTGGCAGGGAAGCCAGTTAATGAGATGATGGAATATGTAGCAACAATGTGCAAGGAGGCTGAGGAGAGGTTTGTACCCAAGGGTAACAGGAGTAATGAAAAAGCCAGGATTAGCCCATGATTCACCCAAAGGTGCAGGGAGGCAAAAACCAAGTGTGCTGGGGAATGGAAGAAATATAGAAGGCAAAGGACCCAGGAGAATAAGGAGAGCAGTCGTAGATGCAGAAATGAATATGCACAGATGAGAAGGGAGGCCCAACGACAATATGAAAACGACATAGCAGCAAAAGCCAAATCTGACCTGAAGCTTTTATACAGCCACATTAGAAGGAAAACAACAGTCAAGAACTTGGTAATCAGACTAAGGAAGGAAGGAGGAGAGACAATAAGAAATGACCGTGAAGTATGTGAGGAACTCAACAAGAGATTCAAAGAAGTGTTCACAGAGGAGACAGAAGGGGCTCCAGAAAGACGGAGAGGTGGGGCACACCACCAAGTGCTGGACACAGTACACACAACCGAGGAAGAAGTGAAGAGGCTTCTGAGTGAGCTAGATACCTCACAGGCAAAGGGGCTGGATAACATCTCTCCATGGGTCCTGAGAGAGGGACCAGAGGCGCTATGTGTTCCCCTAGCAACAATATTCAATACATCTATCGAAACAGGGAGATTGCTTGAGGCATGGAAGACAGCAAATGTAGTCCCAATCTTTAAAAAAGGAGACAGACTTGAAGCACTAAACTACAGACCAGTGTCACTGACATGTATAGTATGCAAAGTCATGGAGAAGATTAACAGGAGAAGAGTGGTGGAACACCTAGAAAGGAATGATCTCATCAACAACAGCCAACATGATTTCAGGGATGGGAAATCCTGTGTCACAACCCGACTGGAGTTCTATGACATGGTGAAAGCAGTAAGACAAGAGAGAGAGGGGTGGGTGGATTGCATTTTTTTGGACTGCAAGAAGGCGTTTGACACAATTCCACACAAGAGATTAGTGCAAAAACTGGAGGACCAAGCAGGGGTAACAGGGAAGGCACTACAATGGATCACGAAATACTTGTCAGGAAGACAGCAGCGAGTCATGGTACGTGGCGAGGTGTCAGGGCGGGCACCTGTGGCCAGCCGGCTCCCACAGGGGTCAGTCCTAGGACCAGTGCTGTTTCTGGTATTTGTGAACGACATGACGGAAGGAATAGACTCCGAGGTGTCCCTGTTTGCAGATGACGTGAATTTGATGAGAAGAATTTATTTGATCGAAGACCAGGCAGAACTACAAAGGGATCTGGACAGGCTGCAGACTTGGGTCAGCAATTGGTTTCTGGAGTTCAACCCCACCAAGTGCAAAATCATGAAGATTGGGGAAGAGCAAAGATGACCGCAGACTGAGTACAGTCTAGGGGGCCAGAGACTACAAACCTCACTCAAGGAAAAAGATCTTGGGGTGAGTATAACACCAGGCACATCTCCTGAAGCTCACATCAACCAAATAACTGCTACAGCATATTGGCACCTAGCAAACCTCAGAACAGTATTCCGACATCTTAATAAGGAATCGTTCAGGACCCTGTACACCGTGTCCGTTAGGCCCATATTGGAGTATGCGTCACCAGTTTGGAACCCACACCTAGCCAAGTACGTAAAGAAAGTAGAGAAAGTGCAAAGGTTTGCAACAAGACTAGTCGCAGAGTTAAGAGGTATGTCCTACGAGGAGAGGTTAAGGAAAATCAACCTGACGACACTATAGGACAGGAGTGATAAGGGGGACATGATAACGACATACAAAATACTGAGAGAAATTGACAAGGTGGACAAAGACAGGATGTTCCAGAGATTGGACACAGCAACAAGGGGACACAGTTGGAAGTTGAAGACACAGATGAATCACAGGGATGTTAGGAAGTATTTCTTCTGCCACAGAGTAGTCAGTAAGTGGAATAGTTTGGGAAGCGATGTAGTGGAGGCAGGATGCATACATAGCTTTAAGCAGAGGTATGATAAAGCTCACGGTTCTGGGAGAGTGACCTAGTGGCGACCAGTGAAGAGACCGGGCCTGCAGCCTCAACTAGGTGAGTACACAATCACACACACATACACACACAAAACACACACAACACACACACACACACACACACACACACACACACACACACACACACACACACACACACACACACACACATGTACATTCACACACCCTCACATTCACTCCTACACAGTATGTGTGTTGACAGGGAGTTTGGGAGAATCGTCCACATCTGGAGTAAAGACACACTGAAGGAAGAAGGAACGTACCGAACATTTGTAAAACAATTTCTAAAACAGTGAACAGTCTGTAAAAAATAATCGTTGCTCACTCAGTACTACTGTCTAATATATCCCCCCATCACGGGCTCTGGTGGCCTGGTGGTTAACGCTCTCGCTTCACACGGTGAGGGCCTGGGTTCGATTCCCAGCCAGAGTAGAAACATTGGACGTGTTTCTTTCCACCTGTTGTCTATGTTCCCCATCAGTAAAATGGGTACCTGGGTGTTAGTCGACTGGTGTGGGTCGCATCCTGGGACACTGACCTAAGGAGGCCTGGTCACAGACAGGGCCGCGGGGGCGTTGACCCCCGGAACTCTCTCCAGAAAAACTCTCCAGATGGTATCTGTGGCTGAGATCAACAACAGCTGATGTTGTTGCTCAACAAAAACCATCTCACAGAATGTTCACTTATTTCGACTTTAGGCCACACACACACACACACACACACACACACACACACATCCCACATTCAAAACGTTAAAACTGATTAACAAAAAAATATTTACACTATCTACAGAACTCTCATCTCAAATATTAACCCAGAGCTTAAATTCTGTCTCGAGAGCTGCAGCACAACACATGGGCGCAATAAAAGGAACGAGTATCTTGTTATATTCCATGTGTACGTCTCAACCTGTTCGAAACCTCCATTCAAATAAAAGGCCCAAAAATTTGGAACTTACTAACTAGAAATGACAAAAGTTTCCCCATCTGCCAACATCTTCACTATACTGTTAAAAAAGCACCTATTAAATCTCACATAAATTTATAACTTTAATTATATGTAAATTTTCAGATTTTGATTCCTACACCTCTTTTCAGTTAGTCCAAAATAGTAGGTCTTTTAACCGACGTATATTCCATGTGATTTATTTGACCAACCTGTCCTTCGCAACCTGTCTCATTGCACTTGTTGTACTAATGTCAACTGTAATAACTAATATGCTCGGTCTACGCTTAAATAGCATGCAAGACTTATAATTAGTTTGGCTCAACTGCAGTGCATAATTTGAGGCTTTCTTCTTTGATTACATTTATACCAAATGCAGGTGCAGGAGAAAGATAATTCTGGAAGTGGTAAGGCGACATATGGTCACAGAGTAAGGAGGGAGGAAGTAGTAATGGTGAATAACTAAGAGGAACCTAAGGCAGGCAAGAGTAACCTTGAAGAGGCACGAGGAAGAAGGCACGAGACGGAGCTGTTATTATGTTTGCCTTAAACCAAGAAATAGAAACTGTGAGAAAAAGTACTACGAAGAAAGGAGAATAAATAACTCAAGAACTGATGGAAGAATTGGGAGCAGCAAGAGAGATAAGTGGATCCTGTGTTTTTTATACGAGTAGGAACATATGCAGAGGGAAGAAAATGACCTTTACGAATTGTGTTTATGTTGTGCCCCCTGAATGGGACCCAATGTATATTATATGTATATATTATCTTTCATATAATTTTTATTGTCGATAATTTCATTAATAGCTAAAATGAAAATATCTTGCTTTATATTATTATTTGACTTATTATATTAGCTATGTATGTAGGTAGGATGTTACATTTACACTTCACTGTGTTCGCTGTTGGAGAGTTGTGACTAATTGTCCACTCTCACAAACTGCTTAGTTAACTACCGGCTCACTTGTTTGTGTTAGGCGATACCTGCCGGCATTGCTGCAGCAACACTGGCTAGTCACGTGATCGCACCTGATGTTGGAGCTGCCCTCCCTATCTATCTCTCTCTAGCTGGTTCTCACTTGAGAAGCACCTCTCTCGATATCTGCTTCTTGTCCTATAAAGATCTCTCTTGTCTCTCGTCCTT
The DNA here is from genome assembly GCF_026875155.1 of Cherax quadricarinatus. NCBI lineage: Eukaryota > Metazoa > Arthropoda > Malacostraca > Decapoda > Parastacidae > Cherax > Cherax quadricarinatus. The sequence continues at coordinate 47,849,603 of NC_069404.1, forward strand.
GGTTGTTTGTTCGTTTATGGTAGAGTATGATTTTGTTGGAGAGCTGAGACATACTTCTTGTAATTCTGTTCACAGAGTACTGTTCAGACTTAATGATTTTTGATGTTTTGCAGAGGTTGTGTGTCATGTAGGCATTTTGTTCAACCCTGGTCCCAAGCTGAAGCTTCTGACCTATCTTGTTTTGACATCTACGCATGCTGTAGTTGGGTATTTGGTTATGCTGAACGTAGATTCAGTATTAAGGGAGTTTTATGCCTTTTATGGAGGATCTGCTGAAGGTCCCCAGTTAGGGTCGTTATTTTGTCTCTTTGTTCCTGACGCTGTGCTGCTGCTTACTGATGCTTTGTACATTGTTGCTGTTTGGCGAATGGTTTCGTCTCATTGTTTAAGCAAGCTGCTCGATTTCCTTAATGGTCAAGAATTTGGATTATTTGTGGACATTATGTCTGGTAGACAGCAACCACCCAGGGAGGTGCTATCATTCTGCCAAGTGAGCGTGAAACAGAAACCTGTAACTGTTTTACATGATTGTAGGATTGCTGGTGTTCTTTTTTCTGTCTCAAAAACACGCTGGATAACAGGTACATCTTGCAGCTTCTACTTACATTTAGAACACACTACATAGGCATGCACATGCATATATATACATACATACATGCATCTAGGTTTCTCTTCTTTTTTCTTAATCACTCTTGTTCTTCTTTATTTCCTCTATTCTCCAGGAGGATGTTGAAAAGACCCTTTCCTCCGTAAGCCATGTGTGTCGTATGAGGCGACTAAAATGCTGGGAGCAATGAGTTAGTAACCCCTTCTCCTGTAGAAAATACTAAAAGAGATAAGAAAAGATTCATAAAACTGGGAAGCTTGAATGTGCATGGATGTATTGCATATGATAAGAAAGAGATGATTGCTAATGTTATTAATGAAAAGAAGTTGGATATCGTAGCTCCAAGCGAAACAAAGCTGAAGAGGGTACGTCAGTTTCAGTGGGGAGAAATAAATGAAATTAAGTCAGAAGTATCTGAGATAGTTAGAGCTAAGGAAGAGGTAGCAATAATGTTGAATGATCAGTTACGGAAGGAGAAGAGGGAATATAAATGTATAAGTTCACGGATTATGTGAATTAAAATAAGGGTCGGATGTGCCAAGTGGGTCATAATAAGTGTATATGCACTTGATGAGAGAGACATTTTGGGAGATGTTAAGCGAGTGTGTAGGAACTTTTGAGCCAAGTGAGAGAGTAATTGTGATAGGGGACCTAAATACTAAAGTAGCACGCTAGGTAGAGAGAGCACTGTCTTTGACTGTTGTGCAAGTGTAAGGTGGTAGTTTTTCTCTTTGACTCAGCGACTTGTGTTGTGCTTAAAAACCATGTATCATATTCTTGAATGTGATAAAGTGTAGAATTACATGATTATCGTGCTTCCAGATATTTTATATAAATCATATTTTTTTCGGTTCTTTTATTTTACACAATATTAAAACAATGGCTAAAAATTTTCTGAAGCAGCACCTCCACTAATTTTAGCTACGAGCCGCCACTGGTGTTAATAACATAATAAAAAAATATTTTGTCTAAGTCGAATCGAATCTTACTGAGACATAACGAACACTTTGAGCACATACACACATTCTCACGCACACTTGTATATACTAGTATTATTCTTATACTTGATATCAATGTACCAGATGATATTTAAGATTTGTACTGTACGAATTGTGCCCTCAGCACTTTCCTACTATATGCACAATTTAACACTGAACTATAAGAGGAGTTTTGGAGCTTATAACCTAAATTATATCAAACTTATTAACTTTGATATTGGCCACCTAGACACCTTTGTTATTAAAGATCTCAAATTTCATTTAGTTGATTTATACTCTACCAGTTGAAGTCCCAAAGTGATATTGAAATTTCTATTCATTTCTCTGGATAACTGGACCAGAATAGTCACTAAGAAAACCAGAAATAAGCTAGATGCTAGAGCGGGATCAATAAGATGACCTTGTATTCTTTGGAGATGTGTATATTTTATGGATATATCATTTTGTAACAGTTTGCAAAGTTAGAAACGAGAAACGTACTAATGAGAAGCAAACCAAATTTGAGGGAACCTCAAAATTTCGACACAGTATACATCATGGAAGACTGGACAAAAAAGGAACGAAGGGCAGAGAGAGAAATGGAAAAGGAAGCAATTGTGGAAGAGAACAGGGAACAGAATGATAAATTAGACACATATGCAACCCTTGGGTATCTAAAGATACCCAAGAATTGCACATGTGTCTAATTTATCAACATGTCGGTTCTATGAACCATTCATCTACAGGGAACAGAATACCTAGTTCAGAGGGGGTGGAGCAACAGAGATCAGGGACAGAAGAAATGTACCAGTATTCCACAGAGACTCTCAGCCCAGTATCTAATGACATGAAGTAAGCAGAATATAAGTCTGGAACTCATATGTAGATGGGATACCCAACAAATGTGAAGCCATGAGAGAAAAAGCTAGAGAAGAAAACTTTGATATAACAGCTATAAGATAGACAAAACTTTTAGGGATGCTTAATGCTTTAATTCCAAGAGAGTTAGTAAACAGTAAGAAGGGAAACGGTAACCAAAGGAGGAGATATAACACAGGTGGTCAGAAGTTATTATAGATTTTAGGAACTAGGAAGCTTGAAAACAGGAGAGTTCAGAGACTATACAACAGCTGCTGTAATATTGGGAAAGACGAAAGTAATAGTGACAGTGATACATAATCCTTCAGCAAACCACAGAAGACCATGGAAGGATTATAATCAAAATAGCAAGGCAGGGATTCATGTACAGTGGAACCTCAGCTAACGAACTTAATCCGTTCTGTGACCTTGCTCGTATCCTGATTTGTTTGTATACTGAGCCAATTTTCCTCTTTAAAATTAATTGAAAAGCCATTAATCTGTCCCGGTGGAATTGCTGCTCTCAGAGGCAGGAAAAATATACTACAATAAATTGTTAATATCAACTCTAAGACTTATTTATCTATCACAATTGATCCAGAATGACATAGTAAACAATATAAATAACAGAAACCTGATATATACTCTTGAATGAATAAAATCTGTCATTGTGTGACAAGTGGAGGCAGTCATAACCGCTCCTGCATTGTTGGGGTATTGTGTGACAAGTGGAGGCAGTCATAACCGCTCCTGCACTGTGATCTAGTGACGGCCTCTCGAAGCCGTCTATTATTATAATTATTATTATAGTACATTATTATGTTATTATTATATGTATTGTTATTATTATTATTATTATTATTATTATTATTATTATTATTATTATTATTATTATTATTATTATTATTATTACAATTGGATGGAAGGTATTCAGGATTAATTTAGGGAACTGGAACACTGATCCAATTCCCTAGATCAAGAGCCCCTCACCACGTAAGTACTGCTGCAACTACTACTACTACTAATAATATTATTATTATTAACACTCTGGCCGATTCCCACCAAGGCAGGGTGGCCCGAAAAAGAAAAACTTTCACCATCATTCACTCCATCACTGTCTTGCCAGAAGGGTGCTTTACACTACAGTTTTTAAACTGCAACATTAACACCCCTCCTTCAGAGTGCAGGCACTGTACTTCCCATCTCCAGGACTCAAGTCCGGCCTGCCGGTTTCCCTGAACCCCTTCATAAATGTTACTTTGCTCACACTCCAATAGCACGTCAAGTATTAAAAATCATTTGTCTCCATTCACTCCTATCAAACACGCTCACGCATGCCCGCTGGAAGTCCAAGCCCCTCGCACACAAAACCTCCTTTACCCCCTCCCTCCAACCTTTCCTAGGCCGACCCCTACCCCACCTTCCTTCCACTACAGACTGATACACTCTTGAAGTCATTCTGTTCCGCTCCATTCTCTCTACATGTCCGAACCACCTCAACAACCCTTCCTCAGCCCTCTGGACAACAGTTCTGGTAATCCCGCACCTCCTCCTAACTTCCAAACTACGAATTCTCTGCATTATATTCACACCACACATTGCCCTCAGACATGACATCTCCACTGCCTCCAGCCTTCTCCTCGCTGCAACATTCATCACCCATGCTTCACACCCATATAAGAGCGTTGGTAAAACTATACTCTCATACATTCCCCTCTTTGCTTCTAAGGACAAAGTTCTTTGTCTCCACAGACTCCTAAGTGCACCACTCACCCTTTTCCCATCATCAATTCTATGATTCACCTCATCTTTCATAGACCCATCCGCTGACACGTCCACTTCCCAAAAATAATAACAATAATATTATATAACAATGTTAATAATAATAATAATAATAATAATAATAATAATAATAATAATAATACAATATAATAATAATAATCATTTGCTGCCTGACTGCGGTGTAGTGCGGTCTTGCCTTGCACACTTCTCCTGTTATTTCAGGGGAGCCATCTTGATTCAAAATGGCACTCAGTGTGCTACGTCGCGTCAACACCGTAGGAATTGAGCTGCTCCGTGGGGAGATATCACCTACATCTGCACAAGCGTCACTGCCTGCCATCATTTGGGAGGCGTATGGAATCCTGGACAAGGAGGTGTATGGCGTTGCACTGAATGGGACGTGCATTATGTAATTATTATTGCTGTGATGTATAACCCACCACAGAACTGTTGAGAACAACAGAGCGATGGTGGACTCACTGGCTGAAGTGGCACGAAGAGCTCAAACGTGCAGAGCAAAGTTACTGGTTATGGGTGATTTCAACCACAGGGAGATCAATTGGGAAAACCTGGAGCCTCATGGGGGCCCCAAAACATGTAGAGCCAAGATGATGGAAGTGGTACTGGAAAACCTCATGCATCAACACATCAGGAACACAACCAGAGAGAGAGGGGAGGATGAACCAGCAAGATTGGACCTTGTGTTCACCCTGAGTAGCTCAGACATTGATGACATCACATATGAGAGGCCCCTCGTGGCTAGTGACCATGTAGTCCTGAGTTTTGATTACATAGTAGAGCTACAGGTGGAGAGGGTAACAGGAGTCGTATGGGAAAAGCCAAACTATGAAAAGGGGGACTACATAGATATGAGAAACTTCCTGCAGGAGGTGCAGTTGGACAGAGAAATGGTAGGAAATACAGTAAATGAAATGATGGAATATGTAACAACAAAATGCAAGGAATGCTGGACGATATGCACACAACTGAGGAGGAGGTGAAGAAGCTGCTAAGTGGCCTTGATACCTCAAAGGCAATGGGACTGGACAACATCTCCCCGTGGGTCCTCAGGGAGGGAGCAGATATACTGTGTGTGTCATTAACCACAATCTTTAACACATCCCTTGAGACTGGGCAACTACCTGAGGTATGGAAGTCCGCAAATGAAGTTCCCATTTTTAAAAAAGGAGACAGAAAAGAGACACTAAATTACAGACCGGTGTCACTGACGTGTATAGTATGCAAAGTCATGGAGAAAATTATCAGGATGAGAGTGGTGGAGCACCTGGAAAGGAACAACATTATACACGACAGCCAGCACGGATTCAGGGAAGGCAAAACCTGTGTCACAAACCTTCTGGAGTTCTATGACAAAGTTACAGAAGTACGACACGAGAGAGAGGGGTGGGTTGATTGCATTTTCTTGGACTGCAAGAAGGCCTTCGACACAGTTCCTCACAAGTGACTTGTGCAGAAACTAGAGGATCAGGCACGTATAACAGGAAGGGCATTGCAATGGATCAGAGAATACCTGACAGGGAAGCAACAACGAGTCATGGTATGGGACGAAATATAACAGTGGGTACCTGTGATGAGCGGGGTCCCACAGGGGTCGGTCCTAGGACCAGTGCTATTTCTGGTATATGTGAATGACATGATGGAAGGGATAGACTCAGAGATATCCCTGTTCGCCGATGGTGTGAAGTTAATGAGGAGAATCAAATCAGATGAGGACCTGGAAAGGCTGGACACGTGGTCCAGCAACTGGCTTCTTGAATTCAACCCTGCCAAATGCAAAGTCATGAAGATCGGAGAAGTGCAAAGAAGACAGCAGACAGAGTATAGTCTAGGGGGCCATGGACTGCAAACCTCGCTCAAGGAGAAAGATCTTGGGGTGACCATAACACCGAGCATGTCTCCGGAGGCACACATCAACCAGATAACTGCTGCAGCATACGGGCGCCTGGCAAACCTGTACCTGTACACTGTGCATCAGGCCCATACTGGAGTATGCAGCACCAGTTTGGAACCCACACCTCTTCAAACATTTCAGGAAATTAGAGAATGTGCAAAGGTTTGCAACGGAGCTCAGGGGTATGTCCTACAAAGAAAGGTTGAGGGAAATCGGACTGACAACATTGGAGGGCAGGTGGGTCAGGGGAGACATGATAACGACATACAAAATATTGCGTGGAATAGATAAGGTAGACAGAGACAGGTTGTTCCAGAAAGGGGACACAGAAACAAGGGGTCACAATTAGAAGCTGAAGACTCAGACGAGTCAGAGGGATGTTAGGAAGTATTTCTTCAGTCATAGAGTCGTCAGGAAGTGGAATAACCTAACAAATGAAGTAGTGGAGGCAGGAACCATACATAGCTTTAAGACGAGGTATGACATAGTTCTGGAAGCAGAGAGAGAGAGAGAGAGAGAGAGAGGACCTAGTAGCGATCAGTGAAGAGGCGAGGCCAGGAGCTGAGTCTCGACCCCTTCATCCACAATTAGGTGAGTACAGAGTTTTTGTGTAACTGAACTCAGCCTCAGTGTACGAGTCATTAGTGTCTCGTTTTCAGGACGTCAGTATTGATGCCACACTGCTGTACGCATGAGGATGATAGACGTCTCACGTCATTTCACGTGGGTCAAGCTCCGCAACGTCCTGTTTGAGGCAGATGAAGCGGACATCCGAAGTGTCTTTGAAGCTTATGGGACTGCATTTGGCCCAACAAGGAAAGTGGGTATCTGGTGCTTACGCGGGCCGCCCAGAAGGTACCTTTACCCTGATGATGACTTTGCGGCACCCCATCCCATCCTATGTAGTTTTGGAGGACTTTAAAACACAGGTACTAGTTTTGTACGCTGGGCTGAGGCGTACGTGTCGCCTCTGTGGGGCATATGATCATATGGCAGCGGTGTGTGGGAAGCAAAGGCGGGCGCATGACCTGGCTGTTGAAGCACCTGTTCACAAGACGGAAGTGGTTATTGAGGGCCCACGGCGCGCAGGAGGGCATGGTCGTCTGTGGAGTGAAGTGGTTGAGGAGACCATGGTTGAATCAGGCAAGCAAAGGTGCAGGTTCAGGCTGAGGTGCAGGCGATTGAGGAGGAACTAGTTATGGTGCTGCAGACCTTGTCCCAGCCAGGTGGAGAGGTGCGTGCACATGAAGCAGAGGTCGAGGTGGAGCTGCTGACTGTGGTGAGTGCAAAGCAGGATCACCTTGAGGAACCTGTGACTATCAGTGAGCCTGCGATGATGGCCTGCACAATGGAACATCGTAAGGTGGAGGTGGAGGTCCACTGTGTGGCCTCCCAGGACGATGATATGGAGGAAGAGGTCCTTATGAGGAAGCGAGCTACCACATCAGGTTTGGATGATGCTTTGACATTGGTGCAGCGGCCCGGGAAGAAGTCTTTAATGGAGGGGTCTTGTTGTGGTGGCCAAGGCCGGCAACACCAGAATGGGGGTTGGGGGTTGGGCAGGAAAGCAGTGAAGAAAAAGGGAGCCCCGAGCCCTGGTGGGGATGGGAAAAGTGTTGACACGAGGCGGGGTTGGAAGCATTAAGAAGGCCTCCAGTGTATGACAGCAAATATTAATGGGTTGTGTAACAGTGTGAAGAGAGACTGGTTTCGAATGTTTTTGGCCAAATATAGGGTGGATGTGGTGTTCATTCAAGAACACAATTTCAGGGATGGTCGTGATGGAGGTGGAAGGATATCAGGTGGTAGTGCAGCCATCAGCCTATTTGAAAGGTGAAGTGGGTGTCTTGATCTGGGAGGCGAGTCCATTTGTTTTGCAGAGGCGTGATTGAGGGGACGGGGGAAGGGTCTTGTGAGTGGATGGTTGGTGGATGGAGGAGAGAGTGTCGTTTGTGTGTGTGTATGTACCGGTAGAAAATGAAGTGCGAGTAAAGACAGCTTTTGTGTGTGACAGCTCAAGGTGAACTATTAAGGGATGTCCAATTGCAGGATGCTTTTCAAGGGGGGTCATCGGAGGTAGAGCATACGTTTGTTTGGAAAGGGTATGCGGCTAGATTGGATAGAACATATCTTTCCCAGAGGATCACTGTTGAGTTTTTTTTGCACTATGGTGGTCGCATATTCGGATTATAGGGCGGTAGTGGTGGATGTGGGGTGGGAGTCTTTGGCGGGAAGGCATAGGAGTTATTGGAAGCTGAACACGAGCGTGCTCGCAGACAGGAGGGGTTGGAGGGATTTGCAGCACTATGGGAACAGCTTAGTGTGGAAGGAAGGGGGGTGGGGGATGTGGTGAAATGGTGGGATGGTGTAGTGAAAGACAGGATCAGGAAATTTTATGTGAGGGAAGGGATGATCCCAAATGGATGAACAATAGATTAAAGCATCTCATTGGTCAAAAGAGAGGCATATATAGGAGTATCAAAAGAGGGGATGGGCAGTTAAGAAATCAATATATTCAATTAAAGAGAGAAATAAAGAAAGGAATAAGAAAAGTAAAAAGGGATTATTAGGCTAAGGTCGCAAGGGATTCAAAGATTAACCCTAAAGGATTCTTTCAGGTATACAGAAGTAAGATCAGGGACAAGATTGGCCCACTTAAGAGTAACTCTGGTCAGATCACTGACAGTGATGTGTGAATTTCTAAATACCTACTTCCTCTCAGTTTTCACTCAGGAAAATACTAGCGATATTCCTGAAATAATAGATTATGTAGAACAGGATGATAATAAACTATGTACGATTGCGGTAACTAGTGACATGGTCCTCAGACAAATAGAGAAACTAAAACCTAACAAATCCCCAGGCCCTGATAAACTGTTTGCAAGGGTGTTAAAGGAATGTAAAGAGGAACTTAGCATACCTTTGGCTAATCTTTTTAACATATCACTACAAACTGGCATAGTGCCTGATAAGTGGAAAATGGCAAATGTAATACCTAATTGCAAGGCAGGTGACAGGTCCTTGGCTTCGAACTATAGACCAATAAGCCTTACCTCCATAGTGGAAAAATTTATGAAATCAATAATTGCCGAAGCAATTCGTAGCCATCTTACGAATTTACTTACTTTTTTCACTAAGGTGTTTGAGGAGGTTGATCAGTATGGCTTTCGATAGAGTTCCACACCAGAGGCTATTGAGGAAACTTAAGGCACACAGAACAGGAGAATTTTTTTCCTGGGTAGAGGCATGGCTGACAAATAGACAGCAGAGAGTTTGCATAAATGGGGAGAAATCAGAATGGGGGCACGTCACAAGCGGTGTTCCTCAGGGGTCAGTGTTGGGTCCGTTGTTGTTCACACTTTACATAAACGACATAGATGAGGGAATAAATAGCGACATAAGCAAATTTGCTGCTTACACCAAAATAGGCCGTCCAATTCATTCTAATGAGGACACTAGAGCACTCCAGGATGATTTGAATAGACTGATGCAATGGTCGGAGAAGTGGCAGATGCAGTTTAATATTGACAAATGCAAAGTTCTAAATGTTGGACAGGAAAATAACCATGCCACATATAAACTAAATAATTTAGATCTTAATACTACTGATTGCAAAAAGGATTTAGGAGTTCTGGTTAGCAGTAATTTAAAAACCAAGACAACAGTGCATTAGTGTTCGCAATAAAGCTAACAGAATTCTTGGCTTCATATCTAGAAGTATAAATAATAGAAGTCCTCAGATTGTTCTTCAACTCTATATATCCTTGGTTAGGCCTCATTTAGACTATGCTGCTCAGTTCTGGTCGCCGTATTACAGAATGGATATAAATGCTCTGGAAAACGTACAGAGGAGGATGACAAAGATGATCCTATGTATCAGAAGTCTTCCCTATGAGGATAGACTGAGGGCCCTGAATCTGCACTCTCTCGAAAGGCTTAGAATTAGGGGGGATATGATCGAGGTGTATAAATGGAAAACAGGAATAAATAAAGGGGATGTAAATAGCCTGCTGAAAATTACCAGCCAAGACAGGACCCGCAGCAATGGTTTCAAGTTGGAAAAATTCAGATTCAGAAAGGATATAGGAAAGCACTGGTTTGGTAATAGAGTTGTGGATGAGTGAAACAAACTCCTGAGTACAGTTATTGAGGCTAAAACGTTGTGTAGTTTTAAAAATAGGTTAGATAAACACATGATTGGGTGTGGGTGGGTGTGAGTTGGACCTGACTAGCTTGTGCTGCTGGGTCTGGTGCCGTGCTCCATCCTTGAGTGGAGATGATCAGACTGGGTAGGTCATTGGGCTAATCCGCGGGGGGGGTGGTCATTGGTCTAATCTGGGGGGGGACATGGACTTGCTCTGCATGGGTCAGTAGGCCTGTTGCAGTGTTCCTTCTTTATGTTTCTTATGTTTAGAGCAAGTGCCGGGTTATATGCCATGCAAACTGGGGAGGGCAGATCGGGACGTGTTGGGTGGGGTCGTCACAGAGGAGGAAATATGGAGGGCATTAAGCGAGATGCATAAGGGGAAAGCACAAGGTATCAATGGGCTCCTGTGTGACTTCTATCTGCAGCATTGGGAGCTGCTGAGGAGCTTTCGGTTCAACTGATGAATTTGATGAAGGAGGGGGGCGAATTTTGGGAGAAGCAGGCAACGGTGGCGGTGGTATTGGTCCCGAAGGGGAAGCAACAGCATACCCTTTGGGATTACCACACCATTGCGTTGCTATATGTGGATTACAAGTTATTTGCGAAGGTCTTGGGTAACAGGTTTAAGTGCGTAGTGGGGAGGGTTGTTTCCGGGAACCAATACGGATTGCCAGGTAGGTCAATGATTACAGGGCATGGGATCCTCAAAGGTTTCATGGAAGATCGGGGGGGAAGGGAGGGGAGGGGAGGTGAGGGGAGGGGTGGGGGATTCTTAGCCTTGGATTGGCAGGGGGTGTATGATAGAATGGAAAGAGGAGCATTGAGCGCAATACTTCGGTGTCAGGGTTTTGGAGATGAAATCATAAAATGGGTTGAAGCAATGTACAGGGGTGCACGGGCGAGGGTGCAGATCAACGGATGCTTGGGGGAGGGGCCTTAGGCAGGGGTGTCCAATGTCACAGCTCTTGTTTGCATGTGTACAAGACCCCTTTTACCGAATGGTAGAGAATTGCATTTGTACGGGGGGACGGGTAGGAGTGGGGAGGACTTGGCCTGGATTGGTCGGTTATGTGGATGACACAACTGTCCTGGTGTGGGAGGAGACGAAGCTAGGGAAACTAAAAGAGGCATTGCACTTGTTCATGGGTGCGACGGGTGTGAAAGTAAACTTGGAGAAGTCAAGGATCATGGGGTTGGGAGCTTGGGTGGGGAGGGTAGAGTGGGGATGTAACATAGTTTGAAGGCAGGCCAGGACCCTAAAAATATGTGGTATTATGTATGCAGATGACTTGAGGGCCGCGACAGAGGCAAACTCAACTAGGTTGGTGGAAGGCATCCAGGGTCGCCTAGGAGTGCTGCGACCATACAACCTCACTCTCGTACAAAGGGTAGTCGTGATTAACGTATTATTGTACAGCAAGGTGTGGTATATGGTGGCCATGTTTCCATTAACAGGGATGAACATACTTCGGAGGGTGTTCCGGTTCTTGTGGGGATCGGGTTGAGACTGGTTACAGAGAGAGGTGGTGATGTTACCTGTGCATCAGGGTGGGTTGCGGTTGTTATATCTGAAAAGGCGGGTTTAATGTGTTTTTATTAAGTGGGAGGTGTTGCATGAGGGATTGTGTGGGGGACAGTTGTATATGGTGTATGCCAGATTGAGACATTTGTATGGTGGCGTGGAATTGCACGAGAGTGAGACCGTACTCCGGGGTTTGGTGCTAGCATGGAAACTGAAGGTCAGAATAGGTGCCCTGTGTATGCTGATTGTGGACAGAGTTTTTACGCCGGTGGAAGGGATTTTCCCAATGTATGCGTGGGGGGATATATGGCATATATATGTATAGTAAGTTGAGGTTACGGCCCAGGGTGCGTGAGGTGATGTATTGGTTTCTGCACAGCATTTGCCAATGGGAGCGATACTTCGGAATCGATGGGTCATAGAGAACGGGTGTGTGGTATCTGCAGTGGGGAAGAGACATAAGAACATAAGAGCGAAGGAACACTGCAGCAGGCCTACTGACCCATGTGAAGCACGCCCATGCCCCCCTCCAGATTAGCCCAATGACCCACCTAGTCAGGTCACTTCCACTTAAGGAAGGAGTAAGGCATCAGACCTAGTAGCACAAGATAGTCAGGTCCAACTCACACCCACACACACCCAATCATGTATTTATAAAACCTATTTTTAAAACTACACAACGTTTTACCCTCTATAACTCTACTCGGGAGTTTGTTCCACTCGTCCACAACTCTATTACCAAACCAGTGCTTTCCTATATCCTTCCTGAATCTGAATCTTTCCAACTTGAAACCAGTGCTGCGAGTCCTGTCTTGACTGGAAATTTTCAGCATGCTATTAACATCCCCTTTATTAATTCCTGTTTTCCATTTATACACCTCGATCATATCCCCCCTAATTCTATGCCTTTCGAGAGAGTGCAGTTTCAGGGCCCTCAGTCTATCCTCATAGGGAAGATTTCTAATACATGGGATGAACTTTGTCATCCTCCTCTGTACGTTTTCTAGTGCATTTATATCCATGTGTGGACCAGGTGTTCACAGTGAAACAAATAAGTGAACAGTATTTAGATAAGGCTAAAGAGGTCTTTGTGGCATTTATAGATTTGGAAAAGGCGTATGACAGGGTGGATAGGGGGGCAATGTGGCAGATGTTGCAGGTGTATAGTGTAGGAGGAAGGTTACTGAAAGCAGTGAAGAGTTTTTACGAGGATAGTGAGGCTCAAGTTAGAGTATGTAGGAAAGAGGGAAATTATTTCCCAGTAAAAGTAGGCCTTAGACAAGGATGTGTGATGTCACCGTGGTTGTTTAATATATTTATAGATGGGGTTGTAAGAGAAGTGAATGCGAGGGTCTTGGCAAGAGGCGTGGAGTTAAAAGATAAAGAATCACACACAAAGTGGGAGTTGTCACAGTTGCTCTTTGCTGATGACACTGTGCTCTTGGGAGATTCTGAAGAGAAGTTGCAGAGATTGGTGGATGAATTTGGTAGGGTGTGCAAAAGAAGAAAATTAAAAGTGAATACAGGAAAGATTAAGGTTATGAGGATAAAAAGATTAGGTGATGAAAGATTGGATATCAGATTGGAGGGAGAGAGTATGGAGGTGAATGTATTCAGATATTTGGGAGTGGACGTGTCAGCGGATGGGTCTATGAAAGATGAAGTGAATCATAGAATTGATGAGGGGAAAAGGGTGAGTGGTGCACTTAGGAGTCTGTGGAGACAAAGAACTTTGTTCTTGGAGGCAAAGAGGGGAATGTATGAGAGTATAGTTTTACCAACGCTGTTATGTGGGTGTGAAGCATGGGTGATGAATGTTGCAGCGAGGAGAAGGCTGGAGGCAGTGGAGATGTCATGTCTGAGGGCAATGTGTGGTGTGAATATAATGCAGAGAATTCGTAGTTTGGAAGTTTAGGAGGAGGTGCGGGATTACCAAAACTGTTGTCCAGAGGGCGGAGGAAGGGTTGTTGAGGTGGTTCGGACATGTAGAGAGAATGGAGCGAAACAGAATGACTTCAAGAGTGTATCAGTCTGTAGTGGAAGGAAGGCGGGGTAGGGGTCGGCCTAGGAAAGGTTGGAGGGAGGGGGTAAAGGAGGTTTTGTGTGTTAGGGGGCTTGGACTTCCAGCAGGCATGCGTGAGCGTGTTTGATAGGAGTGAATGGAGACAAATGGTTTTTAATACTTGACGTGCTGTTGGAGTGTGAGCAAAGTAACATTTATGAAGGGGTTCAGGGAAACCGGCAGGCCGGACTTGAGTCCTGGAGATGGGAAGTACAGTGCCTGCACTCTGAAGAAGGGGTGTAAATGTTGCAGTTTAAAAGCTGTAGTGTAAAACACTCTTCTGGCAAGACAGTGATGGAGTGAATGATGGTGAAAGTTTTTCTTTTTCGGGCCACCCTGCCTTGGTGGGAATCGGCCAGTGTGATAATAAAATAATAATAATTATATCCATTCTGTAATATGGTGACCAGAACTGTGCAGCATAATCTAGACGAGGCCTAGCCAAGGATATATAGAGTTGAAGAACAACCTGAGGACTTCTATTATTTATACTTCTAGATATGAAGCCAAGGATTCTGTTAGATTTATTGCGAACACTAATGCACTGTTGTCTTGGTTTTAGATTATTGCTAACTAGAACTCCTAAATCCTTTTTGTAATCAGTAGTATTAAGATCTACATTATTTAGTTTATATGTGGCATGGTTATTTTCCTGTCCAACATTTAGAGCTTTGCATTTTGTCTATATTAAACTGCACCTGCCACTTCTCCGACCATTGCATCAGTCTGTTCAAATCATCCTGGAGCGCTCTAGTCTCCTCATTAGAATGAATTGGACGGCCTATTTTGGTGTCATCAGCAAATTTGCTTATGTCATCTATATCGTTTATGTAAATTGTGAACAACAACGAGCCCAACACTGACCCATGCGGAACACCGCTAGTGGCGTGCCCCCATTCTGATTTCTCCCCATTTATGCAAACGCTCTGCTGTCTATTTGTCAGCCATGCCTCTACCCGTGTGCCTTAAGTTTCCTCAATAGCCTCTGATGTGGAACTCTACCGAAAGCCTTACTGAAGTCCATATACACAATATCATATTCATTACCATGATCTACCTCCTCAAACGCCTTAATGAAAAAAGTTGGTAAATTCGTAAGACAGGAACGCCCTTTTGTAAAACCGTGTTGAGATTCATTAATCAATTTATGCCTATCAGGATGGCTACGAATTGCTTCGGCAATTATTGATTCCTTAAATTTTCCCACTGTGGAGGTAAGGCTTATTGGTCAATAGTTCGAAGCCAAGGACCTGTCACCTGCCTTGTAAACAGGTACTACATTTGCCATATTTCACTTATCAGGTACTATGCCAGTTTGTAGTGATATGTTGAAAAGATTACCCAAAAGGTTGCTAAGTTCCTCTTTACATTCCTTTAACACCCTTGCAAACAGTCCATCAGGGCCTGCGTATTTGTTAGGTTTTAATTTCTCTATTTGTCTGAGGACCATGTCACTAGTTACCGAAGTCGTGCATAGTTTATTATCATCCTGTTCTACATAATCCATTATTTCTGGAATTTCGCTAGTATCTTCCTGAGTAAAAACTGAGAATAAGTAAATATTGAAAATTTCACGCATATCCTTATCACTGTCAGTCATCTGACCTTTTTGCTTTTCTTATTAATTTTTTTTATTTTTCTCTTTAATTGAATATATTGATTACTTAACTGCCCATCCCCTCTTTTGATACGCCTATATATACCTCTCTTTTGACCAGTGAGATGTTTTAATCTATTGTTCATTCATTTGGGATAATTTCTGTTAGATCTAATTTCCTACTCGGAACAAAAGTTGTCTGGGCAGCTAGAACTATGCTCTGAAAAACGTCACATTGGCAACAAAGATCAACTCCCTGACCCATAGTCAGGTCATCCAAATTTAGCCCACTTAGGTAATTTCTCAGTCCCCGGAAATCGGAAAGCAAAAGTCTGGGGCAGAGATTTGATTGCAGTTATCTTGGTAATTCCATGATATACTGATACTAAGTTATTTGTGATCACTCTCCCCAAGCTCATCATTAACCTCAAGATTATTATGTAGTAATTCTTTGTTGGGAAGAACCAAGTCAAACAGATTGTTTCCTCTAGTTGGTTCTGTCACAACCTGTTCTAAAAAACAATCCTAGACCGTATCAATAAAGTTACTAGACTCGAGGTTTCCTGTTGTATTGTTCCAATCAATTTGTCTAAGGTTAAAATCTCCCATTAACACAACATTTTCATATCTAGATGCCTTATGAATGTCGTCCCATAACAGCTTACTGCACTCCCTATCAAGGTTTGGGGGCCTATAAATCACACCCAAAATTAATTTGTCATGACCCTCGAAAAACTAGCCAAACAGATTCTGTGTCCGATGTTTCTAATCTTATATCACGTCTAAGACAATAATTTAAATTATCTCTGACATACTTCGCCACTCCATCACCCTTCCTGTTGACCCTATGAGTGTGGCATAGTTTATAACCCTGTATGTTGCATTCAGAAGGCATTTCTCTATCTTTCAGGTTGAATCAGGTCTCTGTTATACCAGTAATATTTATATTACCTGCACTTGCAAGTAATCCTAGCTCATCTATCTTATTTCTTAGACTCCTGCTATTGTAATAGTAAACCTTAAGGAAGCTAGTCAGTCGTTGCCCTCTACTATCTCTTTGTTTGTTGATCACTTGATTTGCCTTTACTAGCAACTTTGTTTTGAATATTGTCTTTTAAACATATCCCTGAGGTATCCCGGTAATATCTGCTGTTTTCAACCCTAATACTGCTGCGTGACTGATTCCCACAAACACCCATAACTCTATAATCTATCAGTTTAAAGTCCTAGACAAGTCATCAATTACCCCCTGTTATATAAGCAAGGGATGAACCCCATCCCTTGCCTATATAGCACGTTTGCCATAGAATTTGTCCCAGTTATCAATGAATGGGATTGCAAGTTCCTTGCAGTACCTGTAAAGCCAAAAATTTATACCAATTGCCCTAGACATCCATTCATTGCCCACTTCCTTTCTAGGCAAGATGCTGCATATGACTGGGTTCCCTCTCTTAGACCTGACTACTTCTATGGCTGACCTGTACTTATCCAGAAACTCCTGTCTCCTGCCCTTCCCAATGTCATTGCCCCAGCACTAAGACAGATAATAGGCTTGTTTTCATTACCTGACATAATATTATCCAACCTATTGACTATGTCACCAACACCAGCTCCTGGGAGGCACACCTTCTGTCTGACCTTTCTGTCTCTGTTACAAAAAACACCATCCGTATGTTTTACCTGAGAATCTCGTACAATTAGAATATTTTATCTTGATTAGCAGTGGAATCAGTGGTACCTTCAACCTCACTAACCAATGAAGTACACTCGTCCTGGAGAACAGAGAATCGATTTCCTACCTTCACATCTTCTCTATTAACCCTCCTTGTCTTCCTTCTTCCTGAACTGTGAACCACTTGCCACTTAAAGCGGCTGCCACTCTCACTGCTGGTGACCATTTCCTCCTTACCATCTAAATCCATCTCACACTCACTTCCAAACCCATCTATGCGAAGCTTCAGCCTCCTATTTTCCTCCTGAAGAAGTAGAACCTCGTTCTTCAACACTTGAACCTGAGGTTCTAAAGCACTACAACAAGGCATGGTGCTTAGTAGCACCCCACGCTAACTCCCAAGATCTTAGGCAGGTATGACCACACATGACCACTGACCTCAGCGTATCACGTAGTGTACTTTTGTGAGGGTTTGGGGAACGTCCAAGATTGGATGTGTAGAGTGGTTAGGAGGGTGGGAGGACTTAGGGTGTCGGTGCTGCGGGCACTCAGTCTAGATGTGGGAGGGATGGAGGAGGGTGTCACCAGGGCTTTGGCGTACATCATGGTTGACTACATATATATCTCGTGGGGTATGCGGGCGCACGGGGTTTGCGAGGTGAGCCGGCGAGTTTTAGCAGCAACATTCTACCGTACGGTGTCGCAATAGGCAAATTTACGGGAATAGGTGGCAGTTAGCTTTTTCGTAGGGTTACAGAGAACTAATATTAGGGATTTTATTGGATTTGTGAACAGGGGAGGGAACGAGCGTGGGTGGGTTTAGTCGTAGCATAAGGGGTGGGGTAGTCAGGGACTGAAATGAAGTCGCCTCATTGGAGTGAGTTTGGACTGTAAGGAAAGTGAACTGAATATTCCCTTAGTAAAACTATCAACTGTATATTGTGTGCACAAGTGATATACCACTGTCATAAGATCCTTAATTTCTTTTTTTTATATTATTTTATTATCACACTGGCCGATTCCCACCAAGGCAGGGTGGCCCGAAAAAGAAAAACTTTCACCATCATTCACTCCATCACTGTCTTGCCAGAAGGGTGCTTTACACTATCAGTTTTTAAACTTCAACATTAACACCCCTCCTTCAGAGTGCAGGCACTGTACTTCCCATCTCCAGGACTCAAGTCCGGCCTGCCGGTTTCCCTGAATCCCTTCATAAATGTTACTTTGCTCAAACTCCAACAGCACGTCAAGTATTAAAAACCATTTGTCTCCATTCACTCCTATCAAACACGCTCACGCATGCCTGCTGGAAGTCCAAGCCCCTCGCACACAAAACCTCCTTTACCCCCTCCCTCCAACCTTTCCTAGGCCGACCCCTACCCCGCCTTCCTTCCACTACAGACTGATACACTCTTGAAGTCACTCTGTTTCGCTTCATTCTCTCTACATGTCCGAACCACCTCAACAACCCTTCCTCAGCCCTCTGGACAACAGTTTTGGTAATCCCGCACCTCCTCCTAACTTCCAAACTACGAATTCTCTGCATTATATTCACACCACACATTGCCCTCAGGCATGAGGACATGAGGACTTTAAACTATTATTGTTTACTTGACTGATGCATACTATTTCTGTGTCAATGTACATTATGTTGGTGGCAAAGTCTTGAATGTCACGTTAAGATACATAATCATGGGTGATGTTAGTGTGCAAAGTGACCTGAAGACCACCTGTGGAGGTTGTTACAAGGTTCTTGTATATAAAAGTGAGACTTTTGTCATGTGCTATTGTGCCACCTTTAAATATTGTATTCTTGTATTTCTGTTAGGTGGGGTTGGAGTGCAGCAAAGGGGGGGGGGTGAAGGTTCCCACCCCTTTTGTGTTGGGGAGATTTGGGCATAGTGGGTGTTGTCACCCGTTATAACTTATTCATGTGTGCTCTGTATATAATATTGTGTAATATTTTCACTGTTACGGTCACACCTCTCATTGAATAGTGATAGAGGTTGTGCACGCGGTCCTGAGATCGCAGTTTACTCAATCTTGGAGGTGTATGACATTGTTATTTGTATATATATATGTGTATATCTCGGCTGGTTTGCTGCGTGCTCAAGTGTCAACTTGTAAGTTATAGCTCAAGGTACGGGTAGGGTAATGGGTTAGGTGGAGAGTGCCCACACGAGTGTACATGTGGTGCGGTTTGGGTGTTGGTAGGTCATTATATCTGTCAAGGGCTAGTTCATGTGTTATTTTATTTATTTATATATTGTAATGCATTGTTTTAAAATAAAATATAAAAAAATAATAATAACAGTAAGGAGAAACTTCAAAAGGCTGCCAATAGTTGGCGCCACCATCAGCAAAACATTGGTAACCACTACTCTTCACCTGTGTAGACTTAAGTAGTCTATAAGTATTAGGTTAAGTATGCCCGAAATGCCTCGGCACGATAGTGGCTCTCTTTGTTCCAATCATATTATGATATATAAACACACAATGTAACCTTTGCAAAGAAATAAATAAATTATTTAATTATTTATTTAAGGAACCTCCCATGAGGGGGGAAAGTACGCATCCTAAAATTTCGTTCGTATTTAGAAACAAAAAATCGACCGAACGACGGTTCATATCCTGAAAAGTTCACCTCATGGGGCGTTCGTAAGCCAAGGTTCCACTGTATTTATCCAACCTATTTTTAAAACTAAACAACATCTTAACTTCTATGACGGTACTCGGGAGTTGTTCCACTCATCCACAACTCTGTTACCAAACCAATACTTCCCTATATCCTTCCTGAACCTGAATTTTTCCAACATAAAACCATTGCTGCGAGTCCTGTCTATGCTAGATATTTTTAGCACGCTATTTACATCCCCATTATTAATTCCTGTTTTCTATTTATACACCTCATTCATATCCCCCCTAATTCTATGCCTTTCCAGAGAGTGCAGATTCAGGGCCCTCAGTGTATCAGAAATCTTCCCTATGAGGATAGATTGAGAGCTCTGAACCTGCACTCTCTAGAAAGGCGTAGAATTAGGGGGGGGGATATGATTGAGGTGCATAAATGGAAAACAGTGTAATAACATTAATAGTATGCAAAGTCATTGAGAATATAATCAGGAGATGAGTGGTGGAGCACCTAGAAAGGAATGAGCTTATTAACGATAACCAGCACGATTTCTAGGAATGGAAATCAGGTGTCACAAACCTACTGAAGTTTTATGACAGGGTGACAGCAGTTAGACATGAAAGAGAGGGATGGGTAGGTAGCATTTTCTACGACTGTAAGAAGGCTTTCGACACAGTTACACACAAGAGATTAATGCAAAAGCTGGAGGATCAGGCAGGTATAACAGGCAAGGCAGTGCAATGGATCAGGGAATACCTGTCGAGAAGACATCAGCAAGTCACGATACGTGACAAGGTGTCAGAGTGGGCGCCTGTGAAGAGCGTGGTTCCACAGGGGTCACTCTTAGGACCTGTGCTGTTTCTGGTATTTGTGAACGACATGACGCAAGGAGTTTATTTAGAAGTGTCCTTGTTTGCAGACGATGTGAAGTTAATGAGAAAAATTCAGTCGGACGAGGAGCAGGCAGAACTACAAAGGGATCTGGAGAAGCTGCAGGGCTGGTCCAGAAACATGCTCCTGGATGTCAACCACACCAAGTGCAAAGTCATGAAGATCGGGGAAGAGCAAAGAAGACCGCAGACGGAGCACAGTCTAGGGGGGCCAGAGACTACTAACCTCACTCAAGGAATAGGATCCTGGGGTGAGTATAACACCAGGCACACCTCTTGAGACGCACATCAACCAACTAAGTGCTGCAGCATATGGGCGCCTAGCAAACCTAAGAATAGTATTCCGACATCTCAATAAAGACTCGTTCAGAACCCTGTACACCGTGTACGTTAGGCGTATATTGGAGTATGCAGCGCCAGTTTGGAACCCACACCTACTCAAGCACGTATGGAAATTAGAGAAAGTCCTACAAGGTGAGATTAAGAGAAATCGAAGTTACGATGCTAGAGGACAGGAAAGATAGGGAGGATATAATAACGACATATAAAATACTGAGAGAAATCGACGAGTTGGACAGAGACAGGATGTTCCAGAGATGGAACACAGTAACAAGGGGTCACAATTGGAAATTGTCAGGAAATGGAATAGTCTGGAAGTGATGTTGTGCAAGCAGGATCCACACATGCCTTTAAGATGAGGTATGATAAAGCTTATGGAGCAGGAAGAGTGACCTAGTAGCGACCAGTGAAGAGGTGGGGCCAGGAGCGGTAAATCGACCCCTGCAACCTCAACTAGGTGAGTACGCGCACACACACACACACACACAGACCCAAAAAGACCCTCACAAACACACATACATACAGACACACACAGACACAGACACACAGACACACAGACACACACACACACACACACACACACACACACACACACACACATACACACACATACACACACACATACAAACACACACACACATACAAACACACACACACACACACACACACACTCACAAGAAAGGAGACAGAAACGAGGCACTAAACTACAGACCAGTGTCTCTGACGTGTACAGTATGCAAAGTCATGGAGAAGATTATCAGTAGAAGAGTGGTGGAGCACCTGGAACGGAACAAGATTATAAATGACAACAAGCATGGATTCATGGAAGGCAAATCCTGTCACAAACCTTCCAGAGCTTTATGACAAGGTAAAAGAAGTAAGACACGAGAGAGAGGGGTGTGTGGTTTGCATTTTCCTGGACAGCAGGAAGGCCTTCGACAAAGTTCCTCACAAGAGATTAGTGCAGAAGCTGCAGGATTAGGGGCGTATAACAGGGAGGGCACTGCAATGGATCATATAATACCTGACAGGGAGGGAACAACGAGTCATGGTACGTGAAGAGGTATCACAGTAGGCGCCTGTGACGAGCGGGGTCCCATAGGGATCAGTTCTAGGACCAGTGCTATTTTTGATATATGTGAATAGGGATAGACTCTGAAGTGTCCCTATTCGCAGATGATGTGAAGTTGATGAGAAGAATTAAATCGGATGAGGATCAGGCAAGACTACAAAGAGACCTGGACAGACAGTATAGGCTAGGTGGACAAAGACTGCAAACCTCACTCAAGTAGAAAGATGTTGGGGTGACCATAACACCGAGTACATCTCTGGAGGCACTCATCAACCAGATAACTGCTGCAGCATATGGGTGCCTGTCAAACCTGAGAATAGCATTCCGATACCTTAGTAAGGAATCGTTCAAGACATTGTACGCTGTGTACGTTAAGCCCATACTGGAGTATGCAGCACCAGTTTGGAACCCACACTTGGTCAAGCACGACAAGAAGTTAGAGAAAGTACAAAGGTTTGCAACAAGGCTAGTTGCAGAGCTCAGGGGAATGTCCTACGAAGAAAGGTTGAGGGAAATCGGACTGACGACACTGGAGGACAGAAAGGTCAGGGGAGACATGATAACGACATACAAGATAATGTGTGGAATAGATAAGGGGAACAGAGACAGGATGTTCCAGAGAGGGGACACAGAAACAAAGGGTCACAATTTGAAGCTGAAAACTCAGACGAGTCACAGGGATGTTAGGAAGTATTTCTTCAGTTTTAGAGTCGTCAGGAAGTGGAATAGCCTAGCAAGTAACGTAGTGGAGGCAGGAACCATACATAGCTTTAAGACGAGGTATGACAAAGCTCAGGACGCAGAGAGAGAGAGGACCTAGTAGCGATCAGTGAAGAGGCGGGGCCAAGAGCTGAGTCTCGACCCCTGCAACCTCAATTAGGTGAGTACAATTAGGTGAGTGCACACACACACACACCCACCCACACACACGCACACACCCACACACACACACACACACACACACACACACACACACACACACACACACACACACACACACACACACACACACACACACACACACACACACTCTCTCTCTCTCTCTCTCTCTCTCTCAGACAAAAACACATCACAAACAACCAAGAAGAAATACATTAGTTTTTCATTCTGTGGCATTCAAAAAAAAATATACGAATTTTCAGAGAGCAGTAGGGAAAACCAGGAGACTTGAAGATGAGTCTGAGAAGGAAGATTGGGTAGCAGAGCTCATTAATAGGGAAAATGAGTGGGAAGGAAAATGAAGAGCTTTGCATAAAGATAGAGGAATTGAAGAATCTAAAACAGCCTAATGAACTAAAGAGCAATGTTGTCATGACATCAGACACTGCTATCTCAGTCACAAATGAGGGGAATGTAGGGAATGAAGGAGAGAAACTGTACATAGAGGCCCTATGAGATCATCGTGGAGTATGAGGGGAAAAAAAGATTACATCAGGAACAATCGAGGGGACTGTAGAAAATGAAAAAGCTAAGCTATATGTAGATGCCCAAACGGACCGCACAAGTGCCCAGGGAAAGCTGAGAATGGAAAAATGACTGATCACTGGGCCTGTGGACAACAAACCGTGAAGAGATATAAGAAAAGAAAGCTGCAATGGAGGCAAGTAAATCGAATCAGGGGATACATAGAGATATACTCCAGAAAGTTGAAGGGAAAACTTACGAAGCAAGAAGACAAAGGGAGAAAAAAACAAATGAAAGCATCATGAAAGCAAAAGATGATGACATGACCTGGCTAGCAAATTTTCTGAGAATAGGGAGGTTTTCACGAGGAAGAAAATGGCCAGTCAAAGTGATTTTCAAGGCAGAATCGGCTCGAAACAGGATCCTGCTGGAGAAAGCGACTAAAGAACATGTCGGAGTCCTGGAGGGTGTATCGCGACTGTTACAGAACATATGAAGAAAGGCAGAAATTGAAGGAGAGGGTATAAAGATGAAAGGAGGAAAGAGAGGCATAGATGGAAATGGACAGGAGAACCCAGATTCAGGAGGAAACTCAAATACAACCTCCCTCACAACCACCTACAGAAGCCCCTACCCAGCACAACCCCAATGCAGCCAAAAATTCTAACCCAAAACACACATGCCGTACACAATGTCTCCACCCACCTCATTACAAACTCCACCTTCACATCAACCGCCCATAGTTCATCAGGTCTCCCACTTCTCCAACCCCAAAGTACCCCCCCAGACCACAGTTTTAGAAAAAAAGTTGAAGGTTTGGTATAAAAATGCAGACGTAATTATAAAAATGTGAGGAGTACATGAAAGAATCAAGGAGACATCATAGTACTCACAGAAACGAAACTCACCTGGATGATAACAGATGCAGTCTTTCCAACCTGATATCAAATCCTGAGGAAAGACAGGAGGAGCATAGGGGGAGGAGGAGTTGCACTGCTCAGCAAAAACTAGTGGGATTTGAGAAAATGGAATGAATTGATTGAATGGGAGGAAGGGACTACATAAGAACAGTCCAGTCTGGGGGCCATAAGATGGTAATTACAGTGATGTACAACCTGCCACAGAACTGCAGAAGGCCAAAAGAAGAATACAAAGAAAGAAACAGAGCAATGGTACACACACTAGCCGAGGTGGACAGAAGAGCTCACATGGGTAAAGCAAAGGTACTAGTGATGGGTGATTTCAATCATAAGGAGATTGACTGGGAAAACCTGGAGCCCCATGGGGGTCCCAAGGCATGGAGAGCCAAGATGATGCATGTGGTACTGAAACCTCATGCATCAACATGTTAGAGACATGTAGATGAATGGTTCAGAGAACCGACATGTTGATAAATTAGACACATGTGCAACTCTTGGGTATCTTTATTGAGGAAACGTTTCGCCACACAGTGGCTTCATCAGTCCATACGTAGGAGAAACTTGAAGAACAGGAGGAGAATGAGGTAATCAGTCCCTCAACCTTGAGTCGATGTGTTCAGTCCATCAATCTTGAATAGAATACGGCATACCAGCGGAGAAGCAGCTTATAAACCGTATGGCAGGAGAGGTGCGGCAGTCATAGGTGGTGTCACATTTGTTCAATGTGGAAGTAGGTCGTGCCCAAGAATTAGGCAAGCGAAGAATTCCTAAGTATTAAGATCCCAAGAAGTTGCAGTGTCTGACAGATTTGTAGATGAATGGTTCAGAGAACCGACATGTTGATAAATTAGACACATTCTCCTCCTGTTCTTCAAGTTTCTCCTACGTATGGACTGATGAAGCCACTGTGTGGCGAAACGTTTCCTCAATAAAGATACCCAAGAGTTGCACATGTGTCTAATTTATGTTAGAGACACTAACAGAAAGAGAGGTGAGGATGATCCAGCAAGACTGGACCTTGTATTCACTTTGAGTAGTTCAGACATTGAGGATATCACATATGAAAGAAACCATGGAGCTAATGATCATGTGGTTGTGTGCTTTGAATACATGGTTGAGCTACAAGTGGACAGGGTAGCAGGAATAGGACAGGAGAAGACAAACAATAAAAGAGTGGACTACAAAGGCATGAGGAACTTCCTGCAAGACGTTGATGGGAAAGAGAATTGACAGTAAAACCAGTAAAAGAAATGATGGACTATGTGATAACAAAATGCAAAGAGGCAGAGGAGAGTTTGTTCCCAAGGGAAACAGAAATAATGGGAAGACCAGAATGACTCCATGGTTCACCCAAAAGTGTAGGAAGGCAAAAACTAAGTGCATTAGAAAATGGAAAAAATACAGAAGACAAAGGACCCAGGAAACTAAAGAGATTAGCCGAAGAGCCAGAAACGAATATGCACAGATAAGAAGAGAGGTTCAGCGACAATACGAAAATGACATAGCATCGAAAGTCAAGTCTGACACGAAGCTGTTGTATAGCCACTTCAGGAGGAAAACAACAGTCGAGGATCAAGTAATCAGGCTAAGGAAGGAAGGTGGGGAGTTCACAAGAAATGACCAAGAAGTATGTGAGGAGCTCAACATGAGATTTAAAGAAGTATTTACAGTGAGACAGGAAGGACTCCAGGAAGTCAGAATAGGGAGGTACACCAACAAGGAGTACGCGGACAAGTGCTGGTTAAAATTCACACAACCGAGGAGGAAGTGAACCTGCTATGTGAACTTGATATCTCAAAGTTGATGGGACCGGACATTTCTCTGTGAGTCCTTAGAGAGGGAGCAGAGATGCTGTGTGTGTTAGAAATAAAAATCTTAAACACATCCACTGAAACTGGGCAACTGCCTGAGGTATGGAAGATGGCAAATGTAATGCCAATATTTATGAAAGGAGACAGACACGAGGCATTAAACTATAGACCTGTGTCACTGACGTGTATAGTATACAAAGTCATGGGGAAGATTATCAAGAGGAGAGTGGTGGAGCACCTAGAAAAACACAAACTTATAAACGACAACCAACACAGTTTCTGAGAAGGAAAATTCTGTGTCACAAGCCTTATGGAGTTTTATGACAAGGTAAAGACACGAGAGGAAGAGGTGGATAGATTTGCATTTTCTTGGACTGCAAGAAGGCCTTCGACACAGTTCCTCACAAGAGATTAGTACAAATGCTAGAGGATAAGGCATGCATAACAGGAAAGGCACTGCAATGGATCCGAAACTATCTGACAAAGAGGCAACAAAGAGTTATGGTATATGACGAGGTGTCAGAGTGGGCGCCTGTGATGAGCTGGGTTCCATAGGGTTACTCCTAGTGCCAGTTCTGTTTTTGGCATATGTGAATAACACGACGGAAGGGGTAGATTCAGAATTGCCCCGGTTTGCAGATGATATGAAGTTATTGAGGAGAATTAAATCGGATGAGGTTCAGGCAGGACTACAAAGAGACCTGGACAGGCAGCATTCCTGGTCCGGGAACTAGCTCCTCGAATTTAACCCCGTCAGATGTAAAGTCATGAAGATCGGGGAAAGGCAAAGAAGATCACAGACAGAGTATAGACTAGGTTGCCAAAGGCTTCAAACTTCACTCATGAAGAAGGTTTTTGGGGTCAGTATAATACCGAGCACATTTCCTGAGGCGCACATCATCCAGATAAGTGCTGCAGCATATGAGCGCCTGGCAAACCTAAGAACAGCGTTTTGATACCTCATTAAGGAAGCTTTCAAGATTCTGTACACCGTGTACGTCAGGCCCATATTGGAGTATGCAGCACCAGTTTCCAGCTCACCTGGTCAAGCACTTCAAGATATTAGATAAAGTGCATAGGTTTCCAACAAGACTAGTCCCAGAACTGAGGGGAATGTCCTATGAAGCAAGGTTAAGGGAAATCGGCTTAACGACACTGGAGGACAGGAGGGTTAAGGAAGACATGATTACGACGTATAAAATACTGCGAGGAATTGACAGTATTGACAGATACAGGATGTTCCAAGGATGGGACACGGAAACAAGGGCTCACAGTGGGAAATTGAAGACTCAGATGAGTCACAGTGTTGTTAGGAAGTATTTCTTCAGTCACAGAGTTGTCAGGAAGTGAAATAGTATGGAATGCGACGTAGTAGAGGCAGGAACCATACATAGTTTTAAGACGAGGTTTGATGAAGCTCCTGGAGCAAGGAGAGAGGACCTAGTAGCGATCAGTGAATAGGCGGGTCCAGGAGCTATTATTCGACCCCTGCAGCCACAAACAGGTGAGTACAAATAGGTGAACACACACACACACACACACACACA
>NC_069404.1:47889853-47908603 GCF_026875155.1 Cherax quadricarinatus
GCAAGTCATAGCAGCAGACGATAAGATAAAGTGCTTAGAAGAGGAGCTAAAAATCCTGAAACAGAATAGAGAGACAAATGACAGTACAGGCATGATATCAGGAACTTCTATACCAGTCACAGACGAGGGGGCTGTAGGCATTCAGGAAAAGTTTAGTACAGGAAGACCAATCGTGAAGCATGCAGTCAATGCAGGAGACAAGACTTAGGCAGAGACTCTAACAGTCAACTACAGTGGCAGGGAACAGCTGAGCAGGGAAAACAGTCCACTGAGCATAGGGGCTGCAGCAAGGGCAGGGGTTGAAGGTAGGAACATCTAGATGGAAGGAGATAAAACACCTCAGAGGTCACAAAGAGAGACACAGTGGAAGGAGGAGAGGGAGAGGTCAGTGTTTGTCTACAGGCTCTAAGAAGTTGAAGGGGAAACCTATGATGAAAGAATCCAGGGGGAAAAGAAAGCGATCGACGGTATCTTGAAAACAATAGGAGAGGGAGACATGACCCAGGTGGCAAATTTTCGGAGAATTGGGTGGTTTGCACACAGAAGGAGACGGCCTGTCAAAGTAGTCTTCAAGGCAGAATCAGCTCGAACTAGGGTCCTGCATGAGAGAGCACGACTGAGGGACAAATCAGAGTACCAGAGCGTGTACCTCAATCGCAACAGAAGACAGGAGGAAAGGACGAGACTGAGGGAGTGGGTGCAAAAACGAAAGGAGAAACAGGAGGCATCGATGAGGACGAGCAGAACCCAGTCTCAGGTGGAAGGACAAATACACTCTACAGAGACACCCACAGAAGGACTCCAACCACAACAACCCCGAAGCAACTGAATAGCCTCAACCAAAACCTGCAAACTGTTCCCTCTGCCCCCCATCCCCACCACAAACACCACCCTCACAGTGAAAACCCAAATGCAGAAGAACAATCTCAACCAACACCCACACACTGTTCCCTCTGCCCCCACCCCCAACATCACAAACCCCACTGCCACAGCAGATCCCTACGGGGACTCTTCCCACACCCCCCCCCACAACTCCCACCCACACCACAAACCCCCATAACCCCCCAGGGCTCCCACCACAACCCCAATATTCTCCCAGGTCCACCATGATAGACAAGAAGCTGAAGGTGTGGTACACAAACGCAGATGGAATAGCAAATAAACAAGAGGAATGGAATGAAAGAATCAATGAGAAGTCCCTGGACATCATAGCAATCACAGAAATGAAACTCACTGAGACTATAGCAGATGCAGTCTTCCCACCGGGATATCAGATCCTGATGAAAGATAGAAAGAGCAGAGGGGGAGGAGGGGTTGCACTGCTCATAAAAAAACGATGGAATTTCGAGGAAATGGAGGGCATGGACGAGACTGGAGAAAGGGACTACATAGCAGGCACAATTCAATCTGGTGAACATAAGGTAGTCATTGCTGTGATGTATAACCCACCACAGAACTGCAGTAGACCAAGAGAGGAATGTGATGAGAACAGATCGATGGTAGACACACTGGTTGAGGTGGCACGAAAAGCTCAAATGTGCAGAGCAAAGTTACTGGTTATGTGTGATTTCAACCACAGGGAGATCGACTGGGAAAACCTGGAGCCTCATGGGGATCCCGAAACATGGAGAGCCAAGATGATGGATGTAGTACTGGAAAACCTCATTTATCAACACATCAGGGACACTACCAGAGAGCGAGGGCAGGATGAACCAGCAAGACTGGACCTTGTGTTCACTCTGAGTAGCTCAGACATTGATGACATCACATATGAGAGGTCCCTCGGTGCTAGTGACCACGTAGTCCTGAATTTTGATTACGTAGTAGAGTTACAGATGGAGAGGGTAACAGGAGTCGAATGGGAAAAGCCAAACTATAAAAGGGGGGACTACACAGGTATGAGAAACTTCCTGCGGGAGGTGCAGTGGGACAGAGAAATGGTAGGAAAGACAGTAAATGAAATGATGGAGTATGTAACAACAAAATGCAAGGAAGCAGAGGAAAGGTTTGTTCCTAAGGGCAACAGGAACAATGGGAAGACCAAAGCGAGTCCTTGGTTTACCCAAAGGTGCAGGGAGGCAAAAGCTAAGTGCATTAGAGAATGTAATAAAGTTGGTAGAATTACCGACAATATGTAAAGTAAAAGGACACAAGTGCAACTAATGTGACATTTTTATTGTGGCAACGTTTCGCTCTCCAGGAGCTTTATCAAGCCGTTACAAACAGTACATGGACACAGAGGGTATATATAGGCTCAGAGTGAGGTGCAATACTAGTGGTGGTAGTAGTAGTAGTGAGATAAGTTGTAGTAGTAGTAGTAGTGAGATAAGTTGTAGTAGTAGTAGTAGTAATACAATATGTAGAACAATTGACTCGCACAAGAGTAAAAGGATATAAAAACTATAACTTGGGTAACATAAAAATAGGTTAGACAAATATTTCTAATGGAGGCTGGATAGAGAAGGTCTGTTTCAATTTAATGTGGTATGTGTATTATTAACAGGAGAGACTATGTGATGGCAGAATTTACTGTTTTCAAGAGGATTCTTGCTAAGACTTCAGAGATGGTGAAGCTGGCTTTGTTTTAATTGTATTAGAAACAGCTATTAGTGAAGATTCAAGACACTTGCATTTGCGGAAATTGGCTTCTTTAATCACAAATTGGGCGTCCCTGAATTTCATGAGATGATTGGTGGAATTTCGGTGCAGAGGTGAAAGTGCAAAGGTTTGCGACAAGGTTAGTTCCAGAGCTAAGAGGAATGTCCTATGAAAACAGGTTAAGGGAAATCGGCCTGACGACACTAGAGGACAGGAGGGTCAGGGGAGACATGATAACGACATATAAAATACTGCGCAGAATAGACAAGGTGAACAAAGACAGGATGTTCCAGGGAGGGGACACAGAAACAAGAGGTCGCAATTGGAAGTTAAAGACTCAGATGAGTCAAAGGAATGTTAGAAAGTATTTCTTCAGTCATAGAGTTGTCAGGCAGTGGAATAGCCTAGAAAGTGACGTAGTTGAGGCGGGAACCATACATAGTTTTAAGACGAGGTTTGATAAAGCTCATGGAGCAGGGAGAGAGAGGACCTAGTAACAATCAGTGAAGAGGCGAGGCCAGGAGCTCAGACTCGACCCCTGCAACCACAAATAGGTGACTACAAATAGGTGAGTACACACACGTACACACACACACACGCACACACAAACACACACACACACACACACACACACACACACACACACACACACACACACACACACACCACACACACACACACACACTCACACACACACACACACACACACACACACACACACACACACACACACACACACACACACACACACACACACACACACACACACACACATGTGGGGAAGCATACAGTGAGACTGGAAAAAGTTAATAAGCAAATGGAGAAAAGGAAAAATAAAATATATAACAAGGGAAGGTGGCAGTAGTCGGCCTGTTGAAGCAGTGACGTCACAACAGTTGTGTGCCATTATACATATAAACTTTAACACCGAATGTGAAGTGTATTCTCTCATAAGTGAGAAGTGAAATCTCTCTCTCTCTCTCTCTCTCTCTCTCTCTCTCTCTCTCTCTCTCTCTCTCTCTCTCTCTCTTTTACACAGGGTTTGACAAGGTTAAGGATCCCTAGCTTTATTGACAAGCTATTTACAGGTTAAGGATTCCTAACTTTATTGGCAAGCTAAGAGCTGTTACCTACATCAGCTCATTTGAAAGCATTTTTATTGTTATGAGACATACATGTAGAGCACAGGATGAAGTTGGAGCCATCTGTGGGCCAGCATTTTCATTTGATCAACTGACTTTATCTCGTTGACATCATTATGCTGTACGAATGTGTTCCATACTCGAGTCATCCTGGGGATATATGATCTCAGATGGAGTGATGTTCTGGAGAAGGGTACAGCCAGAGTTAAGTTGCTGCTTTCTGCCCGTCTTGTGGCATAAAAGCTTGCTTCACACTGCCTCTCTCTCTCTCTCTCTCTCTCTCTCTCTCTCTCTCTCTCTCTCTCTCTCTCTCTCTCTCTCTCTCTCTCTCTCTCTCTCTCTCTCCCCTCTCTCTCTCACTCTCTCCCCATCTCCTCTCTCTCCCCTCTTCTCTCTTCAATCTCCCCCCTCTCTCCCCCTTCTCCCTTGTCTCTCCCCCTCTCTCTCCCTCTCTTTGCCCCTCTCTCCCCCTCTCCCCTCTCTTCTCTCTCTCTCTCTCTCTCTCTCTCTCTCTCTCTCTCTCTCTGTCTCCCCCCTTTTCCCTTCTCACTCTCCCCCTCTCTCCCTTCTACCTTTCCCTTCTCTCTCTTTCTCTCTGGTTTTTTTTTTTTTTTTTTTTTTTTACACAGGGTTTGACAAGGTTAAGGATCCCTAGCTTTATTGACAAGCTATTTACAGGTTAAGGATTCCCAACTTTATTGGCAAACTAAGAGCTGTTACCTACATCAACTTATTTGAAAGCATTTTTATTGTTATGAGAAGTACAAGTAATGAACAGGATGAAGTTGGAGCCATCTGTGGGCCAGCATATTCATTTGATCAACTGACTTTATCTTGTTGACATCATTATATTGTACGAATGTGTTCCATACTCGAGTCATCCTGGGTATATATGATCTCAGCTGGAATGATGTTCTGGAGAAGGGTACAGCCAGAGTGAAGTTGCTCCTTTCTGCCCATCTTGTGGCATAAAAGCTTGCTTCACGCTGTCCTCTAAGTGGATCCAAGTGTGGTACTTTGACAATATTGGCCTTGTACATAACAGTAAGGTCACCCACATCCCTCCTGTGTTGAAGGCTCTGCTGAAATGACAGATCTATCCAGGATGGGTCCAGGCAAGAGATGAAACGTCTTGCTCTGTTCTCTACTCTGGAGTTACCTGGAGAGAGTTTCGGGGGTCAACGCCCCACGGCCCGGTCTGTGACCAGGCCTCCTGGTGGATCAGCGCCTGATCAACCAGGCTGTTGCTGCTGGCTGCACGCAAACCAACGTACGAGCCACAGCCCGGCTGATCAGGAACTGACTTTAGGTGCTTGTCCAGTGCCAGCTTGAAGACTGCCAGGGGTCTGTTGGTAATCCCCCTTATGTGTGCTGGGAGGCAGTTGAACAGTCTCGGGCCCCTGACACTTATTGTATGGTCTCTTAACGTGCTAGTGACACCCCTGCTTTTCATTGGGGGGATGGTGCATCGTCTGCCAAGTCTTTTGCTTTCGTAGTGAGTGATTTTCGTGTGCAAGTTCGGTACTAGACCCTCTAGGATTTTCCAGGTGTATATAATCATGTATCTCTCCCTCCTGCGTTCCAGGGAATACAGGTCAAGCAGTCAAGCAGTCGCAGATGAGAGAGGGGGGGGGGGCAGGCCAACCCTCGAAAGTGGAGCATACTCAAGGTGTGAGCATACTTGTGCCTCATACAGAATCTTGCAACCCCTACTGTCAAGCAGATGCGAAATACGACGAAGTGCTGTAAGCTTCCTAGCTGCCTTGTTTGCAAGATTTACAACATGGTTCTTCATGGTTAGTTTGGAGTCAAATTTCAACCCAAGGATATCAACTTCTCGAGGTGCCAACACCCTCCCATTCATCCTTATTACTGCCCCAGCATTACCATCATGGTGCCTAGAGACTATCATCATTTGCGTTTTCTCAGGTGTAAATGTAACTTGCCATCTATTTCCCCAAGCTGATTTAGCTCTTAGCTGGTGATTGATGTAACTTAGAGCAGCTGGCATTTCTTCTCTTTGTTAAGTGAATGTTAGTGTACAGTCGTCCGCATATGCATGTGATTCTGGGATGAGATGAAGAAGGTCGTTGAAGTAGACATTCCATAACAATGGTCCCAGCACGCTTCCTTGTGGAACACTTGCCCCAATAGGATGTCTTTCTGATTCCATTCCATTGAGAACTACCCTTAGAGATCTACCATGAAGGTAATCACTGAGGAGACAGCATAGAGCCTGCAATTCCCAGTGCTTGAAGGTTTGCTAAGAGGCCCTGGTGCCACACCCGGTCGAAAGCACCAGCAATGTCCAGTGCTACCACACAGCTGACTTTGGATTCATCCAGTGACTGGTGCCACTTAGTGGAGAGGTTTAACAACAAATCAGCAGCAGTGTAACCTTTCCTGAAGCCATTCTGATGATCACAAAGTAGTGAGTGGTAGTCAAAAAACTCTGTCATTTGTCTTGTGATTATTGTCTCAAGGATCTTACCAGTGATTGACAGGAGCGACACTGGTCTGTAGTTGCTGATTTCTGCTCTGCTCTTCTTTTCGTGAACAGGGACTATATTTGCCTCTTTCCACAGAGAGGGCCATTTACACTGTACTAGGCAGTGCTGAAAGATGCGAGTTAGAGGTGCTGCTAGCTGGTCTGCACATCTTCTCAGCAATCTTGGGCTCAACTTGTCTGGGCCCACAGCTTTTTCTTGGTCAAGCGATTTAAGAAGGAAATGCACCTCCTCCTGCCTTACTGTCACCACTGACAGTTTTGACCCAGTTCTTGCAGCTAGCCAAGGAGGGTCCCTTGCTGGATCAGGAACTTGCATTTTGGTAGCAAAGTGTTCGGCAAAGAGGTCCGCCTTCTCTTGACTACTTGTAGAGGTGATCCCATCCTGTCGATTTAGAGGTGGAATGAGTTCATCAGGCAGATAACCTTGTCTGTCCTTGACCAGGGACCACCAGGTTTTGGAGCCTACCCTACCTGATGCTAGCTTTCTTTTTGTGTCCACCTCCCATTTAGCAATGGCCCACTTTTGAACGTCACCCATATGCCTACAGGCTTGCCTGTGCAAGTTCCTGTTATAGGTGGTAGGATGTCTCTTATACCTTCGCCATGCTTTGTACTTAGCAGTAGCAGCCTCTCTACAACGAAAGCCAAACCAAGGCTGATCTGTAGGCTTCGTCATATATTGCCACTGAGGAATGTGTTCTTGTTGTAGATTAAGGATGTGTCCAGTGAAGGCTTTCACTTGGTTGTCAACATCCCCTTGGTGAGGAGCATTCTGATCGGTGGTGGCGAGCTCAGAGCAAAGGGCTGGCCAATTACCTCTTTCCCATAGCCAGGTTGTGAGTGTGGACTCCTCACCTCGTTCTGTTGGGATCTTAAGTGTCGTAAAAACAGCCTTGTGGTCAGATTATCCAACGTAGCCGAGGGGTTGACAAGTGACTATACCTTCTGCTAGATCACTCACTACTGGGTCAAGGGAGGAGCCAGAGATGTGAGTAGGGAAATCAACAAAGTTTCTCATGTCAAATACTGCAAGAAGGTGATCAAAGTCTCTCTGTATAAGGTGTTGGTTGAGGTCACCAACAATTATGATATGTTGACAGTTGCGTTTTAGCACAAGGGAGTCCATATTTTCCATTAGGGAGTTGATGGGGTGTGCATGTTGCCACTGAGGTCTGTACATTACACATGCTAGTACAGAGGTACTAGTGTTTATGCAGAGCTTGAAGAACATCATTTCAAGATGTGTAGGGGTGGCAACATCAATGTGCTGGGCATGAACACTTTTAGAGAAGCACACAGCAACATCTCCTCCTTGCCCTTGACTGTCTCTTCTCATCCATGAGGTGTAGCCAGCAATTCTTGCAAAATTTTCTGGAGTCCTGTAGTCCAAAAATTTTTCAACAACAGCTATCATGTCGGGACGTCGAGTGTTCACAAAACTATGTGTGAGCTCTCCAACATTAGTAATGAAGCCTCTAATGTTGGCCGACAGGATGCTGATAGACTGGCTCCTCATGATGTGGTCAGCTTGAGGTGGTGGGTGTGTAAGGCATGTAAGGTGCCTGCCCTTGAGAGAGGTAGGGTACTGAGGCAGCTGCAGGGATGTAGGTCTGTGGTCTTGTATAAGGCACAGTACCACCTGCTGGGCTGGGATAGGAGTAGCTGAGTGGGTGACGTGTGAGAGTGTTCACCAGTTCGGAGATCCTGCTGGTTTGTTCCGAGTACAGGTCTCTAAACAGGTGGTCCTGTCTGTCAAGTTCGTTTTTCTTCCGACACTGGTCCTCCTGATGTCCTTTCTCGTAGCAGTAATTGCACCTGGTATCTCGCAGGCAGTTGATGGCGGTGTGCCCCTTCCGGTGACAGTGAGAACACAGCCTAGGTGCCTGGGAGAGTGGACTATGATTTGTTGCACCTCCTGTGTTTTGCTGATTTGTCCTCAGGTTCTGCCGATGGAAACTATGTTAGTGAGGGTGAGACGGCTGTAGATGTCTTCTCCCTCCACGTCCTCTTCCACGTCCTCTTTCCACGTCCTCTACCCGTCCTCTACCATTCTGACAGATGTGTCCCTGCTGTTCGTACTTGGCGCATAGGTGATTAGGTGCAGTGATAGTTCCCCTGATATTAACTGCACCAATCTCTGGTGGAGAAACTCCTGACTCAGAACTTGCCTATGAAGCACTGCGCCAGATGCTGGAATAGTGCCGTAGGTGTGCTGACAGTGTAGGATCAAGATGGTATGTGCCTGTCTAGTGGACTGGCATTGGCTGAAGCAGAGATGTCAGGTGTAGGAGAATTAACAGATCCAAGGCTTCCTTCGTTGCTGGGAAGAGGATTTGTTCCCTCTGTGGTGGTCAGAAGAATTGTGTTAGAACTCTCAAAGGTAGTGTTCTGAACTCTGTCAATCTGTGGGGCCTTAGCGATGACAGAATTCCACCAGTTATTTACCCCTGAGTTAAGCTCAGTGTGGGACTTCCAGTCTTTGTTAATAGTGTCACCATCAGCTGAGCAGCTTATGTCACTTGATGTAGGCTTGCACTGACCTTCTACAATAGCTTGAAGGTTATCTAATGATTTGAGGAGATCATGAAGTGCTTCCCTGTGATGGATAATCTTAGCTGCGACTTTACAACACAGCCCAAGAGGGCAGTCTTGATCTTTGGGCAGGAAGTCCCTGAGGTAGTACTTCTGAACCTTCCTCCTGTAACTCCAGGCTTGTATCCACATATTTACCTGGAGTTTACCTAGAGAGAGTTCCGGGGGTCAACGCCCCCGCGGCCCGGTCTGTGACCAGGCCTCCTGGTGGATCAGAGCCTGATCAACCAGGCTGTTGCTGCTGGCTGCACGTAAACCAACGTACGAGCCACGGCTGATCAGGAACTGACTTTAGGTGCTTGTCCAGTGCCAGCTTGAAGACTGCCAGGGGTCTGTTGGTAATCCCCCTTATGTGTGCTGGGAGGCAGTTGAACAGTCTCGGGCCCCTGACACTTATTGTATGGTCTCTTAACGTGCTAGTGACACCCCTGCTTTTCATTGGGGGGATGTTGCATCGTCTGCCAAGTCTTTTGCTTTCGTAGTGAGTGATTTTGGATATCCTTCAATTTTCTGAAATTTTCAACCTGGCTGCAACAAAATTCTTCCGGATTGCAATCTGTGTGGCAGTAGTTGGAGCAAGTAGGCTCCTTTCATCTAAGAAGAATTTTGTCCCTTGTGGTATTCCCACAAACACTGCAGTAACTACTGGGGCAGTAGCCAGATAGCGCAGATATTCTTGCTATTTTGCGATGTGAAATCATCCCAGAGGAGGCGTTGTAGGTTTGCAATGAAGTTCACAGGAGGGAGAGGGTGGGTGGTGGTATGGTGGGGGTGTTTATAACTGAGTGGGTTGTGAGGGAGGGTGAGGGCAGGCAGTGGGCCGGCAAGCTGGAAGTGTTCCCTTCTCACTATCACTTAATAAACACTGTTTATGCTATCCACTTTTTCACTAAAAGAAGATGTTACACAAATCACTATGTTGCATTGTACCAGTCACGTTGTTATAAAGCACCCAGATGCTAGTACATAGCGCAAAAGACATATACTATTAGATGCTCACTGTGAAGGCAAAAGTGACGTCACTCCTAGGCCTGCCGCTGTCCCTTCACCCACACCATATCGTTCACAATACCACACTTAAATATCACTGATATTGCTTATATTCACTTCAGTGGAGGAGTTGGCTTACTTGTACTAATGTGTTGTAACTAGTACTTCGTCGCTGAACAGTTTTTGTCCTCAACAACCCTCGTAGTTAAGTAATATTAAGAAAGTTTGTGGAGTACACTGTGACACGTCTTCACCCTCCATCTCCATCCTCCCTCTCACTCTCTCCTCTCTCCTCTCTCTCTCTCTCCTCTCTCTCTCTCTCTCTCTCTCTCTCTCTCTCTCTCTCTCTCTCTCTCTCTCTCTCTCTCTCTCTCTCTCTCTCTCTCTTTCTCTCTCTCTCTCTCTCTCTCTCTCTCACCCACTCTTTTCTCTTTCAAAAAAAAAGAAAAAAGAAAGGGAAGAAAAGGGAAAAAGAAGAAGGAACAAAAAAAACTGGTGGGTAGTGGAAGGAACCAGGGATCAGATGAGAATGGTTCTGGTGGGGAGGAGTGGATGGAGGAGCAGTGGAAAACGATGGAACAAGAGTGGGAGAGAAAATTAGGAGAGCTTTCTGAAAAAATGGAGACAGAGCTTTCTGTGAAATTAGAATAGAGGTTGGAGAAGAAGAAGAATTGGGAGACACAAGTCGAAACTGCAGTAGCCAGGATAAGGGTCCTAGAAGATGAGGTAAACAGGCTGAAGCGAGTTACAGGGGCGTTGACCAGAGAAAACACAGCATTTGAAGCTGAGAGGCCAAACAGGAAGGAAGGAGATATGAATTATGCTAAGGTTATATCAGTCTGCCAAGAAGGGCCAAGGAGTGAAAGGGTAGAGCAGCTGGGTGCAGATAGAGATGGTGATAGGTCAAATGCAGAGGCACAACCATGCTACCAAGAGCCACTGGAGAAAACAAGGGAGAAAATGACCACGTACAGACAGGAACCAGAGTCACAGAGGGAGAGGAAAGGGAGAGGAAAGGGCAAAAATCAGTGTTTACCCCATGGGCTTCGGGAAAGAGAGAGGAAAGGACACACTTGAAAGATGGCAGGCAGAAAGAAAGGAGATTTGAGAACATCAACACAGAAATAGGTGAAGACATGGGCAAAATTGAAAATTTTTCAGAGAATAGGGGGTGCTTGAAGGGGAGAAAAAGACCGATCAAGCTGATTCTCAGGACAAAAAACAGCGCAGAACAGGATCCCCCAAAAGAGAACCACGGTTGAAGTACTCGGAAGAGTACAAGAGGGTGTTCCTAGACAGAGACCGAACACAAACAGAATGACAGCAGCTGAGGGAAGGTCAAAAAAGCGAAAGGAGCTAGGAAAGGAGACAAGGATGGAACCAGCAGGGTCAATCAGGCAGGACTGAGCAGCAAGGGCAAGCACACACACAACCATCTCAGAAACCCCCCAAACCTATTACACCATCCCAAACTACAAACTGCAATCCATACTCAAAAGCTTCCACCCAACACCCAGCTATAGAATCCCAAAGTATGCTACCAGGTCTCTCACCCTCACAG
The DNA here is from genome assembly GCF_026875155.1 of Cherax quadricarinatus. Taxonomy (NCBI): domain Eukaryota; kingdom Metazoa; phylum Arthropoda; class Malacostraca; order Decapoda; family Parastacidae; genus Cherax; species Cherax quadricarinatus. The sequence goes on from NC_069404.1 coordinate 47,901,246, forward strand.
TCCCCCCCCCAAACCACAGTGTTGGAAAGGAAACTGAAGGTATGGTACACAAACGCTGATGGAAAAAACAAATAATGGGAGAGTGGCACGAAAGAGTCAAGGAGGCATCACCAAAACATCATAGCTCTCACAGAAACCAAGCTTACAGGTATGATAACAGATGCCATCTTTCCAATGGGATACCAGATCCTGAGGAAAGACAGAGGGAACAAGGGAGGTGGAGGAGTGGCACTGCTGATCAAAAACCGATGGAATTTTGATGAGCTGGAGAGAGGAGACAGTGGAGAAGAAAGAAGGAATGCTTCACTCTGGAGGCCCCAAAGTGGTAATTGCAGTGATGATAACCCCAACCACAGAACAGCAAGAGGCCAAGGAAAGAGTATGATGAGAGCAATAGAGTTACGGTTGACACATTGGATGCAGTGGCCAGAAGAGCTCATGCATGCAAGGAAAATCTCCTGATCATGGGTGACTTTAACCACAAGGAAATCAATTGGGAGAACTTGGAGCTACATGGCGGCCAAGATACATGGAGGGCTAAGATGATGGAGGTGATTCTGGAAAATTTCATATATCAACACGTAAGGGACACTACAAGAGAGAGAGGAGAGGATGAATCAGCAAGACTGGACCTAGTATTCTCCTTGAGTAGTGCAGACATTGAGGACATCACATATGAAAGACTCCTTGGGGCCAGCGATCATGTGCTTTTAAGGTTCGAATACGCAGTAGAGCTACAAGTGGAGGGGGAAGCAGGAAGGCCAGGTCGAATGAAGCCAAACTACAAGACAGGGGACTACACAGAAATGAGGAACTTCCTGAACGGGGTTCAGTGGGACAGAGAACTGGCAGGGAAGCTAGTAAATAAGATGATGGAATATGTAACAGCAATATGCAAGGAAGCTGAGGATAGGTTTGTGCCCAAGGGTAACAGGAATATTCAAAAAGCCAGAATGAGCCCATGGTTCATCCAAAGGTGCAGGAAGGGAAAAACCAAGTGTGCTAGGGAATGGAAGAAGTATAAAAGGCAAAGGACCCAGGACAATAAAGAGAACAGTCGTAGAGCCAGAAGTGAATATGCACAGATTAGAAGGGAGGCCCAACGACAGTATGAAGACGACATAACAGCAAAAGCCAAATCTGACCCGAAGCTGTTATACAGCCACATCAAGAGGAAAACAACTGTCAAAGACCAGGTAATGAGGCTAAGGAAGGAAGGAGGAGAGACAAAAAGAAACGACCATGAAGTATGTGAGGAACTCACCATGAGATTCAGAGAAGTGTTCACAGAGGAGACAGAAGGGGCTCCAGAAAGACGGAGGGGTTGGGTGCACCACCAAGTACTGGGCTCAGTACACACAACCGAGGAAGAAGTGAAGAGGCTTCTGAGTGAGCTAGATACCTCAAAGGCAATGGGGTTGGATAACATCTCTCCATGGGTCCTGAGAGAGGGAGCAGAGGCGCTATATGTACCCTTAACAACAATATTCAACACATCTATCAAAACAGGGAGATTGCCTGAGGCATGGAAGACAGCAAATGTAGTCAAATTTTTAAAAAAGGAGACAGACATGAAGCACTGAACTACAGACCAGTGTCACTGACATGTACTGTATGTAAGGTCATTGAGAAGATTATCAGGAGAAGAGTGGTGGAACACCTAGAAAGGAATGATCTCATCAACAGCAGCCAACGTGGTTTCAGGGACAGAAAATCCACAAACCTACTGGAGCTCTATGACAGGGTGACAGCAGTAACACAAGAGAGAGAGTGGTGGGTAGATTGCATTTTCTTGGACTGTAAGAAGGACCAGGCAGGGATAACAATGAAGGCACTAAAATGGATCAGGGAATACTTGTCAGGAAGACAGCAGCGAGTTATGGTACGTTGTGAGGTGTCAGAGTGGGCACCTGTGACCAGCGGGATCCTACAGGGGTCAGTCCTAGGACCAGTGCTGTTTCTGGTATTTGAGAACGACATGACAGAAGGAATAGACTCCGAAGTGTCCCTGTTTGCAGATGACTTGAAGTTGATGAGAAGAATTCATTCGGTCGAAGAACAGGGAGAACTACAAAGGGATCGGGACGGGTTGCAGACCTGCCAGAAATTTGGGCTGCGGGAAAATTCAACCCCCCAAGTGCAAAAATAAATTTTGGGGGAAGGCAAAGAAGACCGCAGAGGAGTAGTCTGGGGGCCAGAGACTACAAACCTCGCTAAAGGGAAAAATTTTGGGGGTAGTATAACCAGGCACCTCCTAAAGCGCACATCAACCAAATAGCGCGCAGCATATGGGCCTTGGGCAAACCTTAGAACAGCATTCGACATGTTAATAAGGAATCTTTCATGCCCCAGTCCCCCCGGTACGTTGGGCCCATTTTGGGAGTATGCCCACCATTTGGGAAACCCCAAAACCTCCCCAAGCACGTAAAAAATAGAAAAAGTCAAAATTTTGCAACAAGACTATCCCAAGCACAGGTAGTCCTCAGGAGGGGTTTAAAGGGAAATCAACCGGCAAAACTGGGGGAAAGGAGACATAAGGGGACATGATAACGACAACAAAATACGGGAAAAGGATTGAAAAGGGGAGGACAAAGACAGGATTTTCAGAGAGGGGAAAGCAAAAGAGGACACAGTTGAAGTTAAGCCCAGATGAATCACAGGGATGTTAAGAGGTAAAGGGAAATCAACCTGAGACACTGGGAACAGAAGAATAGGGGGACATGAAACACTAAAAATATAAAGGGGAATTGAAAAGGGTGGACAAAGACGGGATTTCCAGAGTTTGGCACAGCAACAAGGGCACAGTTGGAAGTTGAAGCACAGATGAATCACAGGGTGTTGGGAATTTTCTTCGCCTCATAGTAGGGGGAGTGGAATGTTGGGAAGCGAGTAGGGATGCGGGATCCATACTTGTTTTAAGCAGGGTAGATAAAGCCCCGGCTCAGGGAGAGTGCCCTATAGCGGTATGAAAGGCGGGCCGGGAGCTCGGACTCGACCCCCAACCCACAGGTGAGTGCAACGGGTGAGTACCATCCACACACACACGCACCAACACCCCCCCCCCCCACAACACAACACACACAACACACACACCACAACACACACACCAAACACCACACACACTAACACACACCACCCACACACACACACATCACTGTTTGATACGGTCACTCCTCCTGCAAGTTTTCCCAGAATTAGGGTAGAAATAGCAAAGTTATGAATATAGATTTGACGAGTGTGAGGGCAGCAGTTTGCGAGGGGGGAAACGTAGGGCAAGGGAGTATTACTCCAGTAGTTATTTCAGTAAAATACTTAGGGAAACTAGGGGAATCCCCCCTCAATGTGAACATGGAATAGGGTAATAACCAGCAATAATTGATACTTAAATCCAGAAAGGGCAATAAGTGGAGAGAGTTGCATTACTAGGAAAGACAGCTAGGACTAAATTTTGAGCCTACACTACAGAGAAGTATATCGGATCTTTCAACCACACCACCTACCCCCTCCCAGACTATCCCTCCCTCACGCACACACACACACACACACACACACACACACACACACACACACACACAAGGTTAGACACTCATAGAAGCTTTAGACCCTAGGAGCAATTTCCGCTTTTCATTACTCAGAATTACTGGTATGTATTAACAGTATCTCCCCCTCACACCTCCCCCATACACACGAACACACATGTATACACACATACACACACACCTGTACTAGGACAAGATGGTAACTAACTAGGTGAATACACACACACACACATACACACACACACACGCACACACACGCACGCACACACATACATACACACACACACACACACACACACACACACACACACACACACACACACACACACACACCTAGTAGCAATCAGTGAAGAGGCGGGGCCAGGAGCTATGAATCGACCCCTGCAACCACAAATAGGTGAGTACAAATAGGTGAGTACACACACACACACACACACACACACACACACACACACACACACACACACACACAAGAGATTGGTGCAAAAACTGGAGGACCAAGCAGGGATAACAGGGAAGTCACTACAATGGATCAGGGAATACTTGTCAGGAAGACAGCAGCGAGTCATGGTACGTGGCGAGGTGTCAGAGTGGACACCTGTGACCAGCGGGGTCCCGCAGGGGTCAGTCCTAGGACCAGTGCTGTTTCTGGTATTTGTGAACGACATGACGGAAGGAATAGACTCTGAGGTGTCCCTGTTTGCAGATGACGTGAAGTTGATGAGAAGAATTCACTCGATCGAAGACCAGGCAGAACTACAAAGGGATCTGGACAGGCTGCAGACCTGGTCCAGCAATTGGCTCCTGGAGTTCAATCCCACCAAGTGCAAAGTCATGAAGATGGGGAAGGGCAAAGAAGGCCGCAGACGGAGTACAGTCTAGGGGGTCAGAGACTACAAACCTCACTCAAGGAAAAAGATCTTGGGGGGAGTATAAAAACCAGGCACATCTCCTGAAGCGCACATCAACCAAATAACTGCTGCAGCATATGGGCGCCAAGCAAACCTCAGAACAGCATTCCGACATCTTAATAAGGAATCATTCAGGACCCTGTACACCGTGTATGTTAGGCCCATATTGGAGTATGCGGCACCAGTTTGGAACCCACACCTAGCCAAGCACGTGAAGAAACTAGAGAAAGTGCAAAGGTTTGCAACAAGACTAGTCCCAGAGCTAAGAGGTATGTCCTACGAGGAGAGGTTAAGGGAAATCAACCTGACGACACTGGAGGACAGGAGAGATAGGGGGGACATGATAAACGACATACAAAATACTGAGAGGAATTGAAAAGGTGGACAAAGACAGATGTTCCAGAGATTGGACACAGTAACAAGGGGACAAAGTTGGAAGCTGAAGACACAGATGAATCACAGGGATCTTAGGAAGTATTTCTTCAGCCACAGAGTAGTCAGTAAGTGGAATAGTTTGGGAAGCGATGTAGTGGAGGCAGGATCCATACATAGCTTTAAGCAGAGGTATGATAAAGCTCACGGCTCAGGGAGAGTGACCTAGTAGCGATCAGTGAAGAGGCGGGACAGGAGCTCGGACTCGACCCCGCAACCTCAACTAGGTGAGTACAACTAGGTGATGTACACACACACACACACACACACACACACACACACACACACACACACACACACACGCACATATACAACACACACATACACACACACACACACACACTCACACACACACACACACACACACACACACACACACACACACACACACACACACACCTACACACACACAACAGGCCTAGTGTCTAATTGACATGTGCCTAGGACAAAATGGTAACACACACACACACACACATGCGCTCACACACACACACGCACGCACGTGCACACACACACACACACACACATACACACATGCACATACACACACACATATATGCAACACACACACACATACACACACACACACACACACACACACACACACACACACACACACACACACATACACACACACATACACACACACACACACACACACTGTAAGTACAGCAGGTCAAGTCCCAGGAGGTTGGGGGTCAGGTCACAAGAAGTTGCGGGCAGCCAAGGACCACTGAGACTCTACATTACACCGCACAAGCCACCTTCCTTTCAGTACATAATAAACCCACACATAATTCCACACAAAATTACACACACACACACACACACACACACACACACACACACACTCACACACACACACACACACACTCACACATATCCAGACTCACACATACACTCCCCCCCACTCACCACCGACATCTCACTACATTCCCCTGATCCCTCCCCTCACTCGATAACCCTCCCCTCCCTCGTTCACCCTCCCCCTCCCCACCCCTCCCCACTCCTCTCCCACATAGCCACAGTTCCTCCACTACCCCCCCTCACACTCTGACATACACACTACTAACCTAACATACAGAACTACATAGGTTTCCCACTCTGAGGCAATCAGGATAAAACAAAAATGGGTTGCCAGAGAGGAGGAGAAAGCTGCAAAGGAAGATTGGGCAGCAGAGCTCATAATAAGGGATCATGAATGGGAAAAGAAACTAGAAGAACTTAGCATGAGAATGGAAGAGAGGATAGATATGGAAAGGAGGAAGTGGGAGGTGCAAGTCAAAGCAGCAGAGGCCAGGATACAGAGTTAGGAGAGGAACTGAAAAATCAGAAACAGCCTAAAGAACTAAAGAACATTTTGGGATTGACAACAGAGACTGCTACCTCAGCCACAAATAAGGGGACAGTAGGGAAAGAAGAGCAAAACTGCATGGAGAAGCTCTGTCAGAGGAGACTGTAGTAAATGAAAGAGCTAAGCTTTATGTGGAGGCCCTAACAGCCCACAGCAGAGCCCAAGGAAAGCCGAGAAGGGAAAATGACAGGCCACTGAGCCCAAGTACATTAGCTAGTGAAACTGAAGAAAGGAAAGCTGCAGTGGAGGAAACCAAATTGAATGAGGGGATACACAGGGATATGCAGTGGGAAAATGAAAGGGTGAGGTCAGTCTTTGTGTATGGGCTCCAGGAAGTTGAAGGGGAAACATATGAAGCAAGAAAACAAGGGGAAAAAAGCAATTGAAAGCATCATGAAAGCAACAGGAGAAGATTACATGACCCAGGTGGAAAATTTTCGGAGAATAGGGGGGTTTGTAAAAAAAAGAACCCGGCTAGTGAAAGTGACCTTTAAGGCAGAAGCAACTCGGAACAGGATCCTGCAGGAGAAAGCACGATTAAGGGACATGCCGGCATACAGAAAGGTGTATCTCGACCGTGACAGAACACAAGAAGAAAGGCAGAAACTGAGAGAGATGGTACAAAGGCGAAAGGAGGAAAGAGAGGGGATGGAGAAGACAGACAGGAAATCCCAGACCCAGGAAGAAGATCAAATACAGCCTCCCTCACAACTTCCTATAGAAGCCTCCCATCCAGGTCAACACCAGTGCAACCAAACACTAAATCAAAACACCCATGCCACATCCAATGCCCCCACCCACTACATTACAAACTCCACCCCCATAGCAACAACCCATAGTTCCTTATCAGGTCTCCCACTTCCCCAACCCCAATATACCTCCCAGACCACAGTCTTAGAAAAGAAGTTGAAGGTGTGGTATACAGATGCAGATGGAATAACAAATAAGTATGAGGAGTGGCACGAAAGAATCAAGGAGACATCCCCAGACATAATAGCACTCACAGAAACAAAACTCACCAGAAAAACAACAGATTCAATCTTTCCATCCGGATATCAAATATTTCAGGAAAGACAGAGGAGAGGCGGAGAGAGTTGCACTGCCATTTAAAAAACCGTGGGG
>NC_069404.1:47909103-47934805 GCF_026875155.1 Cherax quadricarinatus
CAGTGTATCGAAATCTTCCCTATGAGGATAGACTGAGAGCTCTGAACCTGCACTCTCTAGAAAGGCGTAGAATTAGGGGGGGATATGACTGAGGTGCATAAATGGAAAACAGTTTAATAACATTAATAGTATGCAAAGTCATTGAGGCAAAAGCCTTCGACAAGTGTGACCATGGCGTAATAGCGCACAAAATGCGTGCTAAAGGAATAACAGGAAAAGTCGGTCGATGGATCTATAATTTCCTCACTAACAGAACACAGAGAGTAGTCGTCAACAGAGTAAAGTCCGAGGCAGCTACGGTGAAAAGCTCTGTTCCACAAGGCACAGTACTCGCTCCCATCTTGTTCCTCATCCTTATATCCGACATAGACAAGGATGTCAGCCACAGCACCGTGTCTTCCTTTGCAGATGACACCCGAATCTGCATGACAGTGTCTTCCATTGCAGACACTGCAAAGCTCCAGGCAGACATCAACCAAATCTTTCAGTGGGCTGCAGAAAACAATATGAAGTTCAACGATGAGAAATTTCAATTACTCAGATATGGTAAACATGAGGAAATTAAATCTTCATCAGAGTACAAAACAAATTCTGGCCACAAAATAGAGCGAAAACCAACGTCAAAGACCTGGGAGTGATCATGTCGGAGGATCTCACCTTCAAGGACCATAACATTGTATCAATCGCATCTGCTAGAAAAATGACAGGATGGATAATGAGAACCTTCAAAACTAGGGAGGCCAAGCCCATGATGACACTCTTCAGGTCACTTGTCTATCTAGGCTGGAATATTGCTGCACACTAACAGCACCTTTCAAGGCAGGTAAAATTTTGCCGACCTAGAAAATGTACAGAGAACTTTCACGGCGGCGCATAACGGAGATAAAACACCTCAATTATTGGGAGCGCTTGAGGTTCCTAAACCTGTATTCCCTGGAACGCAGGAGGGAGAGGTACATGATTAATACACCTGGAAAATCCTAGAGGGACTAGTACCGAACTTGCACACGAAAATCAACCCACTACGAAAGCAAAAGACTTGGCAGACGATGCACCATCCCCCCAATGAAAAGCAGGGGTGTCACTAGCACGTTAAGAGACCATACAATAAGTGTCAGGGGCCCGAGACTGTTCAACTGCCTCCCAGCACACATAAGGGGGATTACCAACAGACCCCTGGCAGTCTTCAAGCTGGCACTGGACAAGCACCTAAAGTCAGTTCCGGATCAGCCGGGCTGTGGCTCGTATGTTGGTTTGCGTGCAGCCAGCAGCAACAGCCTGGTTGATCAGGCTCTGATCCACCAGGAGGCCTGGTCTCAGACCGGGCCGCGGGGGCGTTGACCCCCGGAACTCTCTCCAGGTAAACTCCAGGTAAATATAATCAGGAGATGAGTGGTGGAGCACCTAGAAAGGAATGAGCTTATTAACGATAACCAGCACGATTTCTAGGAATGGAAATCAGGTGTCACAAACCTACTGAAGTTCTATGACAGGGTGACAGCAGTTAGACAAGAAAGAGAGGGATGGGTAGGTAGCATTTTCTACGACTGTAAGAAGGCTTTCGACACAGTTACACACAAGAGATTAATGCAAAAGCTGTAGGATCAGGCAGGTATAACAGGCAAGGCAGTGCAATGGATCAGGGAATACCTGTCGAGAAGATATCAGCAAGTCACGATACGTGACAAGGTGTCAGAGTGGGCGCCTGTGACGAGCGTGGTTCCACAGGGGTCACTCTTAGGACCTGTGCTGTTTCTGGTATTTGTGAACGACATGACGCAAGGAGTTGATTTAGAAGTGTCCTTGTTTGCAGACGATCTGAAGTTAATAAGAAAAATTCAGTCGGACGAGGAGCAGGCAGAATTACAAAGGGATCTGGAGAAGCTGCAGGGCTGGTCCAGAAACATGCTCCTGGATGTCAACCCCACCAAGTGCAAAGTCATGAAGATCGGGGAAGAGCAAAGAAGACCGCAGACGGAGTACAGTCTAGGGGAGGCCAGAGACTACTAACCTCACTCAAGGAATAGGATCCTGGGGTGAGTATAACACCAGGCACACCTCTTGAGACGCACATCAACCAACTAAGAGCTGCAGCATATGGGCGCCTAGCAAACCTAAGAATAGCATTCTGACATCTCAATAAGGACTCGTTCAGAACCCTGTACACCGTGTACGTTAGGCGTATATTGGAGAATGCAGCGCCAGTTTGGAACCCACACCTACTCAATCACGTAAGGAAATTAGAGAAAGTGGAAAGGTTTGCCACAAGATTAGTCCCAGAGCTAAGGAGCATGTCCTACAAGGTGAGATTAAGAGAAATCGAAGTTACGATGCTAGAGGACAGGAAAGATAGGGAGGATATAATAACGACATATAAAATACTGAGAGAAATCGACGAGTTGGACAGAGACAGGATGTTCCAGAGATGGAACACAGTAACAAGGGGTCACAATTGGAAGTTGTCAGGAAATGGAATAGTCTGGAAGTGATGTTGTGCAAGCAGGATCCACCATACCTTTAAGATGAGGTATGATAAAACTTATGGAGCAGGAAGAGTGACCTAGTAGCGACCAGTGAAGAGGCGGGGCCAGGAGCGGTGAGTCGACCCCTGCAACCTCAACTAGGTGAGTACGCACACACACACACACACAGACCCAAAAAGACCCTAACAAACACACATACATACAGACACACACAGACACAGACACAGACACAGACACACACACACACACACACACACACACACACACACACACACACACACACACACACACACACACACACACACACGCACACACACACACACAAACACACACACACACATACAAACACACACACACATACAAACACACACACACACACACACACTCACAAGAAAGGGGACAGAAACGAGGCACTAAACTACAGACCAGTGTCTCTGACGTGTACAGTATGCAAAGTCATGGAGAACATTATCAGTAGGAGAGTGGTGGAGCACCTGGAACGGAACAAGATTATAAATGACAACAAGCATGGATTCATGGAAGGCAAATCCTGTCACAAACCTTCCAGAGCTTTATGACAAGGTGAAAGAAGTAAGACACGAGAGAGAGGGGTGTGTAGATTGCATTTTCCTGGACAGCAGGAATGCCTTCGACAAAGTTCCACACAAGAGATTAGTGCAGAAGCTGCAGGATTAGGGGCGTAAAACAGGGAGGGCACTGCAATGGATTATAGAATACCTGACAGGGAGGAAACAACGTGTCATGGTACGTGAAGAGGTATCACAGTAGGCGGCTGTGACGAGCGGGGTCCCATAAGGGTCAGTTCTAGGACCAGTGCTATTTTTGATGTATGTGAATGACACGATGGAAGGGATAGACTCTGAAGTGTCCCTATTCGCAGATGATGTGCAGTTGATGAGAAGAATTAAATCGGATGAGGATCAGGCAAGACTACAAAGAGACCTGGACAGACAGTATAGGCTAGGTGGACAAAGACTGCAAACCTCACTCAAGTAGAAAGATGTTGGGGTGACCATAACACCGAGTACATCTCTGGAGGCACACATCAACCAGATAACTGCTGCAGCATATGGGCGCCTGGCAAACCTGAGTTTAGCATTCCGATACCTTAATAAGGAATCGTTCAAGACATTGTACACTGTGTACGTTAAGCCAATACTGGAGTATGCAGCACCAGTTTGGAACCCACACTTGGTCAAGCACGTCAAGAAGTTAGAGAAAGTACAAAGGTTTGCAACAAGGCTAGTTCCAGAGCTCAGGGGAATGTCCTACGAAGAAAGGTTGAGGGAAATCGGACTGACGACACTGGAGGACAGAAAGGTCAGGGGAGACATGATAACGACATACAAGATAATGTGTGGAATAGATAAGGGGGACAGAGACAGGATGTTCCAGAGAGGGGACACAGAAACAAGGGGTCACAATTGGAAGCTGAAAACTCAGACGAGTCACAGGGATGTTAGGAAGTATTTCTTCAGTTTTAGAGTCGTCAGGAAGTGGAATAGCCTAGCAAGTAACGTAGTGGAGGCAGGAACCATACATAGCTTTAAGACGAGGTATGACAAAGCTCAGGACGCAGAGAGAGAGAGAGGACCTAGTAGCGATCAGTGAAGAGGCGGGGCCAAGAGCTGAGTCTCGACCCTGCAACCTCAATTAGGTGAGTACAATTAGGTGAGTATACACACACCCACCCACCCACCCACACACACGCACACACACACACACAACACACACACACACACACACACACACACACACACACACACACAAATGGGGCCAGATAACATCTCCCCATGGGTATTGAGAGAGGGAGCAGAGGCGCTATGTGTACCCCTAACAACAATATTCAATACATCTATCGAAACAGGGAGATTGCCTGAGGCATGGAAGACAGCAAATGTAGTCCCAATCTTTAAAAAAGGAGACAGACATGAAGCATTAAACTACAGACCAGTGTCACTGACATGTATAGTATGCAAAATCATGGAGAAGATTATCAGGAAAGATGGTGGAACACCTAGAAAGGAATGATCTCATCAACAGCAGCCAGCATGGTTTCAGGGACGGGAAATCCTGTGTCACAAACCTACTGGAGTTCTATGACATGGTGACAGCAGTAAGACAAGAGAGAGAGGGGTGGGTGGATTGCATTTTCTTGGACTGCAAGAAGGCGTTTGACACAGTTCCACACAAGAGATTGGTGCAAAAACTGGAGGACCAAGCAGGGATAACAGGGAAGGCACTACAATGGATCAGGGAATACTTGTCAGGAAGACAGCAGCGAGTCATGGTACGTGGCGAGGTGTCAGAGTGGGCACCTGTGACCAGCGGGGTCCCGCAGGGGTCAGTCCTAGGACCAGTGCTGTTTCTGGTATTTGTGAACGACATGACGGAAGGAATAGACTCTGAGGTGTCCCTGTTTGCAGATGACGTGAAGTTGATGAGAAGAATACACTCGATCGAAGACCAGGCAGAACTACAAAGGGATCTGGACAGGCTGCAGAACTGGTCCAGCAATTGGCTCCTGGAGTTCAATCCCACCAAGTGCAAAGTCATGAAGATTGGGGAAGGGCAAAGAAGGCCGCAGACGGAGTACAGTCTAGGGGGTCAGAGACTACAAACCTCACTCAAGGAAAAAGATCTTGGGGTGAGTATAACACCAGGCACATCTCCTGAAGCGCACATCAACCAAATAACTGCTGCAGCATATGGGCGCCTAGCAAACCTCAGAACAGCATTCCGACATCTTAATAAGGAATCGTTCAGGACCCTGTACACCGTATACGTTAGGCCCATATTGGAGTATGCGGCAACCAGTTTGGAACCCACACCTAGCCAAGCACGTAAAGAAACTAGAGAAAGTGCAAAGGTTTGCAACAAGACTAGTCCCAGAGCTAAGAGGTATGTCCTACGAGGAGAGGTTAAGGGAAATCAACCTGACGACACTGGAGGACAGGAGAGATAGGGGGGACATGATAACGACATACAAAATACTGAGAGGAATTGACAAGGTGGAAAAAAAACAGGATGTTCCAGAGATTGGACACAGTAACAAGGGGACACAGTTGGAAGCTAAAGACACAGATGAATCACAGGGATGTTAGGAAGTATTTCTTCAGCCACAGAGTAGTCAGTAAGTGGAATAGTTTGGGAAGCGATGTAGTGGAGGCAGAGATCCATACATAGCTTTAAGCAGAGGTACGATAAAGCTCACGGCTCAGGGAGAGTGACCTAGTAGCGATCAGTGAAGAGGCGGGGCCAGGAGCTCGGACTCGACCCCCGCAACCTCAACTAGGTGAGTACAACTAGGTGAGTACACACACACACACACACACACACACACACACCCACCCACCCACACACACGCACACACACACACACTCACACACACTCTCTCTCTCTCTCTCTCTCTCTCTCTCTCTCTCTCTCTCAGACAAAAAAACATCACAAACAACCAAGAAGAAATACATTAGTTTTTCATTCTGTGGCATTCAAAAAAAAAAAATACGGATTTTCAGAGAGCAGTAGGGAAAACCAGGAGACTTGAAGATGAGTCTGGGAAGGAAGATTGGGTAGCAGAGCTCATTAATAGGGAAAATGAGTGGGAAGGAAAATGAAGAGCTTTGCATAAAGGTAGAGGAATTGAAGAATCTAAAACAGCCTAATGAACTAAAGAGCAATGTTGTCATGACATCAGACACTGCTATCTCAGTCACAAATGAGGGGAATGTAAGGAATGAAGGAGAGAAACTGTACATAGAGGCCCTACGAGACCATCGTGGAGTATGAGGGGAAAAAAAGATTACATCAGGAACAATCGAGGGGACTGTAGAAAATGAAAAAGCTAAGCTATATGTAGAGGCCCAAACGGACCGCACAAGTGCCCAGGGAAAGCTGAGAATGGAAAAATGACTGATCACTGGGCCCGTGGACAACAAACCGTGAAGAGATATAAGAAAAGAAAGCTGCAATGGAGGCAAGTAAATCGAATCAGGGGATACATAGAGATATGCTCCAGAAAGTTGAAGGGAAAACTTACGAAGCAAGAAGACAAAGGGAGAAAAAAATAAATGAAAGCATCATGAAAGCAAAAGATGATGACATGACCTGGCTAGCAAATTTTCTGAGAATAGGGAGGTTTTCACGAGGAAGAAAATGGCCAGTGAAAGTGATTTTCAAGGCAGAATCGGCTCGAAACAGGATCCTACTGGAGAAAGCGACTAAAGAACATGTCGGAGTCCTGGAGGGTGTATCGCGACTGTTACAGAACATGTGAAGAAAGGCAGAAACTGAAGGAGAGGGTATAAAGATGAAAGAAGGAAAGAGAGGCAAAGATGGAAATGGACAGGAGAACCCAGATTCAGGAGGAAAATCAAATACAACCTCCCTCACAACCGCCTACAGAAGCCCCTACCCAGCACAACCCCAATGCAGCCAAAGATTCTAGCCCAAAACACACATGCAGTACCCAATGTATCCACCCACCTCATTACAAACTCCACCTTCACATCAACCGTCCATAGTTCATCAGGTCTCCCACTTCTCCAACCCCAAAGTACTCCCCCAGACCACAGTTTTAGAAAAAAAGTTGAAGGTTTGGTATAAAAATGCAGACGTAATTATAAATAAATGTGAGGAGTACATGAAAGAATCAAGGAGACATCATAGTACTCACAGAAACGAAACTCACCTGGATGATAACAGATGCAATCTTTCCAACCTGATATCAAATCCTGAGGAAAGACAGGAGGAGCATAGGGGGAGGAGGAGTTGCACTGCTCAGCAAAAACTAGTGGGATTTGAGGAAATGGAAGGAATTGATTGAATGGGAGGAAAGGACTACATAAGAACAGTCCAGTCTGGGGGCCATAAAATGGTAATTACAGTGATGTACAACCTCCCACAGAACTGCAGGAGGCCAAAAGAAGAATACAAAGAAGGAAAAAGGGCAATGGTACACACACTAGCCGAGGTGGACAGAAGAGCTCACATGGGTAAAGCAAAGGTACTAGTGATTGGTGATTTCAATCATAAGGAGATTGACTGGGAAAACCTGGAGCCCCAAGGGGGTCCCAAGGCATGGAGAGCCAAGATGATGGATGTGATACTGGAAAACCTCATGCATCAACATGTTAGAGACACAAACAGAAAGAGAGGTGAGGATGATCCAGCAAGACTGGACCTTGTATTCACTTTGAGTAGTTCAGACATTGAGGATATCACATATTAAAGAAACCATGGAGCTAATGATCATGTGGTTGTGTGCTTTGAATACGTGGTAGAGCTACAAGTGGACAGGGTAGCAGGAATAGGACAAGAAAAGACAAACAATAAAAGAGTGGACTACAAAGGCATGAGGAACTTCCTGCAAGACGTTTACTGGGAAAGAGAATTGACAGTAAAACCAGTAAAAGAAATGATGGACTATGTGATAACAAAATGCAAAGAGGCAGAGGAGAGTTTGTTCCCAAGGGAAACAGAAATAATGGGAAGACCAGAATGACTCCATGGTTCACCCAAAAGTGTAGGAATGCAAAAACTAAGTGCATTAAAAAATGGAAAAAATACAGAAGACAAAGAACCCAGGAAAATAAATAGATTAGCCGAAGAGCCAGAAACGAATATGCACAGATAAGAAGAGAGGTTCAGCGACAATACGAAAATGACATAGCATCGAAAGTCAAGTTTGACACGAAGCTGCTGTATAGCCACTTCAGGAGGAAAACAACAGTCGAGGATCAGGTAATCAGGCTAAGGAAGGAAGGTGGGGAGTTCACAAGAAACGACCAAGAAGTATGTGAGGAGCTCAACATGAGATTTAAAGAAGTATTTACAGTGAGACAGGAAGGACTCCAGGAAGTCAGAATAGGGAGGTACACCAACAAGAGGTACGCGGACAAGTGCTGGTTAAAATTCACACAACCGAGGAGGAAGTAAACCTGCTATGTGAACTTGATATCTCAAAGGTGATGGGACCGGACATCTCTCTGTGGGTCCTTAGAGAGGGAGCAGAGATGCTGTGTGTGTTAGAAATAAAAATCTTAAACACATCCATTGAAACTGGGCAACTACCTGAGGTATGGAAGATGGCTAATGTAATCCCAATATTTATGAAAGGAGACAGACACGAGGCATTAAACTATAGACCTGTGTCACTGACGTGTATAGTATGCAAAGTCACTGGGAAGATTATCAAGAGGAGAGTGGTGGAGCACCTAGAAAAACACAAACTTATAAACGACAACCAGCACAGTTTCTGAGAAGGAAAATTCTGTGTCACAAGCCTTATGGAGTTTTATGACTAGGTAAAGACACGAGAGAAAGAGGTGGATAGATTTGCATTTTCTTGGACTGCAAGAAGGCCTTCGACACAGTTCCTCACAAGAAATTAGTACAAATGCTAGAGGATAAGGCACGCATAACAGGAAAGGCACTGAAATGGATCCGAAACTATCTGACAAGGAGGCAACAAAGAGTCATGGTATATGACGAGTTGTCAGAGTGGGCGCCTGTGATGAGCTGAGTTCCATAGGGTTAGTCCAAGTGCCAGTTCTGTTTTTGGCATATGTGAATAACACGACGGAAGGGGTAGACTCAGAAGTGACCCGGTTTGCAGATGATATGATGTTACTGAGGAGAATTAAATCGGATGAGGTTCAGGCAGGACTTCAAAGAGACCTGGACAGGCAGCATTCCTGGTCCGGCAACTAGCTCCTCGAATTTAACCCCGCCAGATGTAAAGTCATGAAGATCGGGGAAAGGCAAAGAAGATCACAGGCAGAGTATAGACTAGGTTGCCAAAGGCTTCAAACTTCACTCATGAAGAAGGTTCTTGGGGTCAGTATAATACCGAGCACATTTCCTGAGGCGCACATCATCCAGATAAGTGCTGCAGCATATGAGTGCCTAGCAAACTTAAGAATAGCGTTTCGATACCTCATTAAGGAAGCTTTCAAGACTCTGTACACCGTGTACGTCAGGCCCATATTGGAGTATGCAGCACCAGTTTCCAGCTCACCTGGTCAAGCACTTCAAGATATTAGAGAAAGTGCATAGGTTTCCAACAAGACTAGTCCCAGAGCTGAGGGGAATGTCCTACGAAGCAAGGTTAAGGGAAATCGGCTTAACGACACTGGAGGACAGGAATGTTAGGGAAGACATGATTACGACGTATAAAATACTGCGAGGAATTGACAGTGTTGACAGATACAGGATGTTCCAAGGATGGGACACGGAAACAAGGGGTCACAGTGGGAAATTGAAGACTCAGATGAGTCACAGGGTTGTTAGGAAGTATTTCTTCAGTCACAGAGTTGCCAGGAAGTGAAATAGTTTGGAATGCGACGTAGTGGAGGCAGGAACCATACATAGTTTTAAGACGAAGTTTGATAAAGCTCCTGGAGCAAGGAGAGAGGACCTAGTAGCGATCAGTGAATAGGCGGGGCCAGGAGCTGTTATTCGACACCTGCAGCCACAAAATAGGTGAGTACAAATAGGTGAACCACACACACACAACACACACACACACACACACACACACACACACACACACACACACACACACGCTATCAGTCACTTAACTTCCTAATTAAGTTACAGGTCGGTGTAATTGTTAATCTTTAAATCTCACTTGCCTCTATCCTCTCATCTCTTCCCTTTTCTCTCCCCCCTTTTCCTTTCCTTTCTCTTCCCTTTCCTCTCCCTTCCCTTCCTCCTTCATTTCTCCTCTCTCTCCCACCTTTCCTCCTCTCTTCATTCCTCACTTTTACCCATCCGTTTCGCTTCATTCCTCTCCCTAATCCTTCCACATCCTCTTTCCCCCCTCTCCCTTCCCTCCTCTCCCTCATCCTTCCACATCCTTTTTCCCCCTCTCCCTTCCCTCCTCTCCCTCTTCCATTCCCTCTCTCTTCTCTCGTCCCCTCCCTGTTCTCTCATCCCTTTCCTACCTCTGTCTTCCCTCCCCCACTCACAGTGACAACCTCCCCTCATAAATTCAGCATGACGCTTCACCTGTACAATGTTAAATGTCGTTGTATATTCTTAAATACACACACACACACACACACACACACACACACACACACACTCCTGTATACAGACCCCCATAATGCGCGCAGTACCTTCACATACCGTACATATTGGTCCATGAGAACAGATATTGCCAGTCCACAGTGCTTGACCATGATAACATGACCACACGTCAGACACAGGGAGGGATACACACACACACACACACACACACACACACGCACCTGGAACGGAACAAGAGTATAAATGCCAACCAGCACGGATTCACGGAAGGCAAATCCTGTGTCACAAACCTTCTGGAGTTTTATGATAAAATAACAAAAGTAAGACAAGAGAGAGAGGGGTGGGTTGATTGCATCTTCTTGGACTGCAAGAAGGCCTTTGACACAGTTCCTCACAAGAGATTAGTGCAGAAGCTAGAGCATCAGGCGCATATAACAGGAAGGGCACTGCAATGGATCAGAGAATACCTGACAGGGAGGCAACAACGAGTCATGGTACGTAATGATGTATCACAGTGGGCACCTGTGACGAGCGGGGTCCCACAGGGTCGGTCCTAGGACCAGTGCTATTTTTGGTATATGTGAACGACATGATGGAAGGGTTAGACTCAGAAGTGTCCCTGTTTGCAGATGATGTGAAGTTAATGAGAATTAAATCTGATGAGGACCAGGCAGGACTGCAAAGAGACCTGGACAGACTGGACACCTGGTCCAGCAAATGGCTTCTCGAATTTAATCCTTCCAAATGCAAAGTCATGAAGATAGGGGAAGGGCACAGAAGACCACAGACAGAGTATAGGCTAGGTGGCCAAAGAACAGCCGAGGTGGCCAGGAGAGCACACATGGGGGGAGCAAAGTTACTAGTAATGGGTGATTTCAATCACAAGGAGATTGACTGGGAAAACCTGGAGCCCGATGGGGGTCCCGAAACATGGAGAGCCAAGATGATGGATGTGGTACTGGAAAACCTCATGCATCAACATGTTAGAGACACTACCAGAGAGAGAGGAGAGGATGAACCAGCAAGACTGGACCTTGTATTCACCTTGAGTAGTTCGGACATTGAGGGTATCATGTGTGAAAGGCCCCTGGGAGCTAGTGATCATGTGGTTCTGTGCTTCGACTACATAGTTGAGCTCCAAGTGGAGAGAGTAGCAGGAATAGGTTGGGAAAAACCAAACTACAAAAGGGGGAACTACTCAGGCATGAGGAACTTCCTTCACGACATTCAGTGGGAGAGGGAACTGACAGGAAAACCAGTACAAGAAATGATGGACTAGATGGCAACAAAATGCAAGGAGGCAGAGGAAAGGTTTGTTCCCAAGAGAAACAGAAATAATGGGAAGAACAGAACGAGTTCTTGGTTCACCCAAAGGTGTAGGGAGGCAAAAACTACGTGCGCTAGAGAATGGAAAAGGTACAGAAGACAGAGAACTCAGGAAAATAAAGATATTAGCCGAAGAGCCAGAAACGAATATGCACAGATAAGAAGGGAGGCTCAGAGACAATATGAAAATGACATAGCATCAAAAGTAAAGACTGACCCGAAGCTGTTGTACAGCCACATCAGGAGGAAAACAATAGTCAAGGACTAGGTAATCAGACTGAGGAAGGGTGATGGGGAATTCACAAGAAACGACCGAGAGGTATGTCAGGAGCTCAACACAAGATTTAAAGAGGTATTTACAGCGGAAACCAGAAGCACTCCAGGAAATCAGAACAGGGGGGCACACCAGCAAATGCTGGATGAGGTACATATAACCAAGGAGGAGGTGAAGAAGCTGCTATGCGAACTTGACAACTCAAAGGCGGTGGGACCAGACAACATCTCTCCGTGGGTCCTTAAAGAGGGAGCAGAGACATTGTGTGAGCCATTAACAAAGATCTTCAACACATCATTTGAAACTGGGCAACTCCCTGAGGTATGGAAAATGGCAAATGAAGTCCCAATTTTTAAAAAGGGAGACAGACATGAGGCACTAAACTACAGACCTGTATCACTAACGTGTATAGTATGCAAGCTCATGGAGAAGAACATCAGGAGGAGAGTGGTGGAGCACCCGGAAAGAAACAAATGTACAATTGACAACCAGCACGGTTTCAGGGAAGGAAAATCCAGTGTCACAAACCTACTAGAGTTTTATGACAAGGTGACAGTAGTAAGACAAGAGAGAGAGGGGTGGATCGACTGCATATTTTTGGACTGCAAGAAGGCCTTCGGCACAGTTCCTCACAAGTGGTTACTGCAAAAACTAGAGGATCAGGCACACATAACAGGAAAGGCACTGCGGTGGATCAGAGAATACCTGACATAGAGGCAACAACGAGTCATGGTACGCGACGAGGTGTCAGAGTGGGCGCCTGTGACAAGCGGGGTTCCAAAGAGGTCAGTCCTAGGACCTGTGCTGTTCTTGGTATATGTGAAAGACATAACGGAAGGGATAGACTCAGAAGTGTCCTTGTTTGCAGATAATGCGAAGTTAATGAGAAGAATCAAATCGGATGAGGATCAGGCAGGACTACAAAGAGACCTGGACAGGCTACAAGCCTGGTCCAGCAACTGGCTCCTTGAATTTAGCCCTGCCAAATGCAGTCATGAAGATTGGGGAAGGGCAAAGAAGACCGCAGACACAATATAGTTTAGATGGCCAAAGACTGCAAACCTCACTCAAGGAAAAAGATCTGGGGGTGAGTGTAACACCGAACATATCTCCTGAGGCGCACATCAATCAGATAACTGCTGCAGCATACGGGCGCCTGGCAAACCTACGGATAGCGTTCCGATACCTCAGTAAGGATTCGTTTAAGACTCTGTATACCATCTACGACAGGCCCATACTGGAGTATGCAGCACCAGTTTGGAATCCACACCTAGTCAAGCACGTCAAGAAATTAGAGAAAGTGCAAAGGTTTGCAACAAGACTAGTCCCAGAGCTACGGGGATTGTCCTGCGAAGAAAGGTTGAGGGAAATCGGCCTGACGACACTGGAGGACAGGAGGGTCAGGGGAGACATGATAACGACATATAAAATACTGCACGGAATAGACAAGGTGGACAACGACGGGATGTTCCAGAGAAGGGACACAGACACAAGAGGTCACAATTGGAAGTTGAAGACTCAGATGAATCAAAGGGATGTTAGGGAGTATTTCTTTAGTCATAGAGTGGTCAGGCCGTGGAATAGCCTAGAAAGTGACGTAGTGGAGGCGGGAACCATACATAGTTTTAAGGCGAGGTATGATAGAGCTCATGGGGCAGGGAGAGAGAGGACCTAGTAGCAATCAGCGAAGAGGCGGGGCCAGGAGTGTGAATGACCCTGCAACCTCAACTAGGTGATACAAATAGGGAGTACCCCCACACACACACCCCAAAACCACAACACCACACACACCACACAACACAACACACACACAAACACACACATGCACATCCCAACCCACACACACCACACCACACACCCACACACACACCCCACACACACCACAACCACACAAACAAACACAAAATGCACATAACACACCACACACCACCCACACACACACCCCCCCAAAAACCCACCAACAACCAAAAACAACACATGCACATACACACACATGCAAATTACACAACACAAAACCACACACACACACAAACCACCACACACCAAACACACAATGCCCAAAAATTACAACAACACCACACAACAACACATGCACACACCTAAACCACAAATCACACCACAAAAACACACACACAACAACACGACACACACACCCACACAACACCCATATACAGGATTTCAACCTTTCCCTGTGAGGTGACCCTCTAACCCTTCCCCCCACCCCCGCCTCCCCTCCCCCCCTTCTCTTCCTCCTCTCTCTCTCTCTCTCTCTCTCTCTCTCTCTCCCCTCTCCTCTCTCTTCTCTTCTCTCTCTCTTCATCCTCTCCTCTTCCTCTTCTTTTCCCTCTCACTCTTCTTCTTCCTCTCTCTTTTCTATCCCTCCCTCCTTTCCCCCTCTCTCTCCCCTCTCTTCTTCCTCTCTTTTCTCTTTTCCCATTTCTCTTTTCCCCCTTATTCCCTTGTCACTCCCCCCTTCTCTCTCACTTTCCCCCCCCTTTTCCCTCCTTTCCCCCCCCCTTCTCTTCTTTCCCCCCCTCTCACTCTCTCCCCCTTTTTTTTTTTTACTTTTCTTTTAAATAAAAAAAAAAAAAAAAAAAAAAAAAAAAGGGTTTGGGGACTCGCGGGAATCGGGGATAGATGACAATGATACTGGTGGGGGAGGAATGGATGGAGGAGCAGGGGGAAAAGGAAAATGACAAAAATGGGAGAAAAAATTTTAGGAGAGTTTTCTGAAAAAATGGAAAAAAGGGGGCTCTTGTGAAAGGGGGGAAAAAGGGGGTTGGAGAAGGAGACGAAGAAGGGGGAGGACAAGTCGAAACTGCGTGCCAGGGTAAAAGGAATAAAATTTTGGGAAAACAGGCTGAAGAAAGTTCAGGGGTAGGACCAGAGAAGACCCCATGAAGTGAGAGGTTGAACGGGAAAGGGAAGGGGATATGAAATATGCTAAGGCCCTATCAGCCTGAAAAGAAGGGCCGGGAGTGGAAGGGAAGAGCAGAGGGTGCAGAGGAGAGGGAGAAAAGTGAAGTGAGGCACAACCATGCAAACCAGAGCCACTGGAAAAATAAAGGGAGAAAAGGGCCCACATACAGACGGGAAAACCAGAGTCAAGAGGGAGAGCCAAAGGGAGGAGGAAAGGGCAAAAATCAGTGTTTACCCTTGGGCTTGGGGAGAGAGGGGGAAAAGGGGACACACATGAAAGGGACGGCGGAAAAAAGAAGGAGATTGAGAAAACATCACGGAAATAGGGGGAGAAGACATGGACGGATTGTAAATTTTAGGAATAGGGGGGTACTTGAAGGGGGAGAAAACCGCCCGACAAGCTGTTCTCAGGACGAAACAGTGCGGAACAGGATCCCCCAAGGGAAAAAACCACGGTTGAGAAGCTCGGAAGAGTACAAAAAAGGGTTTTCCCTAGACAGAGACAAAACACAAAAAGAGAAAAGCATGAGGGAGAGGCAAAAAAGCAAAGGGAGTAGGAAAGGAGCAAGGGGGAAAACCAGCAGAGGTCGTCAGAGCAGAACGAGCAGAAAGAGAAAGAAACACACAAACTATCCCAAAACCCCAAAAACCTATCACACCCCCCCAACCTAAAAATAAACCTCCAAGATTCCCCCCACCCCAAATGAATCCCACAGTTACTCCCGGTTTTCCCCCCCACGGGCCCCCAAACCACAGTTTTGGAAAGGGAAAACGAAGGTATGGTAACAAACGCTGAGGGAATAAAAAACAAGTGGGGGGAAAAGGGTCGCACAAAAGAGTAAAAGAGGCATCAAGACATATAGCAATCCCAGAAACCAAATTACAGGTATGATAACAGATGCCTTTTCCCCAACGGGTACAGCCCTGGGGAAAAAACAGAAGGAACGGGGGGGGGGGAGGGGGGCATTGCTGATAAAACACAGGGGGAATTTTTTTTTTGAGCTGGGAGAGGAGAAGGGGAGAAGAAAGTGATTGTATATGGAACGCTTCACTTGGAGGCCCCAAGGTGAAAAATTGCGTGATGTATAACCCCCCAAAGAACAGCGGGAGGCCAAGGAAGAGTATGACGAGAGCAATAGGCGATGGTTGAACACTGGCCGCAGGGGCCCAGAAGAGCTATACATGTAAGGCAAAGCTTGATCATGGGCGATTTAAACCACAGGAGTGATGGGAGAACTTGGAGCCACATGGGGGCAAGAACATGGGGGTAAGTATGGAGGTGGTACGGGAAAACTTCATGTCCCAAAACCGAAAAGGGACACTACAAGAGAGAGAGGAGAGGATGAACCAGAAGACTGGACTTGTATTCCCCTTGAGTAGTGCAGTATGAGGACACACATATGAAAGACCCCTTGGGCCAGCGATCTGGGGTTTTTGAGCTTCGAAACACAGTAGATACAAGTGGAGGGGGAAGCGGAAGGCCAGGACGAATGAAACCAAAATTTGGAAAGGGGACTAAAGGAATGGGGGAAACTTCCTGAATGGGTCAGGGGGAAAAGAGAACTGGCAGGAAAACATTTAAATGAATGTGGAATATGTGCACAATGTGCAAGGAGGCTGGGAGAGGTTTGTACCCAAGGGTAACAGGAATAATGAAAAAGCCAGGATAAACCCCATGGTTCACTCAAAGATGCAAGGGGGCCCAAAAACCCAAGGTGCTAGGGTTTTGGGAAAAATTTTAAAAGGAAAAGGCCCCAGGAAAATAAGGAGAGCAGTCGTAGAGCAGAAACGAATATGCACAGATAAAAAGGGGGGCCCCAACTAAATATAAACGACATAGCAGAAAAAGCCAAATCTGACCCGAAGCTGTTTACAGCCAAATCAGGAAAAAAAACAACCGTAAAAGACCGGGGTAATCAGGCTAAGGAAGGAAGGGGGGAGAGAACAAAAAATGCAGTGAAGTATGTAGGAATAACAAGAGATTCAAATTTTTCAAGGGAGACAAAAAGGGGCCCCAAAAAGACGGAGAGGTGGGGTACACCCCAGGCTGGACACGTACACACAACCGGGGAAAGAAATAAAGAGGCTTCTGAGTGAGCTGATACCTCAATGGCAATGGGGCGAAAATCTGTCCAGGGCCCTGAGGGGGGAAAAGAGAGGCGTATGTGTACCCCTAACAACAATATTCAATACTCATCGAAACAGGGAGATTCCCTGAGGCAGGAAAGACAGCAAATGTGGTACCATCTTTAAAAAAGGAGACAGAATGAAGCACTAAACTACAGCCCAGTGTCACTGACTTTTATGAATGAAAAATCGGGAAAAAGTTTGTCAGGAGAAAAATGGTGGAACATTAAAAAGGAATGATTCATACCAGCAGCAACATGGTTTTAGAGACGGGAAATCCTGTGTCAAAACTATGGAGTTTATAACATGGTGCAGCAGAAGAGAAGAGGGGAGGGGTGGGGGGGGGGATTGATTTTTTAGACTGCAAAAAAGGCGTTTGACAAAATACCACACAAGAGATTGTGAAAAATTGGAGGACCCAAACAGGGGGTAACAGGGAAGGCACTGCAAGGATCAGGGAATATTGTCAGGAAGGGGGGGGGGCAGAGAGTAATGGTACGAGGCGAGGTGTCGAGTGGGACCTGTGACCGGGGGGTCCCACGGGGTCAGTCCTGGACCGTGCTGTTTCTGGGATTTTTGAACGGGCATACGGGGGAAGAATAAACTCCCAGGTTTTCCCCTGTTTGCGATGAGTGAAGTTGATGAGAAGAGTTCATTCGATCGAAGACCAGGGAGAAATACAAAAAGGGGTTGGACAGGCTGCGACCTGGTCAACAAAATGGCTCCCGGAGTTCAATCCCCCCAAATTCAAAAATCATGAGGAGGGGAAGGGCAAAGAAGACCGCAGATGGATAAGTCTAGGGGGTCGAACTACAAACATCACTCAAGGAAAAAGATCTTTGGGGTGAGTAAAACCAGGACATCTCTGAAGGCAATCACCAAATAACTGCTGCAGCTTGGGGGGCCCGGCAAACCTCAGAACAGCTTTCGACATCTTAAAAAGGAATCGTTCAGGCCCTAACACCGTGTACGTTAGGGGCCCTTTGGAGTATGCGGCACCCTTTGGAAACCCCACCTAGCCGCATGTAAAGAAACTTGGGAAAAATGAAAGGTTTGCAACAAGGGGCTAGTCCGAGCTAAGAGGTATGTCCCATGAGGGAGGTTAAGGGAAGGGAACCCGACGACACTGGAGGACAGGAGGTGGGGGGACATGATAAAAGACTACAAATACTGGAGGAATTGAAAAGGGGGACAAGACAGGATTTTTGAGACTGGACACAGTAACAAGGGGTCACAGTTGGAAGTTGAAGAACAGATGAATCAAAGGGGTGTTTGGAAGCATTTTTCAGCCACAGAGTAGCGGAAATGGAAAGTTTGGGAAGCGATGTAGTGGGTAGGATCCCTTTCTAGCTTTAAGCAGAGGTACGTAAAGCTCATGGTTCAGGGAGAGTGACCTAGTAGCGACCGTGAAGAGGGGGGCCAGGAGCTGGATGACCCTTCACCCCAACTAGGGGGGATAAAAAGCACATACACACCACACCACCACCAACACACACATACACACACACACAAAACCACACACACAACACACACACACAAAACCCCACACAACCCCCACACACACACGCACACATACACCAAAAACACCAGTTTGGAACCCACACCCAGCCAAACACTTAAAGAAACTAGGGGAAGTGCAAAGGTTTGCAACAAAAATGGGCCCAGGCAAGAGGTATGTCCCAGAGGAGAGGTTAAATTAAAAACGACGACGACTCTGGAGAAAGGAGAAATAGGGGGGCATGAAAACGACTTTCAAAATACTGGAGGAAATTTAAAAAGGGGGACAAAGAGGGGTTCCAGAGTGGGAACGCAACAAGGAGACACAGTTGGAAGTTGAAGACACAGATGAATCACAGGGGTGTTAGGAGCATTTCTTCAGCCACAGGTAGTCGTAAGTTTAATAGTTTGGGAAGCAAAGTAGTGGAGGCAGGATCCATGCATAGCTTTAAAAGAGTATGATAAAGCTCACGATCAGGGAGAGTACCTAGAGCGACCTTTGTGAAAAGGCGGGGCCCGGAGCTAAGGGGCTCGACCCCCGCAACCCAAAATAGGTGAGTACAACTAGGTGAGTACACACAACACTCACTTTCCCCCACCCCCCACACACACAAACAGACGCACCCCAACACAACAAAACACACACCACACACGCACCACACACACACCACACACACACACACACACACACAACATACACCACCCAGGAGAAAAGGAGAGCAAATTGGGGCCCGAAACGAATATGACAGATAAGAAGGGAGGCCCAAAGACCCCTATGAAAATGACTAGCAGCGAAATCCAAATTGACCGAAACTGGTTGTTCAGCCACATCAGGAGGAAAACAAAAGTCAAGGACCCGGAATCGGGTAAGGAAAGGAAGGAGGGAGGGCAACAAGAAATGACCGTGAAGTATGGAGGAACTCAAAAAAGGATTCAAAGAAGTTTCAAAGGGAGCAGAAGGGGTCCGAAAGACGGGAGGGGGGGGCACACCCCCTGTGCTGGACACAGTGCACAAAGAGGAAAAAAAATGAAGGGCTTCTGAGAGAGCTAGATACCCCAAAGGCGGGGCCAGATAAAAATTCCCCCCTGGGTATTGGAGGGAGCGAGGACTATGTGTACCCCCCAAAACAAAATTCAATTATCTATCGAACAGGGAGATTGCCTGGGGGGGGGAAGACAGCAAATGTAGTCCCAATCTTTTAAAAAAAGGGGACGCATGAAACACAAACTACAGCCAGTGTCATGCAGTTAGTATACAAAACTGGAGAAGATTATCAGAAGAGTGGGGGAACATTTGAAAAGGGAATGATTCATCAACAGCAGCCAAATGGTTTTAGAGACGGGAAATCCTGTGTCCAAACTATGGAGTTCTTGACATGGTGACAGCGTAAAACAAGAGAGAGAGGGGGTGGGGGATTGCTATTCTTGGGCTCAAGAAAGGGATTTGACACGTTCCACACAAAAGATCGGTGCAAAAAACTGGAGGACCAAGCAGGGTAACAGGGAAGGGACTGCAATGGATCTGGGGTACTTGCAGGAAACAGAGCGATCATGGTACGTGGCGAGGTGTCAGAGTGGGCACCCGTGACCCCGCGGGGTCCCCCAGGGGTTTAGTCCAGGACCGTGCTGTTTTGGGATTTTTGATGACATGACGGGAAGGGAAAAGACTTGAGGGGTCCCGTTTTTCGATGACATGAAGTTGTGAGAAGAATTTACTCGATCGAGACCAGGCAGAAATCAAAAAGATCTGGACAGGCTGCAGACCTGGTCAGCAATTGGCCCTGGAGTTCAATCCCCCCAAGTGCAAATTTATGAAGATTGGGGAAAAAGGGCAAAGAAGACCGCAGACGGGTAAGTCTAGGGGGCCCGAATACAAACCTATTCAAGGGAAAAAAAATCTTGGGGTGAGTATAACACCGGACATTCCCGAAACGCCAAAAAAACCCCAAAAAAAATGCTGCAGCTATGGGGCCTTGCAAACCTCAGAAAAAAGCTTCCCCATATCTTAATTAGGAATGTTCAGGCCCCGTACACCGTGTACGTTAGGGCCCTATTGGGGTATGCGGCACCCGTTTGGGAAATCCACCTAGCCCAAGCACGTAAAGAAAATAGAAAAAAATGCAAAGGTTTGCAACAAGATAGTCCCAGGTAAAAGGTAGTCCTACGAGGAGAGGTTAAGGGAAAACAACCCGACGATATGGAGGACAGGAGGATAGGGGGGACATGATAAGGAAATACAAAATACTGAGAGGAATTGACAAGGTGGACAAAGACAGGATGTTCCAGAGATTGGACTCAGTAACAAGGGGACAAAGTTGGAAGTTGAAGATACAGATGAATCACAGGGATGTTAGGAAGTATTTCTTCAGCCACAGAGTAGTCAGTAAGTGGAATAGTTTGGGAGGCGATGTAGTGGAGGCAGGATCCATACATAGCTTTAAGCAGAGGTATGATAAAGCTCACGGCTCAGGGAGAGTCACCTAGTAGCGATCAGTGAAGAGGCGAGGCCAGGAGCTCGGACTCGACCCCTGCAACCTCAACTAGGTGAGTACAACTAGGTGAGAACACACACACACACTCACACACACACACACTCAAACACACACACTCACACACGCGAAAGGAGGTAGGAAAAGAGACAAGGATGGAACCAGCAGAGGTCAGTCAGAGCAGAACAGAACAACAAGGGCAAGTACACACACAACTATTTTCAGAACCATACAACCTATCACACCATCCCAACACACACTACAATCCATACCCACAGCCTCCACCCAACACCGAGCTATAGAATCCCACAGTATGCTTCCAGGTCTCCCACCCTCACAGGCCCCCCAAACCACAGTGCTGGAAAGGAAACTGAAGGTATGGTACACAAACGCTGATGGAATAACAAATAAGTGGGAGGAGTGGCATGAAAGAGTCAAAGAGGCATTACCGGACATCATACCTCTCACAGAAACCAAGCTTACAGGTATGATAACAGATGCCATCTTTCCAACGGGACACCAAATCCTGAGGAAAGACAGAGGGAACAAGGGGGGTGGAGGAGTGGCATTGCTGATCAAAAATCGCTGGAGTTTTGATGAGCTCGAGAGAGGAGACAGCGGAGAGAAAGTGATTACATAGCGGGAACGCTTCACTCTGGAGGTCCCAAGGTGGTTAATGCAGTGATGTATAACCCACCACAGAACAGCAGGAGGCCAAGGCAAGAGTACGATGAGAGCAATAGAGCAATGGTTGACACACTGGCTAGAGTGGCCAGAAGAGCTCATGCATGCAGGGCAAAGCTCCTGATCTTGGGTGACTTTAACCACAAGGAGATCGATTGGGAGAACTTGGACCTGCATGGGGGCCAAGATACATGGAGGGCTAAGATGATGGAGGTGGTACTGGAAAACTTCATGTACCAACACGTAAGGGACGCTACAAGAGAGAGGAGAGGATGAACCAGCAAGGCTGGACTTAGTATTCACCCTGAGTAGTGCAGATATCGAGGACATCACATATGAAAGACCCCTGGGGCCAGTGACATGTGGTTTTAAGCTTCGAATACCAGTAGAGCTACAAGTGGAGGGAGAATCAGGAAGGCCAGGACGAATGAAGCCAAACTACAAGAAAGGGGACTACACAGGAATGAGGAACTTCCTGAACGGGGTTCAGTGGGACAGAGAACTGGCAGGGAAGCCAGTTAATGAGGTGATGGAATATGCAGCAACAAAATGCAGGAGGCTGAGGAGAGGTTTGTACCCAAGGGTAACAGGGTAATGAAACAGCCAGGATGAGCCCATGGTTTACCCAAAGGTGCAGGGAGGCAAAAACCAAGTGTGCTAGGGAATGGAAGAAATATAGAAGGCAAAGGACCCAGGAGAATAAGGAGAGCAGCGTTAGAGCCAGAAACGAATATGCACAGATAAGAAGGGAGGCCCAAAGACAATATGAAAATGACATAGCAGCGAAAGCCAAATCTGACCCGAAACTGTTGTACAGCCACATCAGGAGGAAAAAAACAGTCAAGGACCAGGTAATTAGGCTAAGGAAGGAAGAAGGATAGACAACAAGAAATGACCGTGAAGTATGTGAGGAACTCAACAAGAGATTCAAAGAAGTGTTCAAGAGGGAGGACAGAAGGGGGTCCAGAAAGACGGAGAGGTGGGGCACACCACCATGTGCTGGACACAGTGCACACAACCGAGGAAGAAGTGAAGAGGCTTCTGAGTGAGCTAGATACCTCAAAGGCAATGGGGCCAGATAACATCTTCCCATGTGTATAGAGAGAGGGAGCAGAGGCGCTATGTGTACCCCTAACAACAATATTCAATACATGTATCGAAACAGGGAGATTGCCTGAGGCATGGAAGACAGCAAATGTAGTCCCAATCTTTAAAAAAGGAGACAGACATGAAGCATTAAACTACAGACCAGTGTCACTGACATGCATAGTATGGAAAATCATGGAGAAGATTATCAGGAGAAGAGTGGTGGAACACCTAGAAAGGAATGATCTCATCAACAGCAGCCTACATGGTTTCTGGGACGGGAAATCCTGTGTCACAAACCTACTGGAGTACTATGACATGGTGACAGCAGTAAGACAAGAGAGAGAAGGGTGGGTGGATTGCAAATTCTTGGACTGCAAGAAGGCGTTTGACTCAGTCCCACACAAGAGATTGGTGCAAAAGTTGGAGGACCAAGCAGGGATAACAGGGAAGGCACTACAATGGATCAAGGAATACTTGTCAAGAAGACAGCAGCTAGTCATGGTACGTGGCGAGGTGTCAGAGTGGGCACCTGTGACCAGCGGGGTCCCACAGGGGTCAGTCCTAGGACCAGTGCTGTTTCTGGTATTTGTGAACGACTTGACGGAAGGAATAGAGTCTGAGGTGTCCCTGTTTGCAGATGACATGAAGTTGATGAGAAGAATTCACTCGATCGAAGATCAGGCAGAACTACAAAGGGATCTGGAGAGGCTGCAGACCTAGTCCAGCAATTGGCTCCTGGAGTTCAATCCCACCAAGTGCAAAGTCATGAAGATTGGGGAAGGGCAAAGAAGACCGCAGACGGAGTACAGTCTAGGGGGCCAGAGACTACAAACCTCACTCAAGGAAAAAGATCTTGGGGTGAGTATAACACCAGGCACATCTCCTGAAGCGCACATCAACCAAATAACTGCTGCAGCATATGGGCGCCTAGCAAACCTCAGAACAGCATTCCGACATCTTAATAAGGAATCGTTCAGGACCCTGTACACCGTGTACATTAGGCCCATATTGGAGTATGCGGCACCAGTTTGGAACCCACACCTAGCCAAGCATGTAAAGAAAATAGAGAAAGTGCAAAGGTTTGCAACAAGACTAGTCCCAGAGCTAGGAGGTATATCTTACGAGGAGAGGTTAAGGGAAATCAACCTGACGACACTGGAGGACAGGAGAGATAGGGGGGACATGATAACGACATACAAAATACTGAGGAATTTACAAGGTGGACAAAGACAGGATGTTCCAGAGATTGGACACAGTAACAAGGGGACACAGTTGGAAGTTGAAGACACAGATGAATCACAGGGATGTTAGGAAGTATTTCTTCAGCCACAGAGTAGTCAGTAAGTGGAATAGTTTGGGAAGCGATGTAGTGGAGGCAGGATGCATCCAGAGCTTTAAGCAGAGGTATGATAAAGCTCACGGTTCAGGGAGAGTGACCTAGTAGCGATTAGTGAAGAGGCGGGGCCAGGAGCTCGGACTCGAACCCCGCAAACCTCAACTAGGTGAGTACAACTAGGTGAGTACGCCACACACACTCAAACACACACACTCACACACACACACACACACACACACACACACACACACACACACACACACACACACACACACACACACACACACACACACACACACACACACACACTCAAACACACACACTCACACACACACACACACACCCCACACACACACACACACACACTCACACCCACACAACACATTCAAACACACACCACTCACACACACACACACACACACACACACACACACACACACATACACACACACACACACACACACACACAGGAAGCAGGAGGCAGGAACCATACATAGTTTTAAGGCGAGGTATGATAGAGCTCATGGGGCAGGGAGAGAGAGGACCTAGTAGCAATCAGCGAAGAGGCGGGGCCAGGAGCTATGACTCGACCCCTGCAACCACAAATAGGTGAGTACAAATAGGTGAGTACACTTGACACCTCAAAGGCGGTGGGACCAGACAACATCTCTCCGTGGGTCCTTAAAGAGGGAGCAGAGATATTGTGTGTACCATTAACAAAGATCTTCAACGCATCATTTGAAACTGGGCAACTCCCCGAGTTATGGAAGATGGCAAATGTAGTCCCAATTTTTAAAAAGGGAGACAGACATGAGGCACTAAACTACAGACCTGTATCACTAACGTGTATAGTTTGCAAGGTCATGGAGAAGATCATCAGGAGGAGAGTGGTGGAGCACCTGGAAAGAAACAAGTGTATAATTGACAACCAGCATGGTTTCAGGGAAGGAAAATCCTGTGTCACAAACCTACTAGAGTTTTATTACAAGGTGACAGAAGTAAGACAAGAGAGAGAGGGGTGGATCGACTGCATTTTTTTGGACTGCAAGAAGGCCTTCGACACAGTTCCTCACAAGAGGTTACTGCAAAAGCTAAAGGATCATGCACACATAACAGGAAAGGCACTGCAATGGATCAGAGAATACCTGACAGGGAGGCAACTACGTGTCATGGTACGTGACGATGGTGTCAGAGTGGCGCCTGTGACAAGCGGGGTTCCACAGGGGTCAGTCCTAGGACCTGTGCTGTTCTTGGTATGTGTGAATGACATAACTGAAGGGATAGACTCAGAAGTGTCCTTGTTTGCAGATGATGTGAAGTTAATGAGTAGAATCAAATCGGACGAGGATCAGGCAGGACTACAAAGAGACCTGGACAGGCTACAAGCCTGGCCCCGCAACTGGCTCCTGATTTTCCCCCCCTAAAC
>NC_069404.1:47935305-47960305 GCF_026875155.1 Cherax quadricarinatus
TACTTTACACATGCTAGTACAGAGTACAGTTTTATGCAGAGCTTGAAGAACATCATTTCAAGATGTTAGGGGGGGCAACATCAATGTGCTGGGCATGAACACTTTTAGAGAAAGCACACAGCAACATCTCCTCCTTGCCCTTGCCTGTCTCTTCTCATCCATGAGGTTGTAGCCAGCAATTCTTGCAAAATTTTCTGGAGTCCTGTAGTCCAAAAATTTTTCAACAACAGCTATCATGTCGGGACGTCGAGTGTTCACAAAACTATGTGTGAGCTCTCCAACATTAGTAATGAAGCCTCTAATGTTGGCCGACAGGATGCTGATAGACTGGCTCCTCATGATGTGGTCAGCTTGAGGTGGTGGGTGTGTAAGGCATGTAAGGTGCCTGCCCTTGAGAGAGGTAGGGTACTGAGGCAGCTGCAGGGATGTAGGTCTGTGGTCTTGTATAAGGCACAGTACCACCTGCTGGGCTGAGATAGGAGTAGCTGAGTGGGTGACGTGTGAGAGTGTTCACCAATTCGGAGATCCTGCTGGTTTGTTCCGAGTACAGGTCTCTAAACAGGTGGTCCTGTCTGTCAAGTTCGTTTTTCTTCCGACACTGGTCCTCCTGATGTCCTTTCTCGTAGCAGTAATTGCACCTGGTATCTCGCAGGCAGTTGTTGGTGGTGTGCCCCTTCCGGTGACAGTGAGAACACAGCCTAGGTGCCTGGGAGAGTGGACTATGATTTGTTGCACCTCCTGTGTTTTGCTGATTTGTCCTCAGGTTCTGCCGATGGAACTATGTTAGTGGAGGGTGAGACGGCTGTAGATGTCTTCCTCCTCCACGTCCTCTTCCACGTCCTCTTCCACGTCCTCTACCCCGTCCTCTACCAGTTCTGACAGATGTGTTCCTGCTGTTCGTACTTTGGCGCAGTAGGTGATTAGGTGCAGTGATAGTTCCCTGATTATTAACTGCACCAATCTCTGGTGGAGAAACTCCTGACTCAGAACTTGCCTATGAAGCACTGCTGCCAGATGCTGGAATAGTGCCGGTAGGTGTGCTGACAGGTGTAGGATCAGAGATGGTATGTGCACTGTCTAGTGGACTGGCATTGGCTGAAGCAGAGATGTCAGGTGTAGGAGAATTAACAGATCCAAGGCTTCCTTCGTTGCTGGGAAGAGGATTTGTTCCCTCTGTGGTGGTTAGAGGAATTGTGTTAGAACTCTCAAAGGTAGTGTTCTGAACTCTGTCAATCTGTGGGGCCTTAGCGATGACAGAATTCCACCAGTTATTTACCCCTGAGTTAAGCTCAGTGTGGGACTTCCAGTCTTTGTTAATAGTGTCACCATCAGCTGAGCAGCTTATGTCACTTGATGTAGGCTTGCACTGACCTTCTACAATAGCTTGAAGGTTATCTAATGATTTGAGGAGCTCATGAAGTGCTTCCCTTTGATGGATAATCTTAGCTGCGACTTTACAACACAGCCCAAGAGGGCAGTCTTGATCTTTGGGCAGGAAGTCCCTGAGGTAGTACTTCTGAACCTTCCTCCTGTAACTCCAGGCTTGTATCCACATATACCACAGGATTATGGATATCCTTCAATTTTCTGAAATTTTCAACCTGGCTGCAACAAAATTCTTCTTCCGGAATGCAATCTGTGTGGCAGTAGTTGGAACAAGTAGGCTCCTTACGTCTAAGAAGAATTTTGTCCCTTGTGGTATTCCCACAAACACTGCAGTAACTACTGGGGCAGTAGCCAGATAGCGCAGATATTCTTGCTATTTTGCGATGTGAAATCATCCCAGAGGAGGCGTTGTAGGTTTGCAATGAAGTTCACAGGAGGGAGAGGGTGGGTGGTGGTATGGTGGGGGTGTTTATAACTGAGTGGGTTGTGAGGGAGGGTGAGGGCAGGCAGCGGGCCGGCAAGCTGGAAGTGTTCCCTTCTCACTATCACTTAATAAACACTGTTTATGCTATCCACTTTTTCACTAAAAGAAGATGTTACACAAATCACTATGTTGCATTGTACCAGTCACGTTGTTATAAAGCACCCAGATGCTAGTACATAGCGCAAAAGACATATACTATTAGATGCTCACTGTGAAGGCAAAAGTGACGTCACTCCTAGGCCTGCCGCTGTCCCTTCACCCACACCATATCGTTCACCATACCACACTTAAATATCACTGATATTGCTTATATTCACTTCAGTGGAGGAGTTGGCTTACTTGTACTAATGTGTTGTAGCTAGTACTTCGTCGCTGAACAGTTTTTGTCCTCAACAACCCTCGTAGTTAAGTAATATTAAGAAAGTTTGTGGAGTACACTGTGACACGTCTTCACCCTCCATCTCTCTCCCCTCTCACTCTCTCCTCTCTCTCTCTCTCTCTCTCTCTTTTCTCTCTTCTCCTCTCTCTCTCTCTCTCTCTCTCTCTCTCTCTCTTCTCTCCCCTCCTCTCTCTCTCTCTCTCACCCCTCACTCTTTTCTCTTTCAAAACAAAAAGAAAAAAGAAAGGGAAGAAAAGGGAAAAAAAAAGAAGGAAAAAAAAACTGGTGGGTAGTGGAAGGAACCAAGGATCAGATGAGAATGGTTCTGGTGGGGAGGAGTGGATGGAGGAGCAGTGGAAAACGATGGAACAAGAGTGGGAGAGAAATTAGGAGAGCTTTCTAAAAAAAAGGGAGACAGAGCTTTCTGTAAATTAGAATAGAGGTTGGAGAAGAAGAAGAATTGGGAGACACAAGTCGAAACTGCAGTAGCCAGGATAAGGGTCCTAGAAGATGAAGTAAACAGGCTGAAGCGAGTTACAGGGGCATTGACCAGAGAAAACACAGAATTTGAAGCTGAGAGGCCAAACAGGAAGGAAGGAGATATGAATTATGCTAAGGTTATATCAGTCTGCCAAGAAGGGCCAAGGAGTGAAAGGGTAGAGCAGCTGGGTGCAGATGGAGATGGTGATAGGTCAAATGCAGAGGCACAACCATGCTACCAAGAGCCACTGGAAAAAACAAGGGAGAAAATGACCACGTACAGACAGGAACCAGAGTCACAGAGGGAGAGGCAATGGGAGGAGGAAAGGGCAAAAATCAGTGTTTATCCATGGGCTTCAGGAGAGAGAGGAAAGGACACACATTGAAAGATGGCAGGCAGAAAGAAAGGAGATTGAGAACATCAACACAGAAATAGGTGAAGACATGGGCAAGATTGTAAATTTTCAGAGAATAGGGGGTGCTTGAAGGGGAGAAAAAGACCGATCAAGCTGATTCTCAGGACAGAAACAGCGTGGAACAGGATCCTCCACGAGAAACCACGGTTGAAGTACTTGGAAGAGTACAAGAGGGTGTTCCTAGACAGAGACCGAACACAAACAGAATGACAGCAGCTGAGGGAGAGGACAAAAAAGCGAAAGGAGCTAGGAAAGGAGACAAGGATTGAACCAGCAGAGGTCAATCAGAGCAGGACTGAGCAGCAAGGGCAAGCACACACACAACCACCCTCAGAACCCCACAACCTATTACACCATCCCAACACTACAATCTGCAATCCATATTCACAGCTTCCACCCAACACCCAGCTATAGAATCCCAAAATATGCTACCAGGTCTCCCACCCTCACAGGCCCCCCCCCAAACCACAGTGTTGGAAAGGAAACTGAAGGTATGGTACACAAACGCTGATGGAATAACAAATAAGTGGGAGGAGTGGCACGAAAGAGTCAAAGAGGCATCACCAAACATCATAGCTCTCACAGAAACCAAGCTTACAGGTATGATAACAGATGCCATCTTTCCAATGGGATACCAGATCCTGAAGAAAGACAGAGGGAACAAGGGAGGTGGAGGAGTGGCACTGCTGATCAAAAACCGATGGAATTTTGATGAGCTGGAGAGAGGAGACAGTGGAGAAGAAGGAACGCTTCACTCTGGAGGCCCCAAAGTGGTAATTGCAGCGATGTATAACCCACCACAGAACAGCAAGAGGCCAAGGAAAGAGTATGATGAGAGAAATAGAGTTATGGTTGACACATTGGTTGCAGTGGCCAGAAGAGCTCATGCATGCAAGGAAAAGCTCCTGATCATGGGTGACTTTAACCACAAGGAAATCAATTGGGAAAACTTGGAGCTACATGGGGGCCAAGATACATGGAGGGCTAAGATGGTGGAGGTGATTCTGGAAGATTTCATATATCAACACGTAAGGGACACTACAAGAGAGAGAGGAGAGGATGAATCAGCAAGACTGGACCTAGTATTCTCCTTGAGTAGTGCAGACATTGAGGACATCACATATGAAAGACTCCTTGGGGCCAGCGATCATGTGGTTTTAAGGTTCGAATACGCAGTAGAGCTACAAGTGGAGGGGGAAACAGGAAGGCCAGGTCGAATGAAGCCAAACTACAAGACAGGGGACTACACAGAAATGAGGAACTTCCTGAACGGGGTTCAGTGGGACAGAGAACTGGCAGGGAAGCTAGTAAATAAGATGATGGAATATGTAACAGCAATATGCAAGGAAGCTGAGGATAGGTTTGTGCCCAAGGGTAACAGGAATATTCAAAAAGCCAGAATGAGCCCATGGTTCACCCAAAGGTGCAGGAAGGGAAAAACCAAGTGTGCTAGGGAATGGAAGAAGTATAAAAGGCAAAGGACCCAGGACAATAAAGAGAACAGTCGTAGAACCAGAAGTGAATATGCACAGATAAGAAGGGAGGCCCAACGACAGTATGAAGACGACATAACAGCAAAAGCCAAATCTGACCCGAAGCTGTTATACAGCCACATCAGGAGGAAAACAACTGTCAAAGACCAGGTAATGAGGCTAAGGAAGGAAGGAGGAGAGACAAAAAGAAACGACCATGAAGTATGTGAGGAACTCACCATGAGATTCAGAGAAGTGTTCACAGAGGAGACAGAAGGGGCTCCAGAAAGACGGAGGGGTTGGGTGCACCACCAAGTACTGGGCACAGTACACACAACCGAGGAAGAAGTGAAGAGGCTTCTGAGTGAGCTAGATACCTCAAAGGCAATGGGTTGGATAACATCTCTCCATGGGTCCTGAGAGAGGGAGCAAGGCGCTATATGTACCCTTAACAACAATATTCAACACATCTATCAAAACAGGGAGATTGCCTGAGGCATGGAAGACAGCAAATGTAGTCAAATTTTTAAAAAAAGGAGACAGACATGAAGCACTGAACTACAGACCATGTCACTGACATGTACTGTATGTAAGGTCATTGAGAAGATTATCAGGAGAAGAGTGGTGAACACCTAGAAAGGAATGATCTCATCAACAGCAGCCAACGTGGTTTCAGGGACAGAAAATCCACAAACCTACTGGAGCTCTATGACAGGGTGACACAGTAACACAAGAGAGAGAGTGGTGGTAGATTGCATTTTCTTGGACTGTAAGAAGGACCAGGCAGGGATAACAATGAAGGCACTAAAATGGATCAGGGAATACTTGTCAGGAAGACAGCAGCGAGTTATGGTACGTTGTGAGGTGTCAGAGTGGGCACCTGTGACCAGCGGGATCCTACAGGGGTCAGTCCTAGGACCACTGCTGTTTCTGGTATTTGAGAACGACATGACAGAAGGAATAGACTCCGAAGTGTCCCTGTTTGCAGATGACGTGAAGTTGATGAGAAGAATTCATTCGGTCGAAGAACAGGGAGAACTACAAAGGGATCTGGACAGGTTGCAGACCTGGTCCAGCAATTGGCTGCTGGAATTCAACCCCACCAAGTGCAAAGTCATAAATATTGGGGAAGAGCAAAGAAGACCGCAGACGGAGTACAGTCTAGGGGAGCCAGAGACTACAAACCTCACTCAAGGAAAAAGATCTTGGGGTGAGTATAACACCAGGCACATCTCCTGAAGCGCACATCAACCAAATAGCTGCTGCAGCATATGGGCGCCTGGCAAACCTTAGAACAGCATTCCGACATGTTAATAAGGAATCGTTCATGACCCAGTACCCCGTGTACGTTAGGCCCATATTGGAGTATGCGCCACCAGTTTGGAACCCACACCTAGCCAAGCACGTAAAGAAACTAGAGAAAGTGCAAACGTTTGCAACAAGACTAGTCCCAGAGCTACGAGGTATGTCCTACGAGGAGAGGTTAAGGGAAATCAACCTGATGACACTGGAGGACAGAAGAGATAGGGGGGACATGATAACGACATACAAAATACTGAGAGGAATTGACAAGGTGGACAAAGACAGGATGTTCCAGAGATTGGGCACAGCAACAAGGGGACACAGTTGGAAGTTGAAGACACAGAGGAATCACAGGGATGTTAGGAAGTATTTCTTTCGCCTCATAGTAGTCAGAGAGTGGAATAGTTTGGGAAGCGATGTAGTGGATGTCAGGATCACCCATACAAGCTTTAAGCAAGGAAATGATAAAGTCATGGATCGTAGAAGTGCCTAGTAGCGGTAGTGAAGAGTGGAGCCAGGAGCTTGGACTCGACCCTTGCAACCTCAAGTAGTAAGCTACCTAGGTGAGTACCATGCACACACACACACGCACAACCCACACAACACACACCACACACCACACATACAACATCACACACAGCACACACACACACACATACACACACACACTCACACACACACACACACACACACACACACACACACACACACACACATACACACACACACAGACACACACAACACACACACACACACACACACACACACACACATCACTGTTTGATACTGGTCACTCACTCCTGCAAGCTATTACCAGAATTAGGGTAGAAATAGCATAGTTAAGTGAATATAGAGTTGACGAGTGATGAGGACAGCAGTCTAGCGAGGGGTAACGTAGGGCTAAGGGAGTATTACTACCAGAGTTATTACATTAAGAATACTTGGGAAAGCTAGGAAGCCTCTCCCCAATTGAAAAAGGAATGGGATAAAAAACCAAAGCAAAAATTTGATACTTAAATCCAGAAAGAGAAAAAGGGAGAGAGTTGCTTTAAATGGGAAAAGGGAACGGGTTTTGGCAAAAATTTTGAGCCTACACTACAGAAAGTATATCGGATCTTTAACCACCCCAAACCAAACCCCCCCCGACCATCCCTCCCCCCACACACACACAAAACACAAAAAGGTTTTAGACACTCTTTAAAAGCTTTTAAAAAAACCCTAGGACCCTTTTTTCCCGCTTTTCATTATCAGAATTACTGGTATGTATTTAACATATCCCCCCCTCACACCTCCCCCATAACAACGAAAAACATGTATACACACATACGCACAAAACCCGTTATAGGAAAAAAAAGGGGAAAAGATAGAGGTAGGGGGTTTTGTGGGGGAAAAAAGCGGGTTTGCAACACTGGGTTTGGAAACAGTAAATGTATAAAAGGCATTCAGCATGAAGTTATCAATAAAGACAATAAAAAACAGGTCAGCAAAAAAAGGGGGGACAGCTAGGGCAGCAAGGGACAAAGCCCCCTTAAGGTTTACTATACTAATAGCAGAAAATGTAAAAAATAAGATGAGGAAGTAAGTTTAAATTGAAAGTGCAGGAAACTAGATTTTTTTGCTATAACCGAGACCCGGCTCAATCTGAAAGATTTTGAATGATGCCCTCTGAATGTCACATAAAAGGGTATAAATTATTCCACAAATGACAGGGTCAACCCGGAAAAAAGGGGGTTGGGAAATAGCGATGTATGTCAGAACCCAATTTTTAAAAATTGGGTTAGAAAAATATTAAATTAAGAAACGTCAGCCCCTGAATCTGTTCGGGTTTAAATTCTCGAGGGCCGAGAAAAATAATTTTGGGTTTTGATTTACCCGGGCCCCAAAACTTGAAAGGGGTGCAGTAAAAATTCTAAAGTGACGAAATTGTAAGGCATCTAAAATACGAAAATGTTGGGGGTAATGGGAATTTCAACCCATAGACAATTGACTGGGGGCAATTTTACAGGAAAATTTAGAGTCAGGTGACTTTTTTTGATACGATCCCGGGTTGTTTTTTTTTAAAAAAGTTTGAACCCGGCCAACTTTGGGGAAATAATCCTTGACTTGGTTCTTTCCATTTGGGAAACAAATAATTTAAAAAATTTGAGGTTAATGATGAAACTTGGGGAAAAATGATCACAAAAAACCCCCCCGTTTTAAAATTCATGGAATTTCCCCCAAAAAAATGGCAAACCCAAATCTCCGTCCCTGACTTTCGCTTGGCGGGTTTTATGGGAAATGGGAAAAAAACTTAGGTGGGCGAAATTGGGAAAGACCCACTAAGGGGTTGGTAGGGGTGATGGTGCCGGTATGATGCTTTTCCGGGGATAGTTCTAGCTTTCTCAGCAAATTTTTTGTTCCAAAAAGGGAAATCAGAAACAAAAAAAAATGATCCTAAATGGATGAACAATAATTAAAATATTTTGATTGGTCCCAAAAAAGAGGGATTATACCCAAAACAAAAAGGGGAGGGGCAATTAAGAAATCGAAATATTCAGTTAAAGAGAGAAATAAAAAAAGGGAATTTGAAAAGGGAAAAAAAGATTAAAGAGGTTAAAGTTGCAAGAGAATCGAAGACTAACCCAAAAAAGGGTTCTTTCAGGTTTTAAAGAAGTAAGATAGGGCAAGATAGGCCCCCTCAAAAAATTCCTCGGGTCAGCTCACTGACAGTGATAAGGAAAAGTGTAAAGGGTTTTTAAAACATACTTCCCCTCAGTTTTTAAAACGGAGGATACCACGATATTCCAGTAAAAGATAAAAATTTTGTAGAACAGCGAAAATTAAAATTTGGGGACGAATTTTGGGGGCACAATGACATGGTCCTTAGGGAAATAGTAAAATTTAAAAACCCAAAAAAATCCCCAGGCCCCCGAGAACTGTATCAAAAAGGGTTTTTAAAGGGAAAGGGAAAAAAGGGGGCTTACACCCTTTAAACTAATCTTTTCCAAAATATCAACTACAAACTGGCATGGTGCCCGATAAGTGGAAAATTTCAAATGTAAAACCTATTTTCAAAACAGGTGACAGGTCCTTAGCTTCGAATTTATAGACCAATAAGCCTAACCTCCATAGTGGGAAAATTTATGGAATAAATAATTGCCGAGGCAGTTCGTAGCCCCTTTTGAAAAGCATAAATTAATTCAATGAATCTCACATGGTTTTAAAAGGGGCGTTCTTCCTGCCTTACGAATTTTTTAAAACTTTTTTCACTAAGGTATTTGGGGAGGTAGATCAGGGTTTAATAAATATGATATTGTGTATATGGACTTCAGTAAGGCTTTTGACGGGGTCCCACATCGGGAGACTATTGAGGAAAATTAAAGCACATGGAATAGGAGGAGAATTTTTTTTCCTGGATAGAGGCATGGTGACAAATCGGCAGCAGAGAGTTTGCATAAATGGGGAGAAATCAGAGTGGGGAAGCGTCACGAGCGGTTTTCCACAGGGGTCAGTGTTGGGCCCCCTGCTGTTCACAATCTACATAACGACATAGAGGGAGGGCATAAAGAGCGACATCGGCAAGTTTGCCGATGACACCAAAATAGGCCGTGGAATTTCATTCTGACGAGGACATTCGAGCAACTCCAGGAAGATTTGAATAGACTGATGCAGGGGTCGGAGAAGTGGCAGATGCAGTTGAATATAGACAAATGCAAAGTTCTAAATTTTGGACAGGACAATAACCATGCCACATATGAACTAAATAATGTAGATCTTAATATTACGGATTGCGAAAAAGATGAAAGGAGTTCTGGTTAGCAGTAATCTGAAACCAAGAAAAACAGTGCATAAGTGTTCGCAATAAAGCTAAAATAATCCTTGGCTTCATATCAAGAAGCATAAACAATAGGAGTCCTCAGGTTGTTCATCAACTCTATACATCCTTGGTAAGGCCTCATTTAGATTTATGCTGCACAGTTTTGGCCCACCGTATTACAGGATGGATATAAATTCTCTGGAAAATGTACAAAGGAGGAGGGACAAAGTTGATCCCATGTATCAGAAACCTTTCCCCAATGAGGATAGACTAGGGCCCTGAATCTGCACTCTCTAGAAAAAAGTAGAATTAGGGATGATATGATTGAGGTGTATAAATGGAAGACAGGAATAAATATAAGGGGATGTAAATAGTGTGCGAAAATACTAGCTAGGACAGGACTCGCAGCAATGGTTTTAAGTTGGGAAATTCAGATTCGGAAGGATTATAGGAAAGTACTGGTTGGTAATAAGAGTTGTGGATGAGTGAACAAATCCGAGTACAGTTATAGAGGCCAGAACTTGTGTAGCTTTAAAAATAGGTTGGATAAATACATAAGTGGATGTGGGTGGGTGTGAGTTAGACCTGATAGCTTGTGCTACCAGGTCGGTTGCCGTTGTTCCTCCCTTAAGTCAATGTCCTGACCTGACTAGGTTGGGTGCATTGGCTTAAACCGTAGGAGACTTGGACCTGCCTCGCATGGGCCATAGGCCTGCTGCAGTGTTCCTTCGTTCTTATGTTCTTATGTTCTAACTAGGTGAATACACACACACACACACATACATACACACACACGCACACACACGCACGCACACCACATACATACACACACACACACACACACAACACACACACACACACAACCACACACACACACAACACACCACACACACACACACACACACACACACACATGCCTCCACACACACACGAGCACACACACACACACGCACGTGCACACACACACACACACACGCACACACCTAGTCAAGCACGTCAAGAAATTAGAGAAAGTGCAAAGGTTTTGCAACAAGACTAGTCCCAGAGCTATGGGGATTGTCCTATGAGAAAGGTTGAGGGAAATCGGCCTGACGACACTGAGGCCAGGAGGGTCAGGGAGACATATAACGACATAC
This sequence comes from Cherax quadricarinatus, assembly GCF_026875155.1. Lineage (NCBI taxonomy): Eukaryota > Metazoa > Arthropoda > Malacostraca > Decapoda > Parastacidae > Cherax > Cherax quadricarinatus. Next base: position 47,946,157 of record NC_069404.1, read on the forward strand.
AAAATCTAGCGCGGAATAGACTAGGTGGACAAAGACGGGATGTTCCAGAGATGGGACACAGACACAAGAGTCACAATTGGAAGTTGAAGACTCAGATGAATCAAAGGATGTTAGGAATTTTCTTTCAGTCATAGAGTAGTCAGCCATGGAATAGCCTAGAAAGTGATTGGTGGAGGCAGGAACCATACTATTTTAAGGCGAGGCATGATAGAGCTCATGGGGCAGGAGAGAGAGGATCTAGTAGCAATCAGCGAAGAGGCGGGGCCAGCAGCTGTGACTCGACCCTGCAACCACAAATAGGTGAGTACAAATAGGTGAGTACATACACACATGCACATACACACACACATATATGCACACACACACACATACACACACACACACACACAAACACACACACACACACATACACACACACATACACACACACACACACACACTGTAAGTACGTGCAGGTCAAGTCCCAGGAGGTTGGGGTTAAGGGTCACAAGAAGTTGTGGGCAGCCAAGGACCACTGAGACTCTACATTTTACACCGCACAAGCCACCTTCCTTTCAGTACATAATAAACCCACACATAATTCCACACACAAATTACACACACACACACACACACACACACACTCTACACACACACCATATCCAGACTCACACATACACTCCCCCCCTCACCACCGACATCTCACTACGTTCCCCTGATCCCTCCCCTCCCTCGTTCACCCTCCCCTCCCTCGTTCACCCTCCCCTCCCTCGTTCACCCTCCCCCTCCCCACCCCTCCCCACCTCCTCCCCACTCCTCTCCCACATTTGCCACAGTTCCTCCACTACCCACCCCTCACACTCTGACATACACACTACTAACCTAACATACAGAAACTACATAGGTTTCCCACTCTGAGGCAATCAGGATAAAACAAAAATGGGTTGTCAGAGAGGAGGAGAAAGCTGCAAAGGAAGATTGGGCAGCAGAGCTCATAACAAGGGATCATGAATGGGAAAAGAAACTAGAAGAACTTAGCATGAGAATGGAAGAGAGGATAGATATGGAAAGGAGGAGTGTGGAGGTGCAATCAAAGCAGCAGAGGCCAGGATACAGAGTTTAGAAGAGGAACTGAAAATCTGAAACAGCCTAAAGAACTAAAGAACATTTTGGGATTGACAACAGAGACTGCTACCTCAGCCACAAATAAGGGGACAGTAGGGAAAGAAGAGCAAAACTGCATGGAGAAGCTCTATCAGAGGAGACTGTAGTAAATGAAAGAGCTAAGCTTTATGTGGAGGCCCTAACAGCCCACAGCAGAGCCCAAGGGAAAGCCGAGAAGGGAAAATGACAGGGCCACTGAGCCCAAGTACATTAGCTAGTGAAACTGAAGAAAGGAAAGTTGCAGTGGAGGAAACCAAATTGAATGAGGGGATACACAGGGATATGCAGTGGGAGAATGAAAGGGTGAGGTCAGTCTTTGTGTATGGGCTCCAGGAAGTTGAAGGGAAAACATATGAAGCAAGAAAACAAGGGGAAAAAAGCAATTGAAAGTATCATGAAAGCAATAGGAGAAGATTACATGACCCAGCTGGAAAATTTTCGGAGAATAGGGGGGTTTGTAAAAAAAAGAACCCGGCTAGTGAAAGTGACCTTTAAGGCAGAAGCGACTCGGAACAGGATCCTGCAGGAGAAAGCACGATTAAGGGACATGCCGGCATACAGAAAGGTGTATCTCGACCGCGACAGAACACAAGAAGAAAGACAGAAACCGAGAGAGATGGTACAAAGGCGAAAGGAGGAAAGAGAGGGGATGGAGAAGACAGACAGGAAATCCCAGACCCAGGAAGAAGATCAAATACAGCCTCCCTCACAACTTCCTATAGAAGCCTCCCATCCAGGTCAACACCAGTGCAACCAAACACTCTAAATCAAAACACCCATGACACATCCAATGCCCCCACCCACTACATTACAAACTCCACCCCCATAGCAACAACCCATAGTTCCTTATCAGGTCTCCCACTTCCCCAACCCCAATATACCTCCCAGACCACAGTCTTAGAAAAGAAGTTGAAGGTGTGGTATAGAAATGCAGATGGAATAACAAATAAGTATGAGGAGTGGCACGAAAGAATCAAGGAGACATCCCCAGACATAATAGCACTCACAGAAACAAAACTCACCAGAATAACAACAGATTCAATCTTTCCATCCGGATATCAAATATTCAGGAAAGACAGAGGGAGGAGAGGGGGAGGAGGAGTTGCACTGCTCATTAAAAACCAGTGGGGTTTTGAGAAAATGGAAGAAATGGATGGCACGGGCGAAAGGGACTACTTAGTAGAAACAATCCAGTCTGCGGGACATAAGGTGATAATTGCAGTAATGTACAACCCCCCACAGAACTGCAGGAGGCCAAGAGAAGAATACGACGAGAGAAACAACAATGATCGACACACTAGCCGAGGTGGACAGGAGAGCACACATGGGGGAGCAAAGTTACTAGTTATGGGTGATTTCAATCACAAGGAGATTGACTGGGAAAACCTGGAGCCCCATGGGGGTCCCGAAACATGGAGAGCCAAGATGATGGATGTGGTACTGGAAAACCTCATGCATCAACATGTTAGAGACACTACCAGAGAGAGAGGAGAGGATGAACCAGCAAGACTGGACCTTGTATTCACCTTGAGTAGTTCGGACATCGAGGGTATCATGTATGAAAGGCCCCTGGGAGCTAGTGATCATGTGGTTCTGTGCTTCGACTACATAGTTGAGCTCCAAGTGGAGAGAGTAGCAGGAATAGGCTGGGAAAAAACAAACTACAAAAGGGGGAACTACTCAGGCATGAGGAACTTCCTTCAAGACATTCAGTGGGAAAGGAACTGACAGAAAAACCAGTACAAGAAATGATGGACTATGTGGCAACAAAATGCAACGAGGCAGAGGAGAGATTTGTTCCCAAGGGAAACATAAATAATGGGAAGAACAGAACGAGTTCTTGGTTCACCCAAAGGTGTAGGGAGGCAAAAACTAGGTGCACTAGAGAATGGAAAAGGTACAGAAGACAGAGAACTAGGAAAATAAAGATATTGCCGAAAGAGCCAGAAACGAATATGGCACAGATAAGAAGGGAGGCTCAGCGACAATATGAAAATGACATAGCATCAAAAGTAAAGACTGCCCCGAAGCTGTTGTACAGCCACATCAGGAGGAAAACAACAGTCAAGGACCAGGAATCAGGCTGAGGAAGGGTGATGGGGAATTCACAAGAAACGACCGAGAGGTATGTCAGGAGTCAACACAAGTTTTTAAAGAGGTATTTACAGGGGAAAAACCCAGTAGGACTCCAGGAAATCAGAACGGGGATGCACACCAGCAAGTGCTGGATGGGGGTAATATAACGATGGAGGAGGTGAAGAAGCTGCTATGCGACTTGACACCTCAAAGGCGGTGGGACCAGACAACATCTCTCCATGGGTCCTTTAAAAGAGGGAGCAGAGATATTTTTGTGTGCCATTAACAAGATCTTCAAAAAATCATTTGAAACTGGGCAACTCCCTGAGGTATGGAAGATTGCAAATGTAGTCCCAAATTTTTAAAAGGGAGACAGGAAAATGACGCACTAAACTACAGACCTGTATCACTAACGTGTATAATATGCAAGGTTCTGGAGAAGATCATCAGGAGGAGAGTGGTGGGGCACCCGGAAAAGAAACAAGTGTATAATTGACAACCAGCACGGTTTCAGGGAAGGAAATCCTGTGTCACAAACCTACTAGAGTTTTTGACAAGGTGACAGAAGTAAGACAAGAGAGAGAGGGGTGGATCGACTGAATTTTTGGACTGCAAGAAGGCCTTCAAACACAGTTCCTCACAAGAGGTTACTGCAAAAGCTAGAGGATCAGGCACACTAACAGGAAAGGCACTGCAATGGATCAGAGAATACCCCGACAGGGACGCAACAAGAGTCAAATTTTACGCGCGAGGTGTCAGAGTGGGCGCCAGTGACAAGCGGGGTTCCACAGGGGTCAGTCCTAGGACCCCGTGCTGTTCTTGGTTATGTGAACGAACATAACGGAAGGGATAGACTCAGAAGTGTCCTTGTTTGCAGATGATTTGAAGTTAATGAGAAGAATCAAATTGGATAAGGATCAGGCAGAACTACAAAGAGACGTGGACAGGCTACAAGGCTGGTCCAGCAACTGGCTCCTTGAGTTTAACCCTGCCAAATGCAAAGCCCATGAAGTTTGGGGGGAAAGCGAAAAAGAAGACCACAGACAAATATTTTTTTAGTTGGCCAAAGACTGCCAACTTCTCTCAAGGAAAAAGATCTGGGGGTGAGTATAACACCGAGCATATCTCCTGAGGCGCACATCAATCAGATAACTGCTGCAGCATATGGGCGCCTGGCAAACCTACGGATAGCATTCCGATACCTCAGTACGGATTCGTTCAAGATGTATAACCATTTACGTCAGGCCCATACTGGATTTATGCAGCACAGTTTGGAATCCACACATAGTCAAGCACGTCAAGAAATTAGAGAAAGTGCAAAGTTTGCCAACAAGACTAGTCCCAGAGCTACGGGGATTGTCCTACGAAGAAAGGTTGAGGGAAATCGGCCTGACGACACTGGAGGACAAGAGGGTCAGGGGAGACATGATAACGACATATAAAATACTGCGCAGAATAGACAAGGTGGACAAAGACAGGATGTTCCAGAGAAGGGACACAGACACAAGAGGTCACAATTCACAATTGGAAGTTGAAGACTCAGATGAATCAAAGGGATGTTAGGAAGTATTTCTTCAGTCATAGAGTAGTCAGGTCGGGGAATAGCCTAGAAAGTGACGTAGTGGAGGCGGGAACTATACGTAGCTTTAAGGCGAGGTGTGATAGACCTCATGGGGCAGGGAGAGAGAGGACCTTGAAGCAATCAGCGAAGAGGCGGGGCCAGGAGTTGTGACTCGACCCCTGCAACCACAAATAGGTGAGTACACACACACACACACACACACACACACACACACAAAACACACACACAAAACACACACACACCACACGCGTGCACACACACACACACATGCACACACACACACACACACATGCACACACACACACACACACACAGTCAGCAGACGTGGGTCACAAGGCTCCGAGAACTTTAGTGGTTTTTAAGTCGTGCAGTAATGCTAGCAGTTTAATAAGTGGTAGTGACAACGTCAGTGAACAATCCTACGAGTGATAACCAGAGTTTTAGTTAAAAAAAAGTCGAGAGGAAGCCTGAAATCTTTAATATTTCAAAGTGTCAAACCGTTAGTGGCTAGTAGGCTTCTGTTGCTACACAGATTCAAAATTACAAAGTTTCAAGTGAGTGTGGAAATGGGTGTTCAAGAATTTCGAGAGATTGGATAACAACTGAAATGTGGGGCACCATACAGTGGAGTAAAAAATTAATAAGCAAAAGTAGAAAGGAAAAATATAATAAAACAAGGAAGTGGCATAGGCCGCTAAAAACATGACGCACAACAGTTGTGTGACATTATCAATAAAGTGTAACCCCGAATTAAGTTATTCCAATAAAATTTTAAGTGTTTTCATTAAAAAGGACATTGAGGACCGGGATGGATACATATAGGGTTATAAAGACAGGGGTAAAAAATTTAAAAAATAGTGAAGAAGGCGTGTTACACACTACGTCATCACTTTTGGGAACTTCATCGCATCACTGCCAGCTTAAGTATCACCACCCCCTTTGGGGGTTTTTTTGGGGTTCAAATCCTGGCCTTAGTCACTGTTAGTCTGGCACTCACCCTGCAAGCTATTACCAGAATTAGAGCAAAATAGCATAGAAAGGTAAAGATGGGGTTGACTACAAGGACACCTAGCGGGGGGAACCTATGGGGGGACGTCAGACACCCTAAAGCGAGACAACTAAATTTTACAACCAAATTTCTTTCGTTTTTATAAGTGAAGATAAGTGCAGAATCACGTTGTATTTTTAGAAAAACAGGTATTACTACTGATATTTTTTACAGATGAATATTAGAAGGGGGGACACAACACACACACACACACACACACACACAAAACACACAACACACACACACACACACACACACACAAAACACACACACACACACACCACATCAGACACACCCCCAAAAACCCATATAAAAGGTTTTCCACCTTCCTGTGAAGTGACCCCAAACCCTTCCTTCCCCCCCCGCCTCTCCCCCTCTCCCTCCTCTCTTTTCCTCTCACTCTTTCTCTCCCCCTCCCCTTTTTCCCTCTCTTTCCCCCCCCCCCTCCCCACCTCTCCCCCCTCTCTCCTTCCTCTTTTTCTCTCTCTCTTCCTCTTCCTCTCACCCCTCTTCCCTTGTCACCCCCCCCCTCTCTTCCTTTTTCCCTCTCTCCCACTTTCTCCCCCTTTTTCCCCCCAAAACCCTCCCCCTTCTCTCTTTTTCCCCCTCCCCTCTCCTCCCCCCTTTTTTTTTTTTCCACTTTCCCTTTACTAAAAAAAAAAAAAAAAAAAAGTTGGGACTCGCAGAACCAGGGAAAATGACAAGGAACTGGAGGAGAAGGATGGAGGACTGGGAAAAAGGGAAGAGCAAAAGGGAGAGAAAATTGGAACTTTCTAAAAAAAGGAAAAGACTCTTTTTGAAATGGGAAAAGGGGTTGGAAAAAGGAGACAAAAATTGGGGAGGCCCAAGTCGAAACTGAGTAGCCAGGGTAAAGGTCCTAGAATTTGAGGTAAACAGGCTGAAGAAAGTCTGGGGGGTAGGACCAAGAAGACACACCAAAACGAAGCTGAGGGGCTGAACAGGAAGGAAGGAGATATGAAAATCTAAGGTCCTATCACCTAAAAAGAAGGGCCAGGAGTAAGGGAAGAGCAATGGGGCAGATGAGAGGAGAAGGTCGAATGCTGGGGCAAAACCATGCCCCAAGACCACTGGAAAAATCAAGGGGGAAAAAAGCCACATACAGACAAAAAACAGATCACAAAGGAGAGGCAATGGGAGGAGGAAAGGGCAAAATCAGTGTTTATCCTGGGCTTTCGGAAAAAGGGAAAGGACACACAGTGAAAGGGGGCGGGAAAGAAAAAAAGGGAATTGAAAAATCAACGGAAATGGGGGGAGAAACATGGAAGATTGTAAATTTTTTTCAGGTGGGGGGTAATAAAGGGGGAGAAACCGACCGACAAGCTTTTCTAGGCAGAAACAGTGCGAACAGGATCCCCCAAGAAAAACCACGGTTTGAGAAGCCGGAAGAGTACAAGGGGTGTTCCTAGACAGAGACGAACACAAAAAGAGAACAGCAGCTGAGGAAGGCAAAAAGTGAAAGGAGCTGGGAAAAGAAGACAAGGATGGAGAAGAGACAGCGGGAAAAGAAATGATTGCTAGCGGGAATGCTTCACCGGGGTCCCAAGATGAAAATTTGCAGTGAGATACCCACCACAGAACAGCGGAGGCCAAGGCAAGAGTTACGAGAGCAATAGAGCAGGGTTGACACCTGCTCAGGGCCAGAAAACTCATACATGCGCGCAAAGCTCCTATCAGGCACTTTAAACCACGGGGGAAAATCAAAGGGGAGAACTTGGGCCACATGGGGGCCAAGATACAGGAGGCTAAGATGAGGAGTGGTACTGGAAAACTTCATGTCCCAACACAAGGGGACATTACAAAGAGAGGGGAAGGGATGAACCACGACTGGACTTAGTATTCACCTTATATGCAATATCGAGGACATCACATATAAAGACCCCTTGGGGGGCCAGCGATCATGTGGTTTTTTACTTAAACCATGACTACAATGGAGGGGAACAGGAAGGCCAGACGAATGAAACCAAACTACGGGAAAAGGGGGGAACGCGGAATAGGAAATTCCCGAATGAGGTTCAGTGGACAGAAACGGCAGGGAAACCGTTAAGGGGATATGGAAAAAGTATCACAATGGAAGGGGGCTGAGGAGAGGTTTTTTACCCAAGGGAACGGAATAATAAAAAGCCAGGATGAGCCCCTGGTTCACTCAAAGATGCAAGGAGGCAAAAACAAAATGGCTAGGGGAAAGAAAAATATAGAAAAGGGAAAGGGCCCAGGAAATAAGGGAAAGCATGGAGCCCAAAACAATATGCACAATAAGAAGGAGGGCCCCAAAGCAAAAAAAAACACTAGCACAAAAGCCAAAACGACCCGAAGCTGTTTTACAAACCACTCAGGAAGAAAAAAACCGCAGGGCCATAATCAGGGTTTAAGGGAAAGAAGGAGGAGAGACAACAAGAAATGACATGAAGTAAGGGGGAAATCAACAAGAGATTTAAAGAAGGTTCACAGAGGAGACAGAAGGGCTCCAAAAACGGGGAGGTGGGTACCCACCATGGCGGACACAGTACCACAACCGGGAAAAGTGAAGAGGGTTCTGAGGGCAATACCTCAAAGGCAAAGGGGGCCCAAAAACACCTCCAGGGTCCGAGAGAGGGAGCAAGGGGTAGTTACACCTAACAACAATATTCAATAATCATTGAAACAGGGGAAAATTGCCTGAGGCAGGAAGAAGCAATTTTTGGACCAATCTTAAAAAAGAGACAGCATGAAGCACTAAACACAGACCAGCATGACATGAAAAGCAGCAAAATCATGGGAAAAAATTTTCAGGGAAAAAATGGTGGGAAAATCTAAAAAGAAAGGAAAGGAAATCCTTTTTCACAAAACCCACGGAGTTCAACATGGTACAGCAGTAAGACAAAAGAAAAGGTGGGGGGATGCATTTTCTTAGACTGCAGAAGCTTTTAAAACAGTAAACCCCACAAAAGAAAATTTGTGAAAAACTGGAGGACCAAGCAGGGAAAAACAGGGGGAAGGCACTGCAAGGATCAGGGGAAACTTTTTCAGAAAACAGCAGCGAGAATGTACGAGGAGAGGTTCAGAGTGGGCACCTGGACCCGCGGGGCCCACAGGGGGCAGCCAGGGCCAGGCGTTTCTGGGATTTGTAACGACATGACGGAAGGAAAAAACTTCCGAGGTGTCACTGTTTGCATTACGTGAAGTTGATGAAAAAGTTCATTTGATGGGGGAAAACCAGCTAACTACAAAGGGATCGGACAGGGTGCAGACCTGGGCCAGCAACTGGCTCCGGAAATTCAATCCCACCAATGCAAAGTCAAAGTGGATTGGGGGAAGGCAAAAAAAACCGCAGATGGGGTCCCAGGGCAAGGGCAAAAAAACTACTCAAGGAAAAAAAACTTTGGGGGGAGTAAAACACCAGCACTCTCCTGAAGCGCACATCAACCTAAAACTGCTGGGAGCAAGGCGCCTGGGAAACCCAAAAAGCATTCCGACATCTTTAAAAAGGGTTTGTTCAACCCCCCGACCCCGTGTACTTAGGCCCAATTGGAGTACGGCACCAGTTTGGAACCCACACCAAACCAAACATGTAAAGAAACTAGAGAAAGTGCAAAGGTTTGCAACAAGACTAGTCCCAGAGCTAAGAGGTATGTCCTATGAGGAGAGGTTAAGGGAAGTCAACCTGACGACACTGGAGGACAGGAAGAATAGGGGGGACATGATAACGACGTACAAAATACTGAGAGGAATTGACAAGGTGGACAAAGACAGGATGTTCCAGAGACTGGACACAGTAACAAGGGGACACAGTTGGAAGTTGAAGACACAGATGAATCAAAGGGATGTTAGGAAGTATTTCTTCAGCCACAGAGTAGTCAGGAAGTGGAATAGTTTGGGAAGCGATGTAGTGGAGTCCAGGATCCATACATAGCTTTAAGCAGGGTACGATAAAGCTCATGGTTCAGGGAGAGTGACCTAGTAGCGACCAGTGAAGAGGTGGGGCCAGGAGCTTGGACTCGACCCCTGCAACCTCAACTAGGTGAGTGCAACTAGGTGAGTACACACACACACACACACACATACACCGCGCACACACACACACACACACACACACACACACACAAACACACACAAACACACACACGCACACACACACACACACACACACACACACACACACACACACACACACACACACACTCACACACACACACACAAACACACACACTCAAACACACACTACGCACACACACACACACACACACACACACACACACACACACACACCACACACACACACACACACACAAACACACACACACACAAACACACACAAACACACACACACACAAACACACACACACACGCCCGCGCGCGCGCGTACAAAAGCTCACAAAAAACAGCGCCAAATAAAACACTCAATTCCAGTTTAGTATTTTCAAGTTATTGGAAACCATTTAGGTAAACATTTATGCAAATTAATGCAGATATTAGGTTTAACTTTTCGTGCGAAAATTCAGAAATTCGGATATTGCGCATACATTTGTGAGGTCGTTATTTGACGTATAGAATGAAATCAAAGCTCATATATGTTTAAATAATGTATTTAACATACATAACAACTACACAGTAGTCTGCCATCTAGGGGTAACTACTTTGTAACACTAGAGAAAGTTAATAGTAGTAGAATTGTGCTAAATATTTATGGAAAGACTAATTTATTTGAACATAATTTATTGTTAATACAGAAATGGGTGACACTTGTATGTTGGAGTTTATGGTTTTGTACAGCATTTCAGGTTGGTTGGTTAACGGAGTTTAAACACTATCGACTACATTAAGTTCACTAAGTCTTCAAGGAACCTTTTTTATCATCAGACAGGAATACTTTAATACATAAAATAGGTATTATACTCCTAACATATATACACTGTGAGATATACACCTCTCAAGGTATATATCCTGTGGCAACAGAAATTTTGAGATTCTGTACAGGGTATATAATATGTTTTTTAAAACTCACATAAATACTGTGGAAATTTGTGTGCATACACTTGAGTCTCCCATCATAGGTTAGTAAATATTAACTGTTTAGTACATCGAATTGTATGAATGTAAAAGCATAATTACCTTTAACATTATTAAGGAATCCTTAAACCCAATCCTAAATCTAACATCGCTAACGAACCCATAAACGAACCATAATAATCCTTAACGGACCCTTAAACCCATACATATTTCAGGGATTTAGGCCTAATTAATAATCGGGTATTACATGAAACATTATTAGAATTATCATAACAACTTTAGGATATTAATATTATGTAGTAAATGACGTGTTCCAGCTGAGGGCTGAGGACTCGTTGAGGCACGAAGCGACCTCCGCCATCAAGCAGAAGCCAAGTGTCAACAACGATGCCTGTGTCAAGAGCGCGACACTACTACTGGATCATAAAATATTGTCTACTAAGAGCAGTTTCAGAGGCCTTTCAGAATGCTAGAGTCAGAGGCAGTCGGTCTCTACACCAGATTCCCGCCGCCATAAGTTAGGGTGTTTGACAAATTAAATTTACTAAGGCGGCCACTGTATGCTATTGAAACGGAACTCATGTATACTGGACAGAGCTGGTCAGGGGCAGGGTAAAATCCCAAAATAAAGTAGGTTATGACAGTCGCCTACTCAGTAGTTAGGCAGATAAAGATATTTGCCTCATGTGTTCCATTTCTCACTGCTCGCTTAGGCTAGGCTAAGAAGTTCAGTACAGCCTAGCTCGTAGGCCATAGGCGATGAGTCTTATTACTTTTGTAGGAACCATTCTCCTTCTGCACTTTTGAGTAGCAGGGCTCAAGCTGACTTAGGGTAACCATCAGGGAACTCAAGGTAATAACATTTTTCACTATCTATCTATATATATATATATATATATATATATATATATATATATATATATATATATATATATATATATATATATATATATATATATATATATATATATATATGCAAAAAACCACTGTGAAAGAATAGAGAAATTCCAAGCGCTTTTCGTGACTACTCACATTATCAAGGAACTATGAAAGTAAAGCATCAAAGGAAGGTATATAAGGGGTCTAGCCAACACCTCACTATCAGATCCCACAACAGTTAAACACCTGAGGCGCGACTCATAAGAAAGGGAACACTGCAGCAGGCCCGCCGGCCCAGCTAGACAGGTCCCTCACACAACCCACCAACAAACTATTCTACCCAAGAAATAAGAAATTTTAAAAAATTTTATTTGTCCAGTGTATTATTAAATTCTTCCCAAATTCTATTAATTATAAATGGATCTAATTTATATAAACCAAAGGAAATATTCATATTATTGTCAAAACTGCTTTTTATGAAACAAGATTCAATTATATTCCTGTCGACCATGGACTTGCTTGATACTACTTTCTCAACTTTTTGAAAATCAATTGGATGGTTAAAATCTCTTACATGAATAAATAGAGCATTGGAATCTTGTCCAGTTCTAATGCTATATTTATGCTGTTTTAGTTCGAGATTTTTACCAGTTTGACCGTAATAAACTTTATCGCAAATTTTACAAGGAATCTTATAGACACAGCCATCAGCATTTTGGGGGGAATTCTTTATATATATATATATATATATATATATATATATATATATATATATATATATATATAAAATATATAATATATATATATATATATAACATATATATATATATATATATATATATTATATATATATTAATATATATATATATAAAAATATATATATATATATATATATTATATATATATATATATATATATATATATATATATATATATATATATGTCGTGCCGAATATGTAAACCTGGTCAATTAGCAAGAACTCACTTAAAATTAAGTTCTTTCTAAAATTTTCTCTTATACGTTTAAAGATATATTTTTTTCATTAATGTTAGTGTAAAAGTTTTTAATTTTGCTCCAAAAGAATCTTAGAAAACTTGCCTAACCTTATTACAACAAGAAAAATTTATTTTAGCCTAACCCAACTAAATATATTTTAGATTTGTTTACAATAATTTAATACTAAACAAACACAGTGAAATATATTTTTTTCCGTTAGGTTTACGATGATTTTTGCGAAATTATTGCATAAACAAATTTTTCGCTTGTACGAAATGGCAAGATGAGCGTTGCTATTTAAGCCAAGATCGCAAGTTCTGCCTATTCGGCACGACATATATATATATATATATATATATATATATATATATATATAATATATATATATATATATAATATATATACATATATATAGATATATACTAGCGATGGGCTAGTAACCCCTTCTCCTGTAAACATTTACTAAAAAAGAGAAGAAGAAAAACTTTATAAAACTGGGATGCTTGAATGTGCGTGGATGTAGTGCGGATGACAAGAAACAGATGATTGCTGATGTTATGAATGAAAAGAAGTTGGATGTCCTGACCCTAAACGAAACAAAGCTGAAGGGGGTAGGGGAGTTTCGGTGCGGGGAAATAAATGGGATTAAATCTGGAGTATATGAGAGAGTTAGAGCTAAGGAAGGGGTAGCAGTAATGTTGAAGGATCAGTTATGGAAGGAGAATATGAATGTGTAAATTCAAGAATTATGTGTATTAAAGTAAAGGTTGGATGAGAAAAGTGGGTCATAATAAGAGTGTATGCACCTGGAGAAGAGAGGAATATAGAGAAGAGAGAGAGATTTTGGGAGATGTTAAGTGAATGTATAGGAACCTTTGAACCAAGTGAGAGAGTAATTGTGGTAGGGGACCTGAATGCTAAAGTAGGAGAAACTTTTAGAGAGGGTGTGGTAGGTAAGCTTGGGGTGCCAGGTGTAAATGATAATGGGAGCCTTTTGATTGAACTTTGTATAGAAAGGGGTTTAGTTATAGGTAATACATATTTCAAGAAAAAGAGGATAAATAAGTATACAATATATGACATTAGATAGTTCCTTCTCGACAAAATCCTTAGGATATCTTAGTTTTGTAGCTATGTTGAATATCTTGCTGATTTCGTCCTCTAGGTACGCTGGACTGCAGATGCGCAAGGCTCTCAGAAACATTGTGAGGTACACACTCCTTTTTATCCTGGTTTCGTGGTTGGAATAGTAGTGAATGTATGACGACACGTTGGTGGACTTCCTATACACTGTGAATTTGAATTTCCCATTGACCCGATGGATTAAAACATCTAGGAACGGCAACGTGTTATTTATTTCATGTTCTGTGGTGAACTTAATTTAAGGTACTAACCACTGAGTCTGGAAAGAAACTCA
>NC_069404.1:47965305-47992805 GCF_026875155.1 Cherax quadricarinatus
ACCTAGCTGCACTACTGTAGTTCACCTAGCTGCACTACTGTAGTGCACGTAGCTGCACTATTGTAGTGCACCTAGCTGCACTACTGTAGTGCACGTAGCTGCACTACTGTAGTGCACCTAGCTGCACAACTGTAGTGCACCTAGCAGCACTACTGTAGTGCACCTCGCTGCACTACTGTAGTGCACCTAGCTGCACTATTGTAGTGCACCTAGCTGCACTACTGAAGTGCACCTAACTGAACAACTGTAGTGCACCTAGCTGCACTATTGTAGTGCACCTAGCTGCACTACTGTAGTGCTCCTAGCTGCACTTCTGCAGTGCAACTAACTGCACTACTGTAGTGCTCCTAGCTTCACTACTGTAGTGCACGTAGCTGCAATACTGTAGTGCACGCAGCTGCACTACTGTAGAGTACCTAGCTGCACTACTGTAGTGCAGGCAGCTGCACTACTGCAGTGCACATAGCTGCACTACTATCGTACACGTAGCTGCACTACTGTAGTGCACGCAGCTGCACTACTATAGTGCACCTAGCGGCACTACTGTAGTGCACCTAGCTGCACTACTGTAGTGCACCTAGCTGCACTACTGTAGTGCACCTAGCTGCACACTATAGTGTATGCAGCTGCACTACTGTAGTGCACTAGCTGCACTACTGTATTGCACATAACGGCACTACTGTAGTGCACACAGCTGTACTTCTGTAGTGCACGCAGCTGCACTACTGTAGTGCATTTTCCTGCACTACTGTATGCACGCAGCTGCACTACTGTAAGCACTAACTGCACTATCTGTAGTGCACCTACTTGCACATTTTAGGCACCTAGCTGCAACTACTGTATGAACATAGTTGCACAACAGGCACTAGCTGCACTACTGTAGTGCACACAGCTGCACTTCTGTAGTGCACGCAGCTGCACTACTGTAGTGCACCTTGCTGCACTATTGTAGTGCACGCAGCTGCACTACTGTAGTGCACCTACTGCACATACTGTATTGCACCTAGCTGCACTTCTGAAGTGCACCAGCTGCATTCTGTAGTGAACATACTTGCACTACTATAGTGCACGTAGCTGCACTACTGTAGTGCACCTAACTGCACAACTGTAGTGCACCTAGCTGTACTTCTGTAGTGCACCTAGCTGCACTACTGTAGAGAACATAGTTGCACTATTATAGTGCACGTAGCTGCACTACTGTAGTGCACGAGCTGCACTACTGCAGTGCACGTACCTGCACTATTTAGTACCTCTTGCAACTGTAGCCCTAGCTGCAATATTGTAGTGCAGGCAGCTGGACTACTGTAGTGCACGCCGCTGCACTACTGTAGTGCACCTAGCTGAACTACTGTAGAGCACCTAGCTGCACTGCTGTAGGGCACCTCGCTCAACTACTGTAGTGCACCTAGCTGCACTACTGTTCTGCACGCAGCTGCGCTGCTGGAGTGCACGTAGCTGCACTGGTGTAGTGCACCTAGCTGCACTACTGTGGAGCACGCAGCATCACTACTGTAGTGCACGCAGCTGCACTTCTGTGGTGCACGCAACTGCTCTACTGTAGTGCACCTAGCTGCGGTACTGTAGTGCTCCTAGCTGCACAACTACAGTGCACACAGCTGCACTACTGTAGTGCAGCTTGCTGCAGTACTGCAGTGCACGCAGCTGCACTACTGTAGTGCACCTAGCTGCACTACTGTAGTGCACATAGCTGCACTACTGAAGTGCATGCAGCTGCACTACTGTATTGCACCTAGCTGCAAACTGTAGTGCACACATCTGCACACTTATGTCACCTAGCTGCACCTGAGCACTGCAGCTGCACTACTGTAATGCACCTAGCTGCAAACTTGTAGTGCACTATCTGCACTACTGTAGTTCACCTAGCTGCACTACTGTAGTGCACGTAGCTGCACTACTGTATTGCACCTAGCTGCAAAACTGTAGTGCACGTAGCTGCACTACTGTAGTGCACGCAGCTGCACTTCGTAGTGCACCTAGCTGCAATACTGTATTGCACTTAGCTGCTCTACTGTAGTGCACGCCGCTGCACTACTGCAGTGCACCTTGCTGCACTACTGTAGTGCACGCAGCTGCACAACTCTAGTACACGCAGCTGCGCTACTGGAGTGCATCTACCTGCACTACTGTAGTGCACCTAATTGCACTACTGTAGTGCACGTAGCTGCACTTCTGTAGTGCACCTAGCTACAATACTGTAGTACACATAGCTGCACGACTGTAGTGCACCTAGTTGCACTACAGAAGTGCACGTACCTGCGCTACTGTACTTCACGTAGCTGCACTACTGTACTGCACGTATCTGCACTGCTGTAGTGTACCTAGCTGCACTACTGTAGTGCACGCAGCTGCACTACTGTAGTGCACCTAGCTGCACTACTTTAGTGCACCCAGCTGCACTACTGTAATGCACACAGCTCCACTACTGCAGTGCACCTACCTGCACTACTATAATGCAGCTAGCTGCACTTCTGTAGCGCACCTAGCTGCACTACTATAGTGCACGCAGCTGCACTACTGTAGTGCACCTAGCTGCACTACTTTAGTGTAAGCAGCTGCACATCTGTAGTGCACGCAGCTGCACTACTGTAGTACACTTAGCTGCACTACATAGTGCACGCAGCTGCACTACTGTAGTGCACCTCGCTCCACTACTGTAGTAGTGCACCACTCTGCACCACTGAAGTGCCCGCAGCTGAACTACTGTAGTGCACCTAGCTGCACTGCTGTAGTGCACCTAGCTGCACTACTGTAGTGAACCCACCTGCACTACTGTACTGCACGCAGCTGCACTACTTTAGTGCACCTAACTGCACTACTATAGTTCAGCTAGCTGCACTTGTGTAGCGCACCTAGCTACACTACTGTAGTGTATGTAACTGCACTACTGCAGTGCACCTAGCTGCACTACTGTCGTGCACCTAGCTGCACTACTGTAGTGCACGTAGCTGCTCTGCTGTAGTGCATATAGCTGCATTACTGTAGTGCACGTAGCGGCACTACTGTAGTACACGTAGCCGCACTGCTGCAGTGCACCTAGCTGCACTTCTGTATTGCACGTAGCTGCACTTCTGCAGTGCTCCTAGCTGCTGTACTGTAGTGCACACAGCTGCACTACTGCAATGCACCTAGCTGCACTACTGTAGTGCGCTCAGCTGCTCTACTCTAGTGCACCAAGCTGCACATTGCTTCACTACTGTAGTGCACCTGGCTGCACTGCTGTAGTTCACCTCGCGCACTACTGTTGCACGTACCCACTTCTGTAGTGCAGTAATGCACTGCATTAGTGCACCGCTGCACTAATGTAGTTCACGCACCTGCACTACTGTCAGTTCACCGCCTTGCACTACTGTATGCACATAGCATCACTGCAGTAGTGCACATAGCTGCATAGTGTAGTGCACGTAGTTCACTACTCTAGTGCACGTACTGCACTACTGTAGTCACACCTAGCAGCACTACGTATGCACATTGCTGCACTACTGTAGTCACGCAGCTACGACTACTGTAGTGCACCTAACTGCACTACTGTATTGCACGCAGCCGCACTACTGTAGTGCACGCAGGTGCTCTACTGTAGTGCACCTAGCTGCACTACTGTAGTGTACCTAGCTGCACTAGTGTATTGCACCTAGCTGCTCTCCTGTAGTGCACCTAGCTGCACTACCGTAGTGCACGCAGCTGCACTTCAGTAGTGCAAGCAGCTACACTACTGTAGTGCACGCAGCTGCACTACTGTAGTGCACCTAACTGCACTGACTGTATTGCACCTAGCTGCACTACTGTAGTGCATACTGCTGCTGGACTGTAATGCACGCAGCTGCACTACTGTAGTGCACCTTGCTGCACTACTGTAGTGCACCTAGCTGGACTATTCTAGTGCACGCAACTGCACTACTGTAGTCCACCTAGCTGCACTGCAGTAGTGCACGTAGCTGCTCCACTGTTGCATGTAATGAACTACTTTAGTGCACCTAGCTGCACTTAATGAGTGCACCTAGCAGCACTACTGTATTGCACCTAGCTGCACTAACTTAATGTACACATAGCTGCACTACTGTAGTGCACCTAGCTGCTCTACTGTAGTGCACCTAGCTGGACTACTTCTAGTGCACCACTGCACTACTGTAGTCCACCTAGCTGCACTCATATGCCGTAGCTGCACACTGTAGTGCATGTAACTGAACTACTTTAATGCACCTAGCTGCACTAATGTAGTGCACCTAGCTGCACTACTGTATTGCACCTAGCTGCACTACTGTAATGCACATAGCTGCACTACTGTAGTGCACTGCTGCACTACTGTAGGCACCTAGCTGCACTACTTATGCACCTAGCTGCACTACTGTAATGCACCTACCTGCACTACTGTAGTGCACGTAGCTGCACTACTGTAATTCACGTAGATGCACTTCTGTAGTGCGCGTAGCTGCACTACTGTAGTGAACGCAGCTGCACTACTGTACTGCACGTAGCTGCATTGCTGTAGTGCACCTAGCTGCAGTACTGTATTGCACTTAGCTGCTCTACTGTAATGCACGCAGGTGCAGTACTGCAGTGCACCTTGCTTAACTTCTGTAGTGCACCTTGCTGCACTACCGTAGTTTACGCAGCTGCACAACTCTAGTACAGGCAGCTGCACCACTGTAGTGCACCTAATTACACTACTGTAGTGCACGTAACTGCACTTCTGTAGTGCACCTAGTTCACTACTGTAGTACACATAGCTGCACTACTGTAGTGCACCTAGTTGCACTACTGAAGTGCACGTACCTGCGCTACTGTACTGCACGTAGCTGCACAACTGTAGTGCAGAAGCTGCACTACTGTAGTGCACACTAGCTCCACAACTGTAGTGCACCTACTGCACTACTCATAATGCAGATAGCTGCACTACTGTAGTGCACTTAGCTGCACTACTGTAGTGCACGGACCTGCACTACTGTAGTGCACCTCGCTCCACTAATGTAGTGCACCACGCTGCACCACTGAAGTAGCGTAGCTGCACTACTGTAGTGCACCTAGCTGCTCTGCTGTAGTGCACCTAACTGTCATACTGTAGTGCAGCAGCTGCACTACTGTAGTGCATCGCAGCTGCAACTACTGTATTGCACATAGCTGCACTACTGTAGTGCACCTAGCTGCACTACTGTAGTGCACGCACCTGCACTGCTGAAGGGCACCTAGCTGCACTACTTTAATGAACCCAGCTGCACTACTGTAGTGCAGCTTGCTGCACTTCTGTAGCGCACCTAGCTGCACTACTATAGTGCACGTAGCTGCACTACTGTAGTGCACCTAGCTGCACTACTATAGTGCACGTAGCTGCACTACTATAGTGCATCTAGCTGCACTATTGTAGTGCACGGAGCTGCACTACTGTAGTGCACGTTGCTGCACTTCTGTAATGCATGTAGGTGCACTACTGTAGTGCACGTAGCTGCACTACTGTAGTGCACGTAGCTGCACTACTGTAGTGCACGTAGCTGCACTACTGTAGTGCACGTAGGGACACTATTGTAGTGCACGTAGCAGCACTACTGTAGTGCACCTAGCTGCACTACTGTAGTGCACATAGCTGCACTACTGAAGTGCATGAAGCTGGACTACTGTAGTGCACGCAGCTGCACTACTTGATTGCATCTACCTGCACCACTGTCGTGCACCTAGCTGCACTTCTGTAGTGCATGTAACTGAACTACTTTAGTGCACCTAGCTGCACTACTGTAGTGCACCTAGCTGCACTACTGTAGTGCTCTTAGCTGCACTACTCTAGTGCACATAGCTGCACTACTGTAGTGCACCTAGCTGCACTACTGTGGTGACCGTAGCTGCACTTCTGCAGTGCACGCAGCTGCAATACTGTAGTGCTCCTAGCTGTACTACTGTAGTGCAGCTGCGTGCACTACAGTAGTGCACCTAGCTGCACTACTGTAGTGTACCTACCTGTATTACTGTAGTGCATGCAGCTGCACTACTGTAGTGCATGTAGCTGCAATACTGTAGTGCAGTAAGCTGCACTACTGTAGTGCACCTAGGTGCACTACTGTTGTGCACCTAGCTGCATACTGTAGTGCACCTAGCTGTACTACTGCAGTTCACGTAGCTGCACTACTGTAGTGCACCTGGCTGCACTTCAGTAGTGCATACAGCTGCACTACTGTAGTGCACGTAGCTGCTCTGCTGTAGTGCACCAAGCTGCACTTCTGTAGTGCACGTAGCTGCACTACTGTAGTGCTCCTAGCTGTACTACTGTAGTGCACACAGCTGCACTACTGTAATGCACCTAGCTGCACTGCTGTAGACCACTCAGCTGCTCTACTCTAGTGCACCAACCTGCACTAATTTATTGCTCATGGCAGCACTACTGTAGTGCACCTAGCTGCACTACTATAGTGCACCTAGCTGCACAGCTGTAGTGCACCTAGCTGCACTACTGTAGTGCACGTAGCCGCACTTCTGTAGTGCACGTAGCTGCACTGCAGTAGCGCATCCCGCTGCACTACTGTAGTGCACGCAGCTGCTCTACTGTATTGCACCTAGCTGCTCTAATGTAGTGCACCTAGCTGCAATACTGTAGTGCACGTAGGTTTACTACTCTAGTGCACGTAGCTGCACTACTGTAGTTGACCTAGCTGCTCTGCTGTAGTGCACATTGCTGCACTACTGTAGTGTTCGCAGCTGCGCTTCTGTAGTGCACCTAGCTGCACCACTGTATTGCACGCAGCTGCACTACTGTAGTGCACGCAGGTGATCTACTGTAGTGCACCTAGCTGCTCTACTGTAGTGCACCTAGCTGTACTGGTGTATTGCACCTATCTGCTCTACTGTAGTGCACCTAGCTGCACTACCGTAGTGCAAGCAGCTAACTACTTAGTGACGCGACTTCACTTACGTAGTGCACCAACTGCACTACTGTAGTCACCTAGCTGCACTACTGTAGCCCTAGCTGCACGTGTGTAGTGCTCGCAGCTGCACTACTGTAGTGCACCTTGCTGCAGTACTGTAGTGCCCTAACGCACTACTGTAGTACACCTAGCTGCACTATGTAGTGCACCTAGTTGCACTACTGCAGTGCACGTAGCTCTACTACTGTAGTGCACGTGTTGCACTAACTGTGCACTAGCTGCACTACCTGTAGTGCACCTAGCTGCATTCTGGTGCACCTAGCTGCACTGCAGTAGTGCACGTACGCTGCACTATTGTAGTCACGCAGCTGCACTACGTTGTGCACGCAGATGCACACTAGTGTACTAGTTGCACTTCATCAGTGCACCTAGCTGCACTGCAGTAATGCACGTAGCTGCACTACTGTAGTGCACGCAGCTGCACTACTATAGTGTACCTAGCTGCGCTACTGTATGCACCTAGCTGACTATTCTGTGCACGCAACTGCCTACGAGTGCACCTAGCTTCTCTGAGTAGTGCTCGAAGCTGCACTACTGTAGTGCACGCAGCTGCATTACTGTAGTGCACCTCGCTGCACTACTGTAGTGCACGCAGCAGTACCACTGTAGTGCACCTATCTGTACTACTGTAGTGCACCTAGCTGCACTACTGTAGTGCACGTAGCTGCACTACTGTATTGCACTTGGCTTCACTAATGTATTGCACCTTGCTGCACTACTGTTGTGCACCTAGCTGCGCTGCTGTAGTGCACGCACCTGCACTATTGTAGTACACGCAGCTGCACTACTGTAGTGCACCTAGTTGCACTACTATAGTGCACCTAGCTGCACGACTGTAGTGCACGCAGCTGCACTACTTTAGTGCACCTAGCTGCACTACTGAAGTGCACCTAACTGCACTACTGTAGTGCATCTACCTGCACTACTGTAGTGCACCTAGCTGCACTATTGTAGTGCACATAGCTGCACTACTGTAGTGTACATAGCTGCACTACTATAGTGCACGTAGCTGCACTACTGTAGCGCACGTAGCTGCACTACTATAGTGCACCTAGCTGCACCTCTGTAGTGCACTTTGCTGCACTTCTGTAGTACACGCTGCTGCACTACTGTAGTTCACGCAGCAGCACTACTGTAGTGTACCTAGCTGCACTACTGTAGTGCACCTAGTTGAATTA
Organism: Cherax quadricarinatus; assembly: GCF_026875155.1. Classification (NCBI taxonomy): domain Eukaryota; kingdom Metazoa; phylum Arthropoda; class Malacostraca; order Decapoda; family Parastacidae; genus Cherax; species Cherax quadricarinatus. Next base: position 47,973,410 of record NC_069404.1, read on the forward strand.
CTGTAGTGCACCTAGCTCACTACGTCACGCAGCGCATACTGTCAGTGCAGCAGCTGCACTACTGTAGTGCTCCTAGTCACTACAGTATGCACGTAGCAGCACTATTGTAGTGCACGCAGCTGCACTACTGTAGTGCACCTCGCTGCACTACTGTAGTGCACGCAGCTGCACTACTGTTTGCACTAGTTGCACTACTGTATGCCGTAGCTGCACTACTGTAGGCACGTAGCTGCACTATGTAGTACAAGTAGCTGCACTACTGCAGTGCAAATGGCTGCACTAATGTATTGCACCTAGCTGCACTACTGTAGTGTCACCTAGCTGCACTCTGTATGCACGTAGCTGCACTCCTGTAGTGCACGTAGCTGCACTACTGTAGTGCACCTAGCTGCACTATTGTAGTACACGTAGCTGCAATACTGCAGTACAAATGGGTGCTTTACTGTAGTGCACCTAGGTGCAGTACTGTACTGCACCTAGTTGCACTACTTTAGTTCACGATGCTGCACTACTGTGCTGCACGTAGCTGCACTACTGTTCTGCACGCAGCTGCACTACTGTAGTACTCGCAGCTGCACTACTGTAGTGCACCTAGCTGCACTACTGTAGTGCACCAAGCTGCACTACTGTTGCACCTAGCTGCACTACTGTAGTGCACCTAGCTGCACTACTGCAGTGTACCAAGCTGCACTGCTGTAGTGCACCTAGCTGCACTACTGTAGTGCACGACTGCACTTCTGTAATGCACAGCTACTGAACTGTAGTGCACGCAGCTGCACTACTGTAGGCTTGCAGTGTGCACTACTGTAGTGCACCTAGCTGCACTACTGTAGTGCACCTAGCTGCACTACTGTAGTGCACCTAGCTGCACTACTGTAGTGCACTTAGCTGCACTACTCTACGCACTGAGCAGCACTACTGTAGTACACGTAGCTGCACTAAAGTAGTGTACGTACTGCAGTACTGTATGCACCTAGCTGAACTACTGTTGTGCACCAGCTGCACTACTGTAGTGCACCTAGCTGCACTACTCTAGTGCACGTAGCTGCATACTGTATGCACTGGAGTTGCTTACTGTAGTGCTAACTGCACACTGTAGTGCACGTAGCTACTAGTGAAGTGCACGTAGCTGCACTACTGTAGTGCACGTAGCTGCACTATGTAGGCACGTACTGCACTACTGTAGTGCCGTAGCGCAGAAGTGTAGTGAGAGCGCTCACTGTAGTGCACCTAGCTGCGCACTGACCTTTCACGTAGCTGCACTACTGTAGTGCACGTAGCTGCACTTTCTGTAGTGCACGTATCTGCACTACTGTAATGCACCTGGAAGAACTACTGTGGTGCACGGAGCTGCACTACTGTAGTGCACCTAGCTGCACTACTGTAGTGTACGTAGCTGCACTACTGTATTGCACCTGGGAGGACTTCTGTAGTGCACCTGGCAGGACTACTGTAGTGCATGCAGCTGCACTACTGTAGTGCACGTAGCTGCCTGTGGATCTAGTTGAGTGCCCAAGGAGGAATTGGGAACAGCTAACAGGAAATCTCCTGAGTGTGGTGCCTTCACTGCCAGGAGATGAACTTTGTCTTTTCCCGTGAGGCGTTGGAGAGCATTGTTGTCTACTGGAGGAATCTGTAAGGATGTCTTGAGCTCCTACCACGTTTCTCAAGCGTTAGGGAACAATCTTCTTGACTAATGCACTGGAAGTCAAACACGAAGACAGGAGAGCAGGTAAAGCAACATGCGTTGCTTTGCGCACTCCTATACCTCCCAGTCGCACTGGGAGGGTTGCCTGATCCCATTGCTCATCCTCTAGTGAAAGGTTCAGTGCCTTCTTAAAGGTTGACCTCAGGTGTGCGTCATATTCGTCGAGTGTTGGGTTGTCATAAGAGGGTGCACACCTCATGAAGTAAGTGAGTCTTGGAATAGTTAGGCACCTTGTGAGGAGAACAGAGCATCATGGGCATCAAGATTGCTTATTCCCTCCTCCATTCTCATCAGGTCATTCAATTTTTGCTTGAGGACTGTGTCGATGGCCTGGTGACCCAGCGGTGCTCCCAAGAGGGTACTGTTGGACGAAGTGGTAGTAGAGACTTCTGGGAGAATTCTTCGCACAGCTTTTATGTATATTAATATATAATAATATATATAATATAATATATAATATATATATATATATATATATATATATATATATATATATATAAATAAATTAATATATAATATAATATATAAATAAAAATATATAATGTATATATATATATATATATATATATATATATATATATTAATATATATATATATAATATATATATATAATATATAAATATATATAATATATATAATATAAATGCCAAACAACGATAGGGGGAGTAGAATGATAGCTCTAGACCTGAACCCAAGAGTTGCACGTGTGTCTAATTTATCAACATGTCGGTTCTCTGAATCATTCATCTGCAATCCTGTTAGACACTGCAACTTCTCGGGATCTTAATACTTGGGAATTCTTCGCTTGCCTAACCCTTGGGGACGACCAACTTCCACATTGAACAAATGGGACACCACCTACGACTGCTGCACCTCTCCTGCCTACGGTATATAAGCTACTTCTCGGCACATATGCTGTATTCTATTCAAGATTGATGGACTGACCACATCGACTCAAGGTTGAGGGACTGATTACCTCATTCTTTTCCTGTTCTTCACGATTCTCCTTTGTATGGACTGATGAAGCCACTGTGTGGCGAAACGTTTCATCAATAAAGATACCCAAGAGCTGCACATGTGTCTAATTTATCAACGAGTCGGTTCTCTGAACTATTCATCTACAATCACTATTTTCCGTATATATGCAAAGAAAGATACCACAGAGTCAATTAGAAAAAATCATGTAGACCAGTGTAATCATAGCTGTGCGGACAATCGTCCCTGAAGTCTCTACTACCACTCCAATGTTCTACCGATGTACTCAGAAGTATCTCTTCCTAAATATTGTCTTCTATTTTTTCAGTGGCTGGAGTAGACAAAATTTAGGAAGTGGTACTTCTGAGTACATGGGTAGAACATTCGAGTACCCTATAGCAGGACATTTAAACGGACAAAGAGCACACTGTATTCCTTTCTTTTATTATTTGAAAAGGTCACACAGAATAATAGCAATCCATGTCTACAGTATCTAACGAGAAACTTATTTTCTCAAACCACATGTCCTGTTATAAACGATTAGGGAAAGCTTAGGGCAGAATTTTTATATCTTATTATTTCCTACTTGACATCTCAGAAACCCTCCTACCCCATGTGGGTAGTGGGGGCATGATGGTAGGGTGGTGTTGGCACCGACTACTAACCCAGTCTAAGGGTAACCGTGGCTGGTGACACGTACACTACTCTGAGACCTCTCTCCCTGCTTCGGTTGCTCCCGTGCAACATTTCACAGCTCCTGATGACGCACTGAGAAGTGTGAAAGTACCTGAGCTAAAGAAAGCATCTAAGGAAGGTATATAAGGGGTCTGGCCAACACCTCACTATCAGATCCCACAAAGGTTAAACACCTGACGCGCGCCGGCCCGACTGGACAGGTCCATCGCACAACCCACCAACAAACTATTCTACCCAAGAAAATTTTAAAAATTATTATTTGTCCAGTGTATTATTAAATTCTTCCCAAATTCTATTAATTATAAATGGATCTAATTTATATAAACCAAAAGAAATATTCATATTATTGTCAAAACTGCTTTTTATGAAACAAGATTCAATAATATTCCTGTCGACCATGGACTTGCTTGATACTACTTTCTCAACTTTTTGAAAATCAATTTGATGGTTAAAATCTCTTATATGAATAAATAGAGCATTGGAATCTTGTCCAGTTCTAATGCTCTATTTATGTTGTTTTAATCTTAATTCGAGATTTTTACCAGTTTGACCGTAATAAACTTTATCGCAAATTTTACTAGAAATCTTATAGACACATCCATCAGCATTTTGGGGGGAATTCTTTATCAAAAGTTTTTTTAAACTGTATCAAGATTTTTGAAATACAACTTTAATATTAAAAGTCTTAAGAAGAGAAGGCATATAAACCCAAATGTTTTCATGGTAAGGGAGAACCAACATATTTTTAGTTGAATAAGGCTGGTTGTCCCTTTTTGGATTGTAAAAAGTATTTCTAGCAACTTTAAAAGATTTGTCAATTACATTTCTTGGGTATTTTAAATCAACTATTTCATAAATTTTGGATATTTCCTCATCTATGAACTCAGGACTACAAATTCGTAAAGCTCTCAAAAACATTGATGAGAAAACAGACGGTTTGACTCTATCTTGATGCGAAGAATAATAGTGGACATAGGAACAGTTATTTATAGGTTTTCTGTAAATTTTAAATTTGAATTCATTATTACCCTTAATAATTAAAACATCTAGAAAAGGCAATGAGTTATTTTCTTCAAACTCAACAGTAAAGTTTATAGAATGGGCTAAGCTATTTAATTTTCCAAGGAAATGGTGTACATCTACATTTTTGGGCATAAGACACAAAATATCATCAACATATCTGAACCATTTAGCTCTATTAGGGAGGATTGTGTTAAGCAACCTTGTTTCAAAAAATTCCATGTATAGGTACTAAGAACAGGTGAAAGAGGATTTCCCATTGCCATACCAAACATCTGAGTGTAAAACTTATCATTAAATACAAATTTTGCATCAACAATGCAAAGTTTAATAAGTTAATGATAGTAGGTACTGGCAAATGGTAAAATCAAAGTTAACGAGTTCTTCAGATAAGAAACTTAATAAATCGTCAACAGAAACTTTCGTAAACAAGGAAGTAACATCAAAACTAACCATGTTAAAATCATTTAAGTCAGTCAAGGAGTTTAATTTATCAACTAAGTCTATGTTGTTTTTAACATTAAAGTTAGAAATTTTGCCAACAATAGGGCTCAAAATATCAACAAGCCATTTGGATAATTTATATGAAACTGACCCTATGGAGCTAATGATTGCTCTGACTGGATTCCCTGGTTTGTGTGTTTTTATTAGTCCATACATGTAAGGTAAAGATGGATTAGTGGAAGTAAATTGTTTGACTAATTCATCTTTGCCTTCCAGTAGAAGTTTTATTGTTTTATTGAAATTGTTGTTAACGGTTTCTAGGGGATTTTTTCTAAGTTTCAGTATCATCTAAGAGATTATTCTTTTTTTCTTGGTAATCATTTTCTTTCATAATTACTATTTCATTTATTTTGTCTGCTTTAGTAAGGAACAAATTTTTATTGTTATTAAGTGTATCATAAGACTTGGTAGGTAAGACACATAGGCAACAGTTAGGCAACAGTTAGTTCCTGACTATGGAACTGAACTTCTCCAGGCTGACAACCTCAAATTCTACGACTTCAAGGGTGATGGACTGATTACATCGTCTTCACATCTCTACTGTTCCTGCCTACTTTCTGTATTCGACTGAAGAAGCCTACTGTGTAGGCGAAACGTTTCGGAATAAAGTTGCCTAACTGTTGCCTATGTGTCTTACCTACCACCTGTCGGTATGGTATACCATTTTGATGTTCATCATAAGACTTAAAGAATCTTTGAGGGCAATTGGGAATGTTTGGTTTTAACATAGAGCTATATACCATTCCTTTACTAATATTAATTTCATCAGGGGATAAATCAGAAAATTTTTCAAAGTTACAAAAGGTTTTTGCAATTTCAACATTATTAAGTTTTTTTAAAGTTGCAAAACTTAGGCCAAAACCTAGAGCAGCAGTTGTATTTTTGTCTAAAATTTCATCTGATAAGTTAATTACAAAATTGTTATTAGCATGCATTGTCATATCACTATTTTCAATTAAAATGTCTAATTTTCTTTGTAGTTTGTTTTTGAGTTCATTACAAATTCTTCTAAGTTTATTATAGCAATGATCCAACATACTGTGTTTCCATTCTGATGGAATGGCCTGATTAAAAGAGTATTTTTTGTTTCTCAATATTCTGAATGCTTCCTTCTCCTGTATTTTAGTTATTTCAATATGTTTCTGAAGAATAATTCTCATAAAATCATCAAAAGGACGATCTCTCATGTTAAGGAGTCTATTGGGTAAAAGAGACTTGGGCAGAACTTGTTCATTTAAACAATTTTTTAAAAAATTAAGTCGAATTTTTAACTTATGGGACTTGATCAGTGCAGAAGATAGAGTCAAACTGTCTGTTTTCTCATCAATGTTTTTGAGAGCTTTACGAATTTGTAGTCCTGAGTTCATAGATGAGGAAATATCCAAAATTTATGAAATAGGTAATGATTTAAAATACCCAAGAAATGTAATTGACAAATCTTTTAAAGTTGCTAGAAATACTTTTTACAATCCAAAAAGGGACACCCGGCCTTATTCAACTAAAAATATGTTGGTTCTCCCTTACCATGAAAACTTGGTTGATATGCCTTCTCTTCTTAAGACTTTTAATATTAAAGTTGTATTCAAAAATCTTGATACAGTAAAAAAAACTTTTGATAAAGAATTCCCCCCAAAAATTTCTGATGGATGTGTCTATAAATTCCTTGTAAAATTTGCGATAAAGTTTATTACGGTCAAACTGGTAAAAATCTCGAACAAGAAATTTAAAAAAACATAAATATAGCATTAAACTGGACAAGATTCCAATGCCTCATTTATTCATGTAAGAATTTTAACCATCCAATTGATTTTCAAAAAGTTGAGAAAGTATATCAAGCAAGTTCCATGGTCGACAGGAATATTATTGAATCTTTTTTCAAAAAAAGCAGTTTTGACAACAATATGAATATTTCTTTTGGGTTTTTATAAATTAGATCCATTTTTAATTAATAGAATTTGGGAAGAATTTAAATAATACACTGGGCAAATAATAATTTTAAAATTTTCTTGGTAGAATAGTTTGTTGGGGGATTGTGCGATGGACCTGTCCAGTCGGGCCGGCGCGCGTCAGGTGTATAACCATGTGGGATCTGATAGTGAGGTGTTGGCCAGACCCCTTTTATACCTTCCTTAGATGCTTTACTTTCATAGTTCCTTGATAATGTGAGTAGTCACGAAAGCGCTTGAAAATTTCTCTATTCTTTCATAGTGGTTTTTTTTGCATATATAATATATATATATATAATATATATATATATATATATATATTAAAATATATATAATATATATAATATATATATATATATATATATCAGTGAAATCAGGAAACAAGTGATTTTAAATAATTTACCAAAGTGCGTCAGGCCAGGACTCGATCCTACGAACCTTGTACCGCCTCCAGAGACAGCACAATGCACGCATCGCCTTACCACTGCGCCACTGATCCTACAGAAAACCAACCACATAGCACGTAGCAATGTGTTTGCCTTGGCCCGAGGACACTCGGTGCAACAAATGACAAAGACAGAGTTTTGTCCCCTCTTATTCATCTCTGCACTATTTAAGTGTAATACAGGTTTGTGGTAGTCTTCAGTTTTATCGGAGCTTCGAATTGGGGTTTTGTGTTTCATTCTGCGTATTCTCATTTTCATATTGTGATGCCTGATATTTTATGGCCACCCTCCACTATTCCTTTTTGCAAACCTTGAGGTAGAATCGGTTGGGCATATGCAATACGGTGATATCTTTCTCGGATCGAGCATCGACCACGATGCAATTAGTTATGCCACAGATCTGATGTACATGAATTTGCAGACCGGAAACGGAATGGTGTAAACATCTGCTCTCGCAGATTATTGTTTATATCCATTTGATGTTTTTTTTCAATATTTTTACGAAAACCTTAGCCTGCGATAGTAGCCCGTAATTTCAAGATTTCCTCCCCTGTCTCCTGTGATAAATATTGACATAATGTAGGCCTTCTTTCGTCTAACAGTCAATTTGCACTCTTGTGGTGAAATTAAAAAAAATAGACATCATCTCTCTTTTGCTCATTCTTCAAAACTCACTATGATATCCCATATCATGTTAATTTTTGGGACAGTATCCAAAAGTAATTTCTTTTATATCCTCTTTAGTTATTCCAGTATCCTTCATGTCAGCTGCCTCTTTGGTATTTAAATCCCTTACGTTTAAAATATGTTTTATTTTTTAAATACTTTAAGTTTCTAGTTTATACTTCACATCTTTCCTCCTCAACTTCATCGCATTTGTCATCCACATTTCTTCTTTGTGTTTTTTTCTTAAACATTCAGTTTACTTTTTACAAACTTGTTCAGAAGATTTAGTTTTACTTTGGTCTTATCATCAATTTGTTTTTCAGTTTCTTTTTCTTGTCTTCTTGCATCTGAATATTTATTTCTGGTCCGTTTCAGTCCTTCTTGATGGGTTTCCTGCCTATAATGTTTTCAAGTGTTTTTTAATAGCTCTCAATCACCTTTTCTTAAACCATTATTTATTATTTATACACATATTCTTATTTTAAATGAACTGTTTGACTTCTATTCCATATATGTTACAGAACTTCTTGGACAAATGATATATATCTGTCCTATTTAGTTTCTCAAAAATAATGACATAACGTTTCGTATTTTCTTTTCTAAAAATATTGGACAACAATATATTTGCTACTTTTGTAAATGAAAGCTTTTTCATAACTTATTTTACCATGTTGAAACTGAATCTGAAGTCAGAATTAACCCATCACGTAGGATGCTGGCAACGTATGTGCTTCTTTACTACTTATATAAACTTGAATACACCTCTGACGAGCGCCTTGTTGCTGTCATCTAACATGCGTTAACATAAATCTTAGGCATCATGTCTGCTTGTCAACGAAAAAAAAAACATGATAAATCGTGTCAAAACTGTGTACAAGAACTACTTCGTTGCAAGATAGGTGATTCAGATAAAACACAGATTCCACACGTATGTTGTAGTGTTTGTACGTCTGGACTGACACAGTGATTGAATGGAAAACGTATATTGATGCCATTTATAGTCCCAATCGTTGGGTGAGAGCCGAAGAATCCCCGGAATTACCGTTACTTCTGCAAGTTAATGTTTACCGGAGAAAAACCAGAACAAGATCACGTATCCAGATTGTGAGGCCACATAGCGAAGACACTCTTACACCTGTTCCACCTCTAGCATGTGACACTGAACGTGACTGTGAACAAACTGAAAACAATGAACTTTGATGCATCTTCAAGAGTTATTTTTTTTCACCACTGCATATAAAGTTGGGCCTAATGAATAACTTTGTAAAATCTATGGATGGTTAAGGTGAAGGATTTTTTTACCTTAAGTAAAAAATTCGAAGAATTGTAACTAACGCAAAACTTAAGGCCGAAGTATTTGTTTGGCCACAAATAAGTGAAGTGTTATACGAGCCTGTCTTCCTATTATAACTGATCCCACTCTAACTGGCTGCATGGGAAGCTTTTAAACAGGTTGTCTAGAGCTTCCTAGGAAGGCATAGAGCAAACAATTATTTAGAGTTTGTGCGAAACATGATAGAAGGCATTAGAGCACTGGGTTGCCGTATGTCTGTGAAAATAAGATTTCTTTGTTCATACCTGAACTTCTTTCCATCCAGTCTTAGTGCTGATAGTGGTGAGGAAGGTGAAAGTTTCCATCAGTGGAAGCAAGAAATTAAAGGCGTTTCAATGTAATATGATGGTGGACTACTCTTGGTTCCTTTAGAGACACGCCACTTTTTTATTATTATTATTAAAGATTAGCCGGTATTCTCCCGGCCCGGGCCTTTTCCAAGTGGTGGCCCGGCCTTGGCTCCCTCTTTAGGGAGTGTCTGAGACCTAAGTCTCCCATGGGAGGAGGCACAAGTACCTCCTCATCTTTGGGACCAACTGTCCCCAGGCCTAGCCACAAGCTAGGCCTCTCTGGTCTGCCATCCCCGCCACAAGGGGGCAAATGGGAATGACAGTCTTATGAGCTAAAGGCTCGGGCTCAGGCACCTACCCTGCCTTAGAAGGGCTGGGCATGGTGTCGATGACACGCCACTGTTAATTATAAGTGTAAAGCCAAAATATTTTTAAATATTTTCTACTTCCAGTGAGAATATGTTACTTATGTTCTTTGAACCATTCTTTAGCAGTTACTTTTTAATGAAGAATAAGTTTTTAATGACTCATTATGTTACCTGTGCTGTAAATTTTGGAGGAACATTATTTATAAATATACAAAATTTGATTTTTTTTTTCACAACTAAAAATCCTGACGTGATAACCACGTTTCCACTTGAAATTTGGAATCATGTTTATATTACATAAAAACATTTATCTCAGTAATAGATCAAACACTGTTGTTGTCTAGTTTATGTAATCTACTAATTTTTATTTATTAGTTTTTTATTTTTTCCTAAGTCATGTTAAAGAGCACATGTTATATCCAGTAGAAAATGATCACTCTTTCCACGCGCATATAAGATGATAATTTCTTTCATTGTTTTAGTACAGACTTGGTCTAGTGTTGACAGTGAGGTGGCAACTTAAGAAACATAAGAACATAAGAAAGAAGGATCACTGCAGCAAGCTTACTGGCCCATGTGAAGCAGGTCCAAGTCCCCCACCGGCCCAAGCCAATGCCCCAACCTAGTCAGGTCAGGTCACATTCACTTAAGGTAGGAGCACGGCATCTGACGTAGTAGCACAAGCTAGACAGGTCCAACTCACACCCACCCACATCCACTCATATATTTATCCAACCTATTTTTAAAACTACACAACGTTTTAGCGTCTATGACGGTACTTGGGAGTTTGTTCCACTCATCCACAACTCTATTACCAAACCAGTGCTTTCCAATATCCTTCCTGAATCTGAACTTTTCCAACTTAAACCAATTGCTGCGAGTCCTGTCTTGGCTAGATATTTGTAGCACGCTATTTACATCCCCTTTATTAATTCCTGATTTCCATTTATACACCTCAGTCATATCCCCCCTAATTCTACGCCTTTCTAGAGAGTGCAGATTCAGGGCCCTCAGTCTATCCTCATAGGAAAGATTTCTGATATATGGGATCAACTTTGTCATCCTCCTTTGTACGTTTTCCAGTGCATTTATATCCATTCTGTAATACGGTGACCAAAACTGTGCAGCATAGCCTAAATGAGGCCTAACCAAGGATATATAGAGTTGAAGAACAACCTGAGGACTTCTATTATTTATGCCTCTCGATATGAAGCCAAGGATTCTGTTCGCTTTATTGCGAACAAGTCTGCACTGTTGTCTTGGTTTTAGATTACTGCTAACCAGAACTCCCATATTCTTTTCGCAAACAGTAATATTAAGAGCTACATATTTTAGTTTATATGTGGCATGATTATTTTCCTGTCCAGTGTTTAGAATTTTGCATTTGTCTATATTAAACTGCATCTGTCACTTCTCCGATCACTGCATCAATCTATTTCAGTCTTCCTGGAGTGCTCTAATATCTTCATTAGAATGAATTTGTCGGCCTGTTTTCGTGTCATCGGCAAACTTCCTATACCGCTATGTATTCCCTCGTCTATGTCGTTTATGTAGCTTGTGAACAACAAGGGGCCCAACACTGACCCCTGTGGAACATCTCTCTTGATGCTTCCCCACTCTGGTTTCTCCGTATTTATGCAAACTCTTTGCTACCTATCTGTCAACCATGCCTCTATCCAGGAAAAAATTTCTCCTACTCCGCGTGCTTTAATTTTCCTCAAGAGTCTCTGATGTGGAACTCTATCAAAAGCCTTATTGAAGTCCATATACTCAGTATCATATTCATTACTATGATCTGCCTCCTCAAATACCTTAGTAAAAAAAGTTAATATATTCTTCAGGCAGGAATGCTCTTATGTAAAACCGTGCTGAGATTCGTTGATCAATTTATGCTTTTCAAGATGGCAACGAATTACCTCGGCAATTATTCATTCCTAAATTTTCCCACTATTGAGGTAAGGCTTATTGGTCTATAGTTTGAAGCTAAGGACCTGACACTTGCCTTGTAAATAGGTATTACATTTGCTATTTTCCACTTATCTGGCACCATGCCAGTTTGTAGTGATATATTGAAAAGATTAGCCAAAGGTTTGTTAAGTTCCTCTTTACATTCCTTTAGAACCCTTGCACACAATTCATCAGCGCCTGGGGATCTGTTAGGTTATAATTTTCTATTTGTCTAAGGACCATGTCACTCGTGACCCTAATCATGTGTTATCGTCCTGTTCTACATAATTTATTATTTCTGGAATATCGCTAGTATCTTCCTGTGTAAAAACTGAGAGGAACTAAGTGTTAAAAATTCTACGCATTTCCTTATCACTGTCCGTGAGCTGACCCGAGTTAACTTTTGAGTAGGCCTATCTTGTCCCTATCCTTACTTCGGTATACCTGAAAGAATCCTTTTGGATTAGTCTTCGATTCTCTTGCAACTTCAACCTCACAATCTCTTTTTGCTCTTCTTATTCCCTCTTTTGACCAATGAGATGTTTTAGTCTATTTTTTAACCATTTAGGATAATTTTTGTTTGATCTGATTTCCCTATTCGGAATATAAAATGTCTGAGCAGCTAGAACTATGCTCTGGAAAACGTCATATTAGCAACCATCACCACCTACCTGACCCATAGTCAGGTCATTCCAGTTCAGCCCACCCTGGTAATTTCTCAGTCCTATGCAACCAGCCAAGTGGAAGTCAGGGACAGAATTTGACTGCCATTTTTAAGGTAATTCCATAATATAATAAAACTTACTTCACTTATCAAGCTAATGCACAAAATCCCCTCGTAATATTTTATTAAATACTTTCTTCATATATCTGCAGTTCCAGCCTCATCAGCTGTTCAGTTAATTTGTTTATTGTTACAATCTTTATTTGACAATTTATTTTTTCTTTACACAGTCACTCATCAATAATATCCTTAGTAAACTATGTAATCCCTCATTTATTCTATCACACTTCTCTTTCTTCCAAGTGTTATTGAATACGTTAACTATTATAAGTTTGTTATGTTGTTATTTTGGATTTTTCTCAGTGAAATGTAGTTTTTGTCTGTTTTGTATTTCAATTTCCCAAGTTGGATTTTCAACTTCCATACTGTCTCTGCTCCAAATTAAATCGTTTCCTCGAACACAATCTCATACAAAACATGTTTTTTTTAAGTTTAGTTTCGATTCATCAGATTTAATCTGTTTTTTCTCATTTATATAAAAGCTTAGTTCTAGTTCTCTGTGGCATGTTCTCACCTTTCTCATAACTTTTCACTTGCCTTTATCCCACTTAATCATCTTTAATGTTTAACTCCAGATTTTTTTGACATATGTGTAATTCTTCTTCTATGATTCTTTCTGTTTATATTTTATATTTTTTTCTGCACAACCAAATATAATCACGTTAACTTGGCCAACAGTTTTCCTCATCAGCTCAAAACTGTATACAAACTCCTTTTTTATTTTGGAATTAATATTTCGGAATTAACCTTTATCACTAGTTACTCTGTCTTATCCTCACTGATTGTGATATAACTCTCATCTGTGTGTGAGCTTTATACTCGTCTAGTTTATTCTCTCTCTCTCTGTCTCTCTCTGTCTGTCTGTCTGTCTCTCTCTCTCTCTCTCTCTCTCTCTCTCTCTCTCTCTCTCTCTCTCTCTCCTTCTCCTCCTCTTCCTCCTCCTCGTAGCTTTTGTTAACATTATCTGCGACATTCTTAGCTAGCTGCATCTTCTGTTTCAGTTCTGTGTTATTCCTTATGATACCAGAATAACTTTTCTATTTTTAATTTTGTACTTTTCCAAGACTTTTTATCTCCCTATGTATGTCATCTTCTTTATTCTTCATTATATCACCCTGCACTTCTAATGTTTCCTGCACTTGCTGCACTGACACCTTTACTATTGCAAGTCAGGTTTTTCAATCAATCTTTCTAATGCCTTTTTTTACCAGTTTACCTTAAAATGCAGATAAGTTTCACTGACCTGAGTCAGTTTATACATAATTTTCTCCTCTGCATTTTTAAGGTACACCGCTCTCGTATTTCGCTCAACTTCCTTCGCTATAATCAGTCTGAGACGTTCTTTCTCCAGTCATTGATGGCTCGCGTCTGTCGGTATGTGTTTGTGTGTGTGTGTGTGTGTGTATGTGTGTGTGTGTGTGTGTGTGTGTGTGTGTGTGTGTGGTGTGTGTGTGTGTGTGTGTGTGTGTCATAGCTCCTGGCCTCGCCTCTTCAATGATCGCTACTAGGTCCCCTCTCTCCCTGCTCCATGAGCTTGATCAGACTTCCCCTTAAAACTATGTATGGCTCCTACCTCCACTACCTCCATTACGTTACTTTCTAGACTATTACACTTTCTGATAACTCTATAACTGAAGAAATACTTCCTAACATCCCTTTGATTCATCTGAGTCTTAAACTTACAAATGTGACCCCTTGATTATGTTTTCCATCTCTGGAACATTTTGTCTCTGTCCACCTTGTCAATTCCTCGCAGTTTTTTATAGGTCGTTATTATGTCTCCCATAACCTTCCTGTCCTCTAGTGTCGTCAGGCCGATTTCCCTTAACCTTTGTTCGTAGGACATTTCCCTTAGCTCTGGAATTAGTCTTGTTGCAAACCTTTGCACTTTCTCTAATTTTTTAAAGTGCATGACCAGGTGTGAGTTCCAAACAGGTGCTGCATACTCCAATATGGGCCTGAACGATTCCTTATTGAGGTGTCGGAACGCTATTTTTAGGTTTGCCAGGCGCCCATATGTTGCAGCATACTCAGCCCAAGATCTTTTTCCTTGAGTGAGGTTTGTAGACTTTGGCCAAAAAGCCTATACTTTGTCTACGGTCATATTTGCCATTCCTCGATCTTCATGATTTTGCATTTGGTGGGGTTAAATTCGAGGAGCCAGTTGCTGGACCAGGTTTGCAGCCTGTCCAGATCTCTTTGTAGTCCTGCCTGATTCTCATCAAATTTAATTCTCCTCATTAACTTCACATCATCTGCAAATAGAGACACTTCTGAATCTGTCCCATCTGTCATGTCATTCACATATAAAAAAAAAAAAGCACTGAGCCTAGGACTGACCCCTGCGTAACCCCGCTCGTCACAGGCGCCCACTCGGACACCTCGTCACGTACCATGAATCGTCGTTGACTCCCTGTCAAGTATTCTTTGATCCATTGCAGTGTCTTTCCTGTTATGCGAGCCTGATCCTCTAGTTTTTGCACTAATCTCTTGTGAGGAACTGCGTCGATGGCCTTCTTGCAGTCTATGAAAATGCAATCTACCCAACCCTCTCTCTCTTGTCTTACTTCTGCTACCTTGTTATAAAACTCAAGTAGGTTTGCGACACAAGATTTCCATTCACTGAAACCGTGCTGGTTGTCGTTTATAAGATCGTTCCTTTCTAGGTGCTCTTCCTCTCTCCTCCTGATAATCCTCTCCATGACTTTGCATACTATGCACCTCAGTGACACTGGTCTGTAGTGTAATGCGTCTTGTCTGTTTCCTTTCTTAAAAATTGGGACTACATTTCCGTATTCCATACCTCAGGTAGTTGTCCAGTTTTAATGGATGTATTGAAGATTGTTGTTAGTGGCACACACAGCGTCTCTCTAAGGACCCACCAAGAGATGTCTGGTCCCACAGCTCTTTAAGTATCTAGTTCACTTAGCAGCGCCTTCACCTTCTCCTCAGCTGCATGTATTTCGTCCAGCACTTTTTGGTGTATTCCTTTTTGGTGTACCCCCCCTATTCTGACTTTCTGGAGTCCTTTCTGTCTCCACTGTCAATACTTCTTTAAATGTCATATTGAGCTACTCACATACCTATTGGTCATTTCTGGTGAGCTCCCCACTTTTGCTTCCTCAACCTGATTACCCAGTCCTTGACTGTTGTTTTCCTCCTGATATGGCTATACAACAGCTTTGTGCTATGTCGTTGTTGTGCTGTTGCTGGGTCTCCCTCCTTATCTGTGCATACTTGTTTCTGGATCTTTGACTAATCTCTTTATTTTCATGGCTCCTTTGTCTTCTGCACTTTTTACATTCTTTAGTGCCCTCAAATTTTGCCTTCCTCACCTCCGGGTAAACCATGGGCTCGTTTTGGTCTTTCCATTATTTCTGTTGCCCTTAGGAACCAACCTCTCCTCTGCCTCCACGCATTTTGTTGTCCCGCAGTCCATTATTTCGTTTCTTGATTTTCCTACAAATTCTCTTTCCCACTGAACCTCTTGCAGGAAGTTCTTCATGCCTGTATTTTGGCTTTTTCAATTCTACTCCTGTTACCCTCTCCACATGTATCTCTACTATGTATTGTAAAGCTCAGAACCACGTTATCACTTGCTCCGAAGGACCTATAATATGTGATGTTCTCGATGTCCAAGCTACTTACTGTGAATACAAGGTTCAGTCTTTCTGGTTTATCCCCGCCTCTCTCTCTGGGGGTTGTGCCCTTAATATGTTGATACAGGGAATTTTTTCCGGGTCCCCCAACCCTATCATCTTGGCTTCCATGTGTTTGGAAATCACACTTTAAATTAAATAGCTTTGCTTTTCGGGCGTGAGTCTTTTGGCCCCCTCAGTTTAGAGGGGCCCCAACCATTGCTCTGTTGTTTTCATCATATTCTTCTCTTGCCCCTTTTGCAGTTCTTGGGGAAGGGTTCACATCATTTGAAATTTTCCCCACTTTGGGGGCCCCCAGACTAAATTGTTCCAACTATGAACCCTTTTCCCCCAATTCCATCCATTCTTTCCTTTTTCCTAAAATTCCACATGGGTTTTTTATTAAAACACGCAACCCCTCCTCCCCCTCAACTCCCCCCTATTTTTTCCTTGGAAAATTTTGATACCCAGGGGGGAAGATTATGTCTTTTAAATCATCCCAGTAAACTTTCTTTTTCTACAAGTGTTATTTTTTGTCCCTGATTCTTTCTTTCCCCACTCCTAACATTTATTTTTTAAATTCCACAGTCGCATCCAAAAAACCTTAAATTTTTTCTAAAAACTGGGGTTTCGGAAAAAAAATTTTGGGGGTTGGGGGAAAAAAGGGAAAAAAACCTTTTGGGGGAAAAAACTATGGTGGATTGCAGTGAAAGGGGGAATTTTGGGGTTGGGAGATTGGGGCAGTGGGTACAGGCATGGGTTTTGGGTTAAATTTTTTGGGTTGCATTTTTGTTGTCGGGGTTTTGAAGGCCTTCTGTAGGTGGTTTGTGGGGGTTTTGTTATTTGCTCTTCCTCCTGGTTTGGGTTATTTCCCCGTTTTTGTCTTTCCCTTTCTCTTTCCTTTTTTGCATTTTTGTACCCTTTCTTTAAAGTTTCTGCCTTTCCTTTTGTGTTGGAGGAAAACCCCCCCTGGTAGGGCCAAATTTATACCCCTTAGTCGTGCTTTCCCAGCGGAAACCCTGTTTCGAGCCAAATTTTTCCCCTTTAAAAAATCATTTTAAACGGCCCTTTTTTTTTTCCTTTGCAAACCCCCCTTGTTTCAAAAAAATTTTGTCAGTTAAATAAATGTCGTCCTTCCTATTGCTTTCATGTTTTTTTGGCTTTCAATTGTTTTTTTTTCCCCCCCGTTTTCCCTTGCTTCAAAAGGGTTTTCCCTTCATTTTTCCTGGGGGCCCAGGGAACAAAACTGACCTTTTTCCCTTTTCATTTTCCCCACTGCATTTCCCTTTGCTCCCCTGCAGCTTTCTTTTTTTTCAATCTTTCCCTCTATCTGATGTACCTGTGCTCGGGGGTCTTTCATATACCCTTCTCAGTTTTTTCTTGGGCACCACGTGGGTGTTGGGTTTTGTGGGATTAGCTCTTTTTTTTTTCTTAAGTCCCCCCCGTTTGTTCCTGATTTTGCCCCTTGTCTTTTTCGGGTTTTTAAAGAGGTCTGATAGACCTTTGCAATTTTTTTTAAACTACTTTTTTCCCCTCCATTTTTCCCATTTGTGAGGGGTTGTAGAAATTCGTGATGTCTTGCCAATACTGCTCTTTGTTTTTTTATACTGTTTCGGGATTCTTCATTTCCTCTTCTAAGCTTCTTGGGCCTCTGCTGCTGTAGCTTGAAAGCCCCCTTTTTTACTGCTCTCTCCATCTATCCTCTCCTCCTTTTTTCTTGCTAAGCTTTTAGAAACCCAGTTTTCCACTCTTGTTCCCTTTTCATTAGCTCTGCCCCCCCAGTTTTCCCTTTCCCCAGACTCTCATCCGTCCCCTGGTTTTCCGTCCTGAGAGTGTTCTTGTGAGAGAGAGGGAGTGTGTGGTGTGTGTGCTAACCTAGTTGTAATCACCTAGTTGGAGGGTTTCAGGGGGTTTGATTCCAAGTCCTGGCCCGCCTCCCTTCCCGGTCCTACTAAAGGGCACTCTCCCTGAAAACCCTGGGGCTTTTTTATATCTCGCCTAAAGGTAGGGTTGGGGTCCTTTCCCCCACTCCCTCGCTTCCCAAACTATTCCACTTCCCGACTACTTGTGGTGAAGAAAAATTCCTAACATCCCCGTGGTTAATCTGTGTCTTAACTTCCCAAAATGTATCCCCCCCCGTTTTGTGTCCCAAATTTGGAAAACCGGGCTTTGTCCACTTTGTCAATTCTCTCAGTATATTTTACAAACGTTTTCATGTCCCCCCCCCATCTCCCCCTGTCCTCCAGTATCGTCGGTTGATTTCCCTTAACCTCTCCTCGTGGGGGCTTTCCTCCCTTTGCTTTTGGGGGTTGTCTTGGGTTGGGAAAAAAATTTTCACTTTCTAAGATTCTTCACGGGGGTTGGCTAGGTGTTTTGGGTTTCCCAAAAAAATGGGCCGCATATCCAATTTTTGGGCCTAAAAATACACGGTTTTCGGGTCCGAATGGGTTTTTTCCCCCTTAAGATGTTTGGAATCTGTTCTGAGGGTTTTGCCAGGGCCCCTATGCGCACCCGTTATTTGGTTGATGTGCGCTTAAAGGGGATGTGGCCCCGGTGTTTTCCCCACCCCAAGATTTTTTTTCCTTTAGGGGAAAGGGTTTTTAGTTTTCTTTGGGCCCCCCGACTGTAATCCGTTTTGCGGTCTTCTTTGCCCTTCCCCAAACTTCATGGGGCTTTGCACTTTTGGGGGGGTTGGAAAATCCAGTTTTGGCAATTGCTGGACCAGGTCCCGCAGCCTGTCCCGATCCCTTTGTAGTTTTTTGGCCCGGTCATTTGATCAGGGGAATTCTTCCATCAACTTATGTAGTGCAAAAAAGGGGGGCTCTTCGGAGTCTATTCCTTCTGTTTGTGTTCACAAATTTCCAGGAAAAAAAAGCACTTGGGCCTAGGACTGAATCTGTGGGACCCGCTGGTCACAGGTGCCCACTCCCGGGCCCTCGCCAAAATTTCCCTGACTCGCTGCTGTCTTTTTTTTTCCTTTTTACAAAGTATTCCCGAAACCATTGTAAATGCCTTCCCTGTTATCCCGGGTTGGGCCTCCCGGTTTTTTTCACAAAACTCTTGTGTGGAAATGTG
>NC_069404.1:47997805-48000305 GCF_026875155.1 Cherax quadricarinatus
TTTCTATGTTCACTTTAAAACTTTCTCCCTTTACACACATTCCCAAACTCATCCACTAACCTTTGCAATTTTTCTTTAGAATCTCCATAAGCACAGTATCATCAGCAAAAAGTAACTGTGTCAATTCCCATTTTGAATTTGATTCCCCAATATTTAATCCCACCCCTCTCCCAAACACTAGCATTTACTTCTTTTAAAACCCCCTTCTATTTTTAACTGACAAATCCATACTTTCCCTAGGCTTTCTTAACTTGTTTAACTCACTCCAAATTTTTTTCTTATTTTCATTAAAAATTTCTTGACAGTGCCACTTCCACTCTATCACCTGCTCTCCTTTTGCACTCTCTCACTACTCTCTTCACCTTTCTTTTACTCTCCATATACTTGCTCTTTTAAAAACACTTCTGCTTTGTAAAAACCTCTCATAAGCTAACTTTTTCTCTTTTATCACACACTTTACTTCATCATTCCACCAATCCCCCTTCTTACCTCCTCCCCCCGCCCTCCTATAACCACAAGGCTTCTGCCCCACATTCAAATTTACTGCATTTTTAAAACTATTCCAACCCTCTTCAACCCCCCCACTACTCATCTTGCACTAGCCCCCTTTCTCCCAATAGTCGCTTTATATCTCACCGAACTTCTCCTCCCTTAGTTTATACACTTTCACCTCCCTCTTACTTGTTGTTGCCACCTTCCTCTTTTCCATCTACCTCTTACTCTAACTGTAGCTATAACTAAATAATGATCCGATATATAGTTGCCCCTCTAAAAAACATGTACGTCCTGGAGCCTCCCCATCAACCTTTTATCCCCCAATACATAATCTAATAAACTACTTTCATTACGTGCTATATCATACCCTGTATATTTATTTATCCCTTTTTTAATAAAAATATGTATTACTTATTACCAAATCTTTTTCTACACAGAGCTCAATTAAAGGCTCCCCCATTTACATTTACCCCTGGCCCCCCAAATTTACCTACTACCCCCTCCATAATTTATTTTTCCCCACTTTAGCATTGAAATCCCCAACCACAAGTACTCTACAACTTGGTTCAAAACTCACCACGCATTCACTCAACATTTCCCCAAAAAACTCTCTCTTCCTCTACACTTCTCTCTTCTCCAGGTGCATACACGCTTTTATAACCCCCTTTTCACATTCCAATCTTTATTTTACTCCACATAATCCTTGAATTAATACATTTATAGTTCCTCTTTTCCTGCCATTTGCTTATCCTTCAACATTATTGCTACTCCTTCTTTAGCTCTAAAATCTATTGTGAAACCCAGACCTAACCCCATTTTTCCTCTCCACTGAAACTCTCCCACCCCTTCGCTTTGTTTCACTTAAAGCCAGGACATCCCGCTTCTTCTCATTCTAACATCCACAATCATCTCTTTCTTATCATTTGCACAACAATCACGACACATTCAGACTTCCCACTTTGACAATTTTCTTCTTATTCTTTTTAGTAATCTTTACAGGAAAAGGGGTTACTAGCCATTGTTCCGGCATTTTAGTTGACTTTTAACACACGCATGGCTTACGGAGGAAAGATTCTTATTCCACTTCCCCATGGATATAAAAGGGAAAGTAATAAGACCAAGAACTATTAAGATAAAATCAAAGAAAACTCAGATGAGTGTGTATAAATAAACGTGTACATTATGTGTTGTGTGACCTAAGTGTAAGTAGAAGTAGCAAGACATGCCTGTAATCTTGCATATTTATGAGACAGGACAAAAACCAGCAATCCTACCATCATGTAAAACAATTACAGGCTGTCGTTTTACACTCACTTGGCAGGACGGTAGTACCTCCCTGGGTGGTTGCTGTCTACCAGTCTACTACCTACATATATATATATATATATATATATTATATATATATATATATATATTATATTATATATAAAATATAGGGAGGTACCACCTCTAGAACTGTCATGGGGACCCTCATCCTCAGAAAAAAAAAATAAACTTGCTTCAGGGAAAACTCAAGATTCTCCCTGAAGCTGTTTGAGAATTTTCTCCTACCACCCCTATATTATGTATATATATTTTATTTAAAGACAAAATACATTGACGAAACATTCACAAAAATATGATAACAAGTAAAACAACATAGGTAAACTCAGAGCTACATCTCGAATACTTCGTCCAGCTCCCTGCGGTGGGCCGCGTGCCCAGAATGCTGCAGGCATTTCCTCTCTGGATCGCAACACTGAGTCTCTGAAAGAGGAAGCTGGTCGCCCTGTGGTCCTTGGTTTCTGTGATGAGCTTTTCACCCAGCTCTTTGAGGAACTTTAGAGCACACTTGCCCCATTGCTCCAAGGGTCTCCGACCTATTGGAATGAAGTTATAGCAAGGGGGAAGGTCTTCATATTTTCGGATCTTCTGGGTCTCCCTGTATATATATTATATATATATATATATATATATATTATATATATATAATATATTTATATATATATTATATATATATATACAT
>NC_069404.1:48005305-48022805 GCF_026875155.1 Cherax quadricarinatus
TATACTCCCCCCAAGAACTTTCTCCTTAAAGGAGGTTTGCAGCTTTGGCCACCTGGGGCCTATATTGCTGCGTTTTGTGCTCCCCCCTACTTCAGATTTTGCATTTGGGGGAAATTTAATTCGAAAAAAGCCGTTGCGGGACAGGTGTCCAGTCCGTCCAGGTCTCTTTGAAGTCTTCCCCGGTCGCATTGTTTATTTCCCTCTTTTAACTTCAATATTGCGAACGGGGGCATTTCTGAGACTATCCCTTCCTCATGTCGTTAATTACCGAAAATAGCATGGCCTAGGACTGCCCCTTGTTGACCCCCTCGTCACAGGTGCCCACTGTGATACCTCATCACGTACCAGCTCGTTGTTGCCCCCGTCAGGTATTCTCTGACCACTGCAGTGCCTTCCTGTTATACGCGGCTGATCCTCTAGCTTCTGCATAACCTCTTATGAGGAACTGTTTCGAAGGTTATGCATTCAAGAAATGCAACAACCCCCCCCCTCTCTTGATTTATTCTGTTATTTTATATAAAAACTCCGAGGGTTTTTGTGACAAGTATTTGCCTTCCATGATTGTCGTTTATAATCTTGTTTTTCCCAGGTGCTAGACACTCTCCCCCTCTAATCTTCTCCCCCTGACTTGCATACTATACAGGCAGTGCATGGCGAAATTTGTGCCTCTTTTGTTCCTTTTTTAAAAAAAAGGGAGTACGTTTGCCGTCTTCCTTTCCTCAGGTGTTGGTTGGGGTAATGAAGGGGGGTGTGAAAGGGGTGGGGTGTGAAGAGTGGTGGGGGGGGTGGAGGTGTTGGGGTGGGGGGGGAAGGGTGGTGGGGGGTGATTGAGAGTGGTGGGGTGATGAAAGGAGGTGGGGAGAGGGGGTGTGGGTGGTGAAGGGGGGTGGGTGATGGGATAAAAGTGTGATGGAGGGGGGGTGGGGTGTGGAGGGGGTGGGTGATGGACGGTGGTGGGGGGATGAAAGGGTGGTGGGGGAGATTAAGGTTGGGGGGGAGGGGGAATGATGGTTTGGGGAGTGGGGTGATGAAGGATGGTGGGGTGTGGGGGTTTGGGGGGGTGAGAAGGGTGGTGGGGTGATGAAGGATGGTGGGTGATGAAGGGTGGTGGGGTGATGGAGGATGGGGAGGTGATGAAGGATGGGGAGGTGATGAAAAGGTTTGGTGGGGTGATGAAAGGGTGGTGGGGGATGAAGGGTGGTGAGGGGGAAGGATGTTGGTGTGATGAAAGGGGTGGGGGGATGAAGGGTGGGGAGGTGATGAAGGAGGCTGTGTGATGAAAGGGTGGTGGGTATGAAGGATGGGTGGGGTGAGAAGGGTGGTGGGGTGTGGGGGATGGTGAGTGATGAAGGATGTGAGGTGATGAAGGGTGGTGGGGGATGAAGGGTGTGGGGGATGAAGGATGGGGGGGAGTGATGAAGGATTGTGGGGGGATGAAGGGGGGTGAGGTGAGAAGGATGGCGGTGGATGAAGGGTGGTGGGGTGTGAAGATGGTGGGGGGGATGAAGGATGGTGGGGTGAAAAGGGTGGGGTGGATGAAGGTGTTTGGGGTAAAAGGATTTGGGGGGGGGGTGAATTTATATGAAGGGGGTTGGTGTGATGAAGGGTGGTGGGGTGAGAAGGATGGTGGAGTGTGAAAGGGTGGTGGGGTGATGAAGGATGGTGGGTGATGAAAGGGTGGGGGGTTTAAAGGGATGGTGGTGTGATGAAGGATAGTGTGATGAAGGGTGGTGGGGTGATGAAGGTGGGGGGGGCGAAGGATGATGGGTGATGAAGGATGGTGGTGTGATGAAGGGGGGTGGGGGGGGATTTTGGGGGGTGGGGTTTTCGAAAGGTGAGGTGTGATGAAGGATGGGGGGTGTGATGAAGGGATGGTGTGATGAAAGGTGGGGGGGTGATGAAGGATGGGGGTGACGAAGGATGTGGTGTGTGAAAGGATGGTGGGGTGTGAAGGGTGGTTTTGGAAAATGCGAAGGTTGGGGATGGGGCGAAGGATGGTGAGGTGATGAAAGATGGTGGGGTGATGGGATAGTGGGGTGTGAGGATGGTGGGGGGGGATGAAAGGGTGGTGGGGTGATGAAGGTGGTGGGTTGATAAGGATGGTGGGTGAGAAGGATGGTGGAGTGGCGAAAGGTGGTGAGGTGATGAAGGATGGGGGTTGATGAAGGTAGTGGGGTGATGAAGGATGGTGGTGTGATGAAGGATAGTGGGGGGATGAAGGATGGTGGTGGTGATGGGGGGTGGGAGGGTGACGTAGGCTTGTGGGGGGGAAGGGTGGTGGGGGGATGAAGGGTGGTGAGGGGGTGAAAGGGTTGTGGTGTGAGAAGGATTGTGAGGGAGAAGGGTGGGGAGGTGTGAAGCAGGGGGGGATGAAAAGGTGGGGTGTGAAGGATGGTGAGGTGATGAAAGGGGGGTGAGGTGTGAAGGATGGTGGTATGGAAGGATGGTGTTTTGATGAAGGGTGGGGGGTGTGAAGGATGGGGGAGGTGATGAAGGATTGTGAGGTGTGAAAGGGTGGTGAGGTGATGAAAGGTTGTGGGGGGATGAAGGTGGTGAGGGGATGAAGGTAGCGGTGTGATGAAGGGGGGGGGGGGTGATGAAGGATGGTGGGGGGGAGAAGGATGGGGGGTGATGAAGGGTGGTTTAGGGGATGAAGGATGGTGGTTTTTGATGAAGGATTGTGGGGTGATGAAAAAGGGGGTGAGGTGATGAATGATGGTGGTGTGATGAAGGTGGTGGGGTGTGAAGGATGGTGGGGTGAGAAGGATGTGGTGTGTGGGAAAGGGTGGTGGGTGAGAAGGTTTGGGGTTATGAAGGATGGTTTGGGGTGAGAAAGGGGGGTGAGGTGATGAAAGAGGTGAGGAGGGAAAGGGGGGTGAGGTGTTGAAGGATGGTGGGTGATTCAGAATGGGGGGGAAGAAAGATGGGGGGGTGATGAGGATGGTGGGGTGATGAAGGTTGTGGGGTGTTAGGGTGGGGGGGATGAAAGGTGGGGGGTGATGAAGGATTGTTGGGTGATGAAGGGGTGGTGAGGGAGATGATGGTGGTTTTTTGTGAAGGATGGTGGGTGAGAAGGATGGGGGGGTGTGAAGGTGATGGGTGTATGAAGGTGGTGGGGGGGATGAAAGGGTGATGGGGTTATGAAGGGGGTGGGGTGTGAAGGGTGGTGAGGTGTTTAAAAGATGGTGAGGTGATGAAAGGGTTTGGGGAGGGTTGAAGGTGGTGGGGGGATTTAGAAGGTGGGTTGATGAAAGATGGTGGGGTGATGAAAGGGTGGTGGGGGGATAAGGATGGTGGTGTAATGAAGGTGGTGGGGTGATAAAAAAAGGTGGGGAGATGAGGGTGGTGGTGTGATGAAGGTGGTGGGAGATAAGGATGGTTTGGGGTTTTATGAAGGATGGTGGGGTGATGAAGGATGTTGGGGTGATGAAAGGGTGGTGGGGTGATGAAGGATGGTGGGGTGATGAAGGATGGTGGTGTAAAAGAAGGTGGTGGTGTGGTGAAGGATAGGTGTGAAGGGGGTGGGGTGTGAAGGGGGGTTGGTGGGGTGACGAAAGGTGATGGAGTGTGAAGGATGGTGGTGTGAGAAAGGGGGGGTGGGTTTTATGAAGGATGGGGGGTGTGAAGGGTGGTGGAGTACGAAGGGTGGTGGAGGACGAAGGATGTGAGGTGATGAAAGGGTGGAGGTGTGATGAAAGGATAGTGGGGTGTGAAGGATGGTGGGGTGTGAAGGATGGTGGGGTGATGAAGGAAATTTTGGGGGTGAAGGATGCTGGAGGGCGAAAGGATGGTGAGGTGATGAAGGGTGGTGGTGTGATGAAGGAAATGGGGTGATGAAGGATGGTGGGGGTGATGAAGGATGGTGGGTGAGAAGGATTTTGGGGTGTTTAAGGATCTGGGTGGCGAAGGGGGTGAGGGAGAAGGTGGTGGTGGATGAAGGATAGTGGGGTGATGGGATGGTGGGGGTGATGAAGGATGGTGGGGTGATGAAGGGTGGTGGGGGGACGAAGGAGGTGGTGTGATGAAGGGGTGGGGGTGTGTGAAGGTGGTGGGGGGGATGAAGGGGGGGGGGGTGACGAAGGGTGGTGTAAAAAATGACGAAAGGGTGGTGAGGTGATGAAGGAGGGGGGGTGATGAAAGATGTGGGGTGATAAGGATGGCGGGGGGGGAGAAGGAGGTGGTGTGATGAAGGATAGTGGGGGGTATGAAGGGGGAGTTGATGAAGGATGGGGGGGGTGATGAAAGGTGGTGGGGTGATGAAGGGTGTGGAGTAATGAAGGATGGTGGTGTGATGAAGGATGGTGATGAAAAGGGGGGTGGGGTGACGAAGGATAATGGTGTGTGAAGGTGGTGTTGATGAAGGATGGGTTTGGTGTAATAAAAGTATGGTGGGGTGATGAGGGGGTTGAGTGACGAAGGGGGTGGATTTCGAAGGATGGTGCGGGGGGATGATGGATGGGGGGGGTTTTTAAGGAAGGTGGTGTGAGGGAATATGGTGGTGTGAGAAGGATTTTTGGGGTGATAAGGAGGGGGTGATAAGGATGGTGGTGTGATAAAAAATAGTGAGGTGAGAGGATAGTGGGGTGATGAAGGATGGTGCGTGATGAAGGTGTGGGGTGATGAAGGATGGTGGGGGGATGAAGGATGGTGGGGTGGCGAAGGAGGGGTTTGGTGATGAAGGATGCTGGTGTGTGAAGGGTAGTGAGGGGAGAAGGATGGTGGGTGATGAGGGTGTGGGGGGATGAAGGGGGTGGGGGGGGTGATAAAGGAGGTGGGGTGATGAAAAGGGTGGTGGGTTGATGAAGGATGGTGGGGTGATGAAGGTGGTGGGTGATGAGGTGGTGGGGGGTGATGAAGGGTGGTGGGGGGACGAAGGTTTGGGGGGGGATGAAAAGGGTGGTGGTGTGTGAAAGGATGGTGGGGGATGAAGGGTGGTGGGGTGATAAAGGTGGTGGGGTGATGAAGGATGGGGGTGTGATGAAGGATGGTGGGAGATGAAAGGGTGGGGGGGGTGTGAAGGATGTGGGTGGATGAGGAGGTGGTGTGATGAAGGATGGTGGGGTGTTAAGGGTGGTGGGGTGCGAAAGGTGGTGAGGTGATGAAGGATGGTGGTGTTTATGAAAGGGTGTGGTTTTGTTGAAGGTATGGGGTGATGAAGGGTTAGGGTGATGAAGGATGGTGGGGTGTGAAGGATGGTGAGGTGATGAAGGATGGTTTGGGGTGATGAAGGTTGGGTGGGGTTTTGAAGGTGGTGGTGTGAGAAGGATGGTGGTGTTTTTGAAGGATGGGGGGGTGTGAAGGTGGGGGGTGTAAAGGTGGTGGGGTGATGAAGGTGGTTTTTGTGATGAAGGATGGTGGGTGATGGGAAAGGATGGTGGGGTGCGAAGGGGGGGTGGGGTGCGAAGGAGGTGAGGTGATTTAAAGGTGGGGGGTGTGATGAAGGATCGTGGTGTGATGAAGGTAGTGGGGGTGATGAAGGTGTTAGGGTGAGAAAGGGTGGTGGGGGGATGAAGGATGGGGGGGTGTGAAGGATGGGGGGTGATGAAGGATGGTGGTTGTGATAAGGAGGTGGTGTTTTGAAGGTGTGGTTGGGTGAAGGATGGTGGTGTATGAGGATGGTGGGGTGTGAAGGATGGTGGTGTGATGAAAGGATGGTGGGGTGATGAAAGGTGGTGGGGTGTGAAGGATGGTGGTTTTTGATGAAGGATGGGGGTGTGATGAAGGTTTTGGGGGGGGATGAAGGGGGTGGGGTGGAAAGGATGGTGGGGGGGGGAAAGGATGGTGGTGTTTATGAGAGATGCTGGGATTTAGAATGGTGGGGGTCGAAGGGTGGTGGAGTGAGAAGGATGGGGAGGTGATGAAGGGGTGGTGTTGAAGGATGGTGGTGTGGGTGAAGGATGGGGGGGGAAAGGATGGTGGGGGGGTGATGAAGGGTGGTGGGGTGATGAAGGTGGGGGGGGGTGATGAAGGTTGGTGGGGTAATGAAGGGGTGGGTGTGAAGAGTGGTGGTGTGATGAAGGATGGTGGTGTGTGAAGGATGGTGGGGGTGTTGAAGGATGGTGGGGGATGAAGGATGGGGGGGATGAAGAGTGGTGGTGTGATGAAAGGGTCGTGGGGTGTGAAGGTGGGGGGGTGATGAAGGATGGTGGGGGTTTTGAAGGATGGTGGGGGATGAAGGATGGTGGGGTGATGAAGGTGGGGGGTGATGAAGAGTGGTGGTGTGATGAAAGGGTGGGTTGTGATGAAGGTGGTGGGTGATGAAAGGATGGGGGGGTGATGAAGGTGGTGGTGTGTGAAGGTGGTGTTGTGATGAAGGATGGTGGGGGTGAAAAGGGTGGTGGGGGGTGATGAAGGATGGTGGGGGATGGGAAAGGGTGGGGGGGGATGAAGGATGGTGGGGGGGATTTAAGGATGGTGGGGGATGAAGGGTGGTGGGGTGACTTGGGTGGACGGGTCCCAGACCGTTCCACCCCTGAGACCAGGTCCCAATAATTTTGAGTTGTAACAGTTACGAAGATCAAAGGTGACGAAAACTAAGCAGCCATACCGTCTTCTTTTCTCTCTCTTTTTTTTGTGTTTCAAACTAAGAGTGTTTCTACTTCAGTACGTTTCACAGTAGGGTTTTCCCCAAAAATTATAAACATAATAAGAAGAAGGAAAAACTGCGAAGGCCCAGGCCCCTGCGAGGCAGGGCCAAATTCCTACCGGTTAAGAATGCACCCAACCTAGTCAGGTCAGGTCACATTGTAACTATATATTTGCTTATCTTTAAAGCAATTTTCATAACACATAGTACAAAAACTTAATATAATGTCTTCGGTTAATGCATATATACCTTTCAACGTTGAAAGTGCAATAATCTACCAAACTACGAGGCAGATTTCAATTCAGATGTGTTGTTGTTGTTGATAAATACACACCTGAATGAAGCATTTTCACTCTTTACAAACTATTTATTAAAATAACTATAAACAATTTATTAACAGAAAAAAGTGTTATAATTGCGCAACATACAAACAGGGAAGAGGACGAAGTAGTAACCAGCTATGAGCAAAATATATTATTTAGATAATTTATTTTACTTCATTAATGTTTAAGTGATGTACGATCATGTTCCAAACTGGAGCCATTTAGGAAGGAATGATCACTGATGGAGTGATGTTCTTGTGAAGGATGCAGTCTGAGTGTGAGTACTGGTAGTCGCGCATCTTGTGGAATAAAAGCTGCCGTCTCACTGAACTCCAGGTGTAGCCAAGTGTGTTACTTTGATAACATTGGCTATGAACAATGTTGAAGGCTCAGAGGGGATAACAGATTCAACGAAATGGGTCCAGGTGAGAGATAACTCACCTTGCACGGTTCTCTGTTTTGCCCAGAAGTCGCAGATGAGGCAAGTTTGAAGTTGGCAGGAAATCCGATGAAGTGGAGGATACTCAAGGTGAGAGTGCGTTGTGCCTCGTACAGAGTTATTTAGCCTCTGTTGTCATGCAGGTACAAGATACACCTTAGTGCTGTGAACTTCTTGGGCGCCTTGCTTGCAAGATTTACCATGAGATTTTTCATAGACATTTTGGAATTAAATTTTACTCCGACGATACCCACTTCGTCCCTGGGTACCAACACTATTTTACTCATTATTACCACAACTGCAACGGAAGTAACATCATGCTGCCTAAATACCGTCATCATTTGTGTTTCCTCAGAAGGGAATGTAACCTACCTGTGTTTCTAAGCTGGTAATTAATATGCCCGAAAGCATGGGATCTCCTGCCTTTTAATAGTACCGTAAATGTTGGAGTACAGACATCTTCATATGTACGGGATTCTGGGATGAGGTGAAGTAGGTCATTGAAGTAAACATTCCATAACAGTAGACCAAGGACACGTCCTTGTGGATCACTGACACCGACTGAGTGGCTTGCAGACTTTGCTTCGTTGAGAACTGTTCTTGAAGGTAATCACTAAGGTGTAGTACGGAGCCAGAGACTAAGTGCTGGCAGTTTTGCAAAGAGTCCCGTGTACTATACAATGTCGAAGATATTAGTATTAGTAATGTCCAGTGCTGATACACAGATGATTTTGGATTCATCAAATGACTGGTGTCACTTAGTGCAAAGGTTTAATAAGAGATCAGCTCCAGAGTGGCCGTTTCTGAATCCCCATTGACGGTCGCTAAAAAGCGAATAATAGTAAAACAACAACAAAAAAAAATGGCATCATTTTCCGCCAGATTATTTTATCAAAAATTCTGCCAGAGATTGACAGGAGCGACACTGGTCTGCAGTGCAGATTATTGCACGCTCCTGTTTTGCCATTTTGCACAGGGAAGATTATTTATTCCCCCTCCATCTCTTGCGGTTAGTTCTGCCTCTCAGAGCTTGTTTCTACTTTGTTATAAATCCTTCCTCAACCTATCCTTCTCTTCCTCGTCTTCTCATGTCTCTCCTCTTCCTTCCCTCTCCTTCATCTCCTCTTATCCATCATGGCAGGATCAACAACGAATAACATTGATTTAGTACCGAAGTGCACTGTTGTTGTCACTGACACGGTCACTTGAATACCAGGATACCAGGACGCATGAATTCCTGCATACCAAGACGCATGGATACCTGGACTCCTGAATACCTAGACGCCTGGATATCTGGACGCCAGAATACCTGGACGCTTGGATATCTGGACGCCTACGTGCCTGGACTCCTTGATACCTGGACTTCTTAAAACCCGGACGCCTGGATACCTGGACACATGGATGCCTGGGACGCATAGATACCTCGACGTCAGGATGCCTCGACGCCTGGATACCTGAACCCCTTGATACGTGGACGTCTGGATACCTGGACGCTTGAATACATGGATGTCTGGACACCTGGACGCCTGTTTATCAGGACGGCTGGACGCCTGGATGCTTGCATGCCTGGGTATCTGGACATGTCACATATGGATACCTGGATGCCTGGACACCTGGATATATTGGTTCCTTGGACGCCTGGATACCTGGGACGCCTCGCTACCTCGACACCTGGATACCTGGGACGCCTGGCTATCTCGACGCCTGGATACCTGGACTCCTTGATACATGAACTCCTGGACACCTGGCTACCAGGACGCCTGGATACCTAGACGCCTGGATGAATGGATACCTGGATGTCTGAATACATGGATGACTGAATACCTGGATACCAGGGCGCATAGATTCCTGGACGTCTATATATCTGGACGGCTGGACACCTGGTTACCTGGATACCTCGACGCCTGGATTAATGGATACATGGACGCCAGGATGTCTGGACGCCTGGATGAATGGATGCCTGGATACCTGGACGTCTGGATACCTCGACGCATGTATGATTGGATACCTGGATGCCTGAATACATGGATGTCTGGATACCTGGATGCCAGGGCGCATAGAATCCTGGACATCTATATATATGGACACTTGTTACCTGGATGCCTGGATAACTGGATGCCTGGATAACTGGATGCCTGGATAACTGGATGCCTGGATAACTGCATGCTGGGATGCTTGGATGAGTGGATACCTGGATGCCTGGATACCTAGAGGCCTAGATGAATAGATACCTGGAGGCCTGGATACCTGGACGCCTAGATATCTGCACGCCTGAATACCTGGACGCCTGAATTCCAGGACTCTTGGATACCTGGACGATGGACGTCTGGATGCCTGGAATTCTGGATACGTCGTCGCCTGGAAGCCTGGAAAAGCTGGGAGGCTGGACGACTGGAAAGCTGGTCGCCTGAACGGCATGGTGGTAAAGCTGGAAGGCTGGACGGCTGATAGGCAGGAAGGCTGGAAGGATGATAGGCTGGAAGGCTGATAGGCTGGAAGGCTGGACGGTTGAAAAGTTGGAATGCTGGAAGACTGGAAGGTGAGAGGCTGGAAGACTGGACGGCTGAAAGGTTGGAAGGCTGGAATGCTGGATGGGTGATAAGCCGGAATGCTAGAAGGCTGGAAGGCTGGAATCCTGGAAGGCTAATAAGCTGGAAGGCTGGAAAGCTGATAGCTGGCTAATATTTCTTAATGTTTCGCTCGAGACATGGTCATGATGGTAACTGATGTTGTTAGAAGGGCACAGCTCCACTGACCCGAATCAGTTAGTAAAACGTGGGTTAGCCGTTCCGTAGAGTTTCGACCAGACTGCTGGATGACACTACCATCATCATAATCAACTCAAGAGGTAAGCCTGAAAGGGCAATACAACGCTGCTTCTGTAATCTAAAATCCATCCTCGTGCATGCGTATTACACACACGGAACACACATGGTAACACGAGGGTGCTGAAGTGGAGGAAGTAGTACCTGAGACACAAGGTATGTATAGTGTACCTGAGAGACACAAGGTATAGAGTACTTGAGAGACACAAGGTACAGAGTGCTTGAGATACACAAGGTATAGAGTACCTGAGAGACACAAAATACAGAGTACCTGAGAGACAAGGTATTGAGTACATAGTGACATTAGGTATAGAGTACATGAGAAGCATCGTGCGCTGCAAATGTAGTCAGAGTCTTGGGCGACTTACCGGCGGGAAAGAGTGCTAGGTTTTAACATTTGCGGAGGTCACAAACCTGGTAAGAACGACACTAAGGACGACCTTAGAAACAAGGTAAAACATTTGTTTAGACAAAAGGAATTATAAATAAACAGAAAATAAAACTATTCCTGTACTTACCTTCCCGAACTCTGCCATCATTCGCATTATATAAATAAGCGGAAATTCTAGTCAGTGCTTTTTCACTGAATTACTGACCTGCTCACATAATATCAACATCAAAAAATATGATACATCGCTTCAACAGTTCATGAAATTAAATATTTATCTCTGGTTATTTAGCCATTTTTTTAAAAACGGCAAGTCATAATATGAAAAAAAGGGAAAAAACAGAATAAGTAAATATTATTTACAATGAGAAAAGACGTCAAAAACATAAAGAAAATATTAGCTTGATAAGTTAAGATTAGTCGTAATATACGACTTTTAATGAATAAAATGGAGAACTGTAGTCCTGGTAGTGGCTCAGTTGTACACCGTTGGTCCTGCATCTGCCAGAACCATGGTTCCAGTCCCGTCTGTAACTTTGTTTTTTGTCCTTTAAAGTACTGGTGGTTGGTCAGCAAAATTAGAAAGAAATGATGAATAAATATCAGAAAATAACAGAGAGGAGTCAGGGACTTTCAGAAACCCACGTAACCACCACCAAGCTTCATACTGCCAGCAAAAGATTGTCGCTCCCTCACCTGTAACTTAAGCTGGGCGGCAAGGAAGCTTAACAGTTTCATAACCACGCCAAGCGAACATCAAAGTCCCCTACTAAATGATTCATGAAACACAAAGC
Source organism: Cherax quadricarinatus (assembly GCF_026875155.1). Taxonomy (NCBI): domain Eukaryota; kingdom Metazoa; phylum Arthropoda; class Malacostraca; order Decapoda; family Parastacidae; genus Cherax; species Cherax quadricarinatus. The sequence continues at coordinate 48,016,661 of NC_069404.1, forward strand.
CAACACTAAACACTGGTTCAGGCAGCACACAGCCAACACGTAACACTGGTTCAGGCAGCACAGAGACAACACGTAACACTGGTTCAGGCAGCACAGAGACAACACGTAACACTGGTTCAGGCAACACACAGACAACACGTAACACTGGTTCAGGCAGCACACAGCCAACACGTAACACTGGTTCAGGCAGCACACAGACAACACTTAACACTGGTTCAGGCAGCACACAGACAACACGTAACACTGGTTCAGGCAGCACACAGCCAACACTTAACACTGGTTCAGGCAGCACAGAGACAACACGTAACACTGGTTCAGGCAGCACACAGACAACACGTAACACTGGTTCAGGCAGCACACAGACAACACGTAACACTGTAGCAACACAGCTAACACTACTGGTTCAGGCAGCACACAGACAACACTTAACACTGGTTCAGCAGCACACAGCAACACTAACATGGTTCAGCACACACAGCCAAACTTAACACTGTCCAGGCAGCACACAGCCAACACTTAACACTGGTTCAGCCAGCACCCAGCCAACACTTAACACTGGTTCAGGCAGCACACAGCCAACACTTAACACTGGTTCAGCCAGCACCCAGCCAACACTTAACACTGGTTCAGGCAGCACACAGCCAACACTTAACACTGGTTCAGGCAGCACACAGCCAACACTTAACACTGGTACAGTCAGCTCACAGCCAACACTTAACACTGGTTCAGGCAGCACAGAGCCAACACTTAACACTGGTTCAGGCAGCACACAGCCAACACTTAACACTAGTCCAGGCAGCACACATCCAACTCTTAACACTAGTCCAGGCAGCACACAGCCAACACTTAACACTAGTCCAGGTAGCACACAGACAACACTTAACACTGGTTCAGGCAGCACACAGCCAATACTTAACACTAGTCCAGGCAGCACACAGCCAATACTTAACACTAGTCCAGGCAGCACACAGCCAACACTTAACACTAGTCCAGGTAGCACACAACCAAGACTTAACACTGGTTCAGGCAGCACACAGCCAACACTTAACGCTAGTCCAGGCAGCACACAGCCAACACTTAACACTAGTCCAGGCAGCACACAGCCAACACTTAACACTAGTCCAGGCAGCACACAGCCAACACTTAACACTAGTCCAGGCAGCACACAGCCAACACTTAACGCTAGTCCAGGCAGCACACAGCCAACACTTAACACTAGTCCAGGCAGCACACAGCCAACACTTAACACTAGTCCAGGCAGCATACAGCCAACACTTAACGCTAGTCCAGGCAGCACACAGCCAACACTTAACACTAGTCCAGGCAGCACACAGCCAACACTTAACACTAGTCCAGGTAGCACACAGCCAACACTTAACACTGGTTCAGGCAGCACACAGCCAACACTTAACACTGGTTCAGGCAGCACACAGCCAACACTTAACACTAGTCCAGGCAGCACACAGACAACACTTAACACTAGTCTAGGTAGCACACAGCCAACACTTAACACTAGTCCAGGTAGCACACAGCCAACACTTAACACTGGTTCAGGCAGCACACAGCCAATACTTAACACTAGTCCAGGCAGCACACAGCCAACACTTAACACTAGTCCAGGCAGCACACAGCCAACACTTAACACTAGTCCAGGTAGCACGCAGCCAACACTTAATACTGGTTCAGGCAGCACACAGCCAACACTTAACACTAGTCCAGGCAGCACAGAGCCAACACTTAACACTAGTCCAGGTAGCACACAGCCAACACTTAACACTAGTCCAGGCAGCACACAGCCAACACTTAACACTAGTCCAGGTAGCAAACAGCCAACACTTAACGCTAGTCCAGGTAGCACACAGCCAACACTTAACACTAGTCCAGGTAGCACACAGCCAACACTTAACACTGGTTCAGGCAGCACACAGCCAACACTTAACACTGGTTCAGGCAGCACACAGCCAACACTTAACACTGGTTCCAGCAGCACACAGCCAACACTTAACACTGGTTCAGGCAGCACACAGCCAACACTTAACACTGGTTCAGGCAGCACACAGCCAACACTTAACACTGGTTCAGGCAGCACACAGCCAACACTTAACACTGGTTCAGGTAGCACAAATCCACCACTTAACACTGGTTCAGGCAGCACACAGTCAACACTTAACACTGGTTCAGGCAGCACACATGCAACACTTAACAAGCACACATCCACCACTTAACACTGGTTCAGGCAGCACACAGCCAACACTTAACACTGGTTCAGGCAGCACACAGCCAACACTTAACACTGGTTCAGGCAGCACACAGCCAATACTTAACACTGGTTCAGGCACCACACAGCCAATACTTAACACTGGTTTAGGCAGCATGCAGGCAACACCTAACACTGGTTCAGGCAGCATGCAGGCAACACCTAACACTGGTTCAGGCAGCATGCAGGCAACACCTAACACTGGTTCAGACAGCATGCAGCAACACCAAACACTGGTTCAGGCAGCATGCAGGCAACACTTCTGAATGGCTTGTACAATCTTCAGAATTAATCTCAAAAAAAGAATCCGGCATTTGCGTCAAAAAATAAAGAACAAACATTCAAGCGGCTCAGTCTAAGAGAACCTCAGGAGGTTCTACTGGAGGAGCTGGAGAGGTTCTACTTGAGGAGCTGGAGAGGTTCTACTTTAGGAGCTGGAGAGTTTCTACTGAAGGAGCTGGAGAGGTTCCACTGAAGGATCCGAAGTGGTTCTACTTTAGAAGCTTGAAAGGTTCTGCTTGGAAGAAGTGGAAAGTTCTACTTGGAGGAGCTGGAGAGGTTCTACTTGGAGAAGCTTCATAGGTTCTATAAGCAGGAACTGGAAAGGTTCTACTTGGTGAAGCTAGAGAGGCTCGACATGGAGGATCCAGAGTGGTTTTACTTGGAGGAGTTGGAAAGGTTCTTCTTGGAAGAGCTGGAGAGGTTCTGAACGGAGAAGCTATGGAGGGTTTGCGTGGAGGTGACAGAGGGGTTCCTTGGAGTTGCTGAAGAGCTTGTACATGGAGACGTTGGAAAGGTTCTATGTGGAGGAACTTGAGACGTTCCCCATGGAGAAGCACACCGGGAATCGAACCCTCGATACTTTAACAGGCCACCCTCGTAGCCCGTCAAAATTCCAAGAGGCACTGAATCATTTAACTATATATGTTTGTATGTATGTATGTATGTATGTATAATATATATTATATATATATATATATATATATATATATATATATATATATATATATAATATATATATATATATATATATATATATATATATATATATATATATACATATAATATATACTGCATTTTAATGACAGTGTCTTGTATAATATAATACATATAAAACCATTTATTTTATTAGATAAAAAAATAACCAGCAATTCTATGCAGTGAAACGTAAATGCAATTACAGAATACCCGCAATCCTATCAGTAAAGCATTAGTTCGTCTTAGACTCCTGGGGAGTGTGTACTACCCTCTGCTGAAATACTTAGAATATATATAATATATATAAAACTAGTTGTGGTGAACTGGTCCGCCAGGAAAACGTTGAGGCACAAATTGGAAGTGAGGTGGAAAAAGTAAGTTATTGATGAAATAAATGCTTTCTGGGACAGTTTACTCTTTAGACGATATATTTGGCATCTGATTGCTGCCCACTCAGGCTGGTCGTGTTCCTGCCCACTCAGGGAGGCTGTGTTGCTGCCCACTTAGGGTGGTTGTGTTGCTGCCCACTCAGGTGGTCGTGTTGCTGATCATTCAGGGAGGTTGTGTTGCTTCCCACTCAGGGAGGTTGTGTTGCTGCCCACTCAGGCTGGTCGTGTTCCTGCCCACTCAGGGAGGCTGTGTTGCTGCCCACTCAGGGAGGTCGTGTTGCTGACCATTCAGGGAGGTTGTGTTGCTTCCCACTCAGGCTGGTCGTGTTCCTGCCCACTCAGGGAGGTTGTATTGCTGCCCACTCAGGGAGGTTGTGTTGCTGCCCACTCAGGGAGGTTGTGTTGCTGCCCACTCAGGCTGGTCGTGTTCCTGCCCACTCAGGGAGGCTGTGTTGCTGCCCACTTAGGGAGGTTGTGTTGCTGCCCACTCAGGGAGGTTGTGTTGCTGCCCACTCAGGCTGGTCGTGTTCCTGCCCACTCAGGGAGGCTGTGTTGCTGCCCACTTAGGGAGGTTGTGTTGCTGCCCACTTAGGGAGGTTGTGTTGCTGCCCACTTAGGGAGGTCGTGTTCCTGCCCACTCAGGGAGGTTGTGTTGCTGCCCACTCAGGGAGGTTGTGTTGCTGCCCACTCAGGGAGGTCGTGTTCCTGCCCACTCAGGGAGGTTGTGTTGCTGCCCACTTAGGGAGGTTGTGTTGCTGCCATTAGGGAGGTTGTGTTGCTGCCCACTTAGGGAGGTCGTGTTCTGCCACTCAGGGAGGCTGTGTTGCTGCCACTCTAGGGATGTGTTGTGTTGCTTTCCCACTAGGGAAGTCGTGTTGCTGACCATTCAGGGAGGTTGTGTTGCTTCCCACTCAGGGAGGTTGTGTTGCTGCCCACTCAGGGAGGTCGTGTTGCTGACCATTCAGGGAGGTTGTGTTGCTTCCCACTCAGGGAGGTCGTGTTACTGCGCACTCAGGGAGGCTGTGTTGCTAACCACTCAGGGAGGTCGTGTTGCTGATCACTCAGGAAGGTCGTGTTGCTACCCACTCAGGGAAGTCGTGTTGCTGCCCACTCAGGGAAGTCGTGTTGCTGCCCACTCAGGGAAGTCGTGTTGCTGCCCACTCAGGGGAGTCGTGTTGCTGATCACTCAAGGAGGTTATGGTGCTGCCCACTCAGGGAGGTCGTGTTGCTGCCCACGCAGGGAGATTGTGTTCCTGACCACTCAGGAAGGTCGTTTTGCTGCCCACTCAGGGAAGTCGTGTTGCTGCCTATTCAGGGAGATCGTATTGCTGCCTATTCAGGAAGGTCGTGTTGCTGCCCACTCAGGAAGGTCGTGTTGCTGACCATTCAGGGAGGTCGTGTTGCTGCCTATTCAGGAAGGTCGGTTCGCTGCCCACTCAGGAAGGTCGTTTTACTACCTACTCAGGGAGGCCGTGTTGCTGCCCAGTCAGGAAGGTCGTGTTACTGCCCACTCGGGAAGGTCGTGTGCTGCCCACTCGGGAAGGTCGTGTGCTGCCCACTCAGGGAAGTCGTGTTGCTGCCCACTCAGGAAGGCCGTGATGCTGCTCACTCAGGAAGGTCGTGTTGCTGCTCACTTAGGAAGGCCGTGTTGCTGCTCACTCGGGAAGGTCGTGTTGCTGCTCACTCAGGAAGGTCGTGTTGCTGCCCACTCAGGAAGGCCGTGTTGCTGCTCACTCAGGAAGGTAGTGTTGCTACCGACTCAGGAAGATCATGTTGCTCCTCACTGAAGGAAGTCGTGTTGCACTTAGAAGATCGTGTTGTTGCCCACTCAGTGAGGTCGTGTTGCTGCCCTCTCATGAATGTCGTGTTGCTGCCCATTCAGGAAGGTCGTGTTGCTACCCATTCAGGAAGGTCGTGTTGCTGCCCACTCAGGAAGGTCGTGTTGCTACCCACTCAGGAAGGTCGTGTTGTTGCTCACTCAAGGGGGGTATGAAGGATAAATCGACGTGATACTGAGATGGAGTTACTGTGAGAGGTAGAAATCACAGCTGTTATTCTTAAGCACAGCTAAGATTGACAATCACAGCTCTGATTGAAAATCACAGCTCTGATTGGTAAGCCCAGCTCTGATAATCACAACTCTGATTGTTATGCACAGCGTTGATTGTTAATCACAACTCTGATTGGTAATCAGAGCTCTGATTGGTAATCACAGCTCTGACTGGTAAGCACAGCTCTGATTGCCAGTCACAGCTCTGATTGGTAAACACAGCTCTGGCTGATAAGCACAGCTCTGATTGCCAGTCACAGCTCTGATTGGTAAGCACAGCTCTGATTTGCAAGTACAGCTCTGATTGGTAAGCGTTGCTCTTATTGGTAAGCACAGCTCCGATCTCTAATTACAGCTCTGATTGGTAACCGCAGTTCTGATTTGTAATCACAGCTCTGACTGGTAATCACAACTCTGATTGATAAGCACAGCTCTGATTGTTAATAACGGTTCTGACTGGTAAGCACAGCT
>NC_069404.1:48027805-48057805 GCF_026875155.1 Cherax quadricarinatus
GTCCCTTTCGCCCGTGCCATCCATTCCTTCCATTTTCTCAAACCCCCACTGGTTTTTAATGAGCAGTGCAACTCCTCCTCCCCCTCTCCTCCCTCTGTATCCCTCCTTGGTATCCGGATGGAAAGATTGAATCTGTTATTATTCTGGTGAGTTTTGTTTCTGTGAGTGCTATTATGTCTATTATGTCTCCTTGATTCTTTCGTGCCACTCCTCATACTTATTTGTTATTCCATCTGCATTTGTATACCACACCTGTGTGTGTGTGTGTGTGTGTGTACTCACCTAATTGTACTCACCTAATTGTGGTAGCAGGGGTCGAGACTCAGCTCCTGGCCCCGCCTCTTCACTGATCGCTACTGGATCCTCTCTCTCTCTGCTTCCTGAGCTTTGTCATACCTCTTCTTAAAACTATGTATGGTTCCTGCCTCCACTACTTCACTTGCTAGGCTATTCCACTTGCTGACAACTCTATGACTGAAGAAATACTTCCTAACGTCCCTGTGACTCGTCTGAGTCTTCAGCTTCCAGTTGTGACCCCTTGTCCCTGTGTCCCCTCTCTGGAACATCCTATCTCTGTCCACCTTGTCTATTCCCCGCAGTATCTTGTATGTCGTTATCATGTCTCCCCTGACCCTTCTGTCCTCCAGTGTCGTCAGTCCGATTTCTCTTAACCTTTCCTCGTACGACATTCCCTTGAGCTCTGGGACTAAACTTGTTGCAAACCTTTGTACTTTCTCTATCTTCTTGACGTACTTGACCAGGTGTGGGTTCCAGACTGGTGCTGCATACTCCAGTATGGGCCTAAAATACACAGTGCACAGTGTCTTGAACGATTCCTTATTAAGGTATCGGAACGCTATTCTCAGGTTTGCCAGGCGCTCGTATGCTGCAGCAGTTATTTGGTTGATGTGTGCCTCCGGTGATGTGCTCGGTGTTATGGTCACCCCAAGGTCTTCCTCCCTGAGTGAGGTCTGTAGTCTTTGTCCACTTAGCTTACACTCTGTCTGCGGTCTTCTTTGCCCCTCCCCAATCTTCATGACTTTGCATTTGGTTGGATTGAATTCGAGAACCCGGTTACTGGACCACATGTCCAGCCTCTCCAGGTCTTTTTGCAGACCTGCCTCATCCTCGTCCGATTTAATTCTTCTCATCAACTTCACGTCATCTGCGAACACGGACACTTCAGAGTCTATTCCTTCCATCATGTCGTTCACATATATCAAAAATAGCACTGGTCCTAGAACTGACCCCTGTGGGACCCCGCTCGTAACAGGTGCCCACTGTGATACCTCTTCACGTACCATGACTCGTTGCTGCCTCCTTGTCAGGTATTCCCTTATCTATTGCAGTGCCCTTCCTTTTACGTGTGCCTGATCCTCCAGCTTCTGCACTAATCTCTTGTGGGGAACTGTGTCAAAGGCCTTCCTGCAGTCTAGGAAAACGCAATCTACCACACCCTCTCTCTCGTGTCTTTACTTCTGTTACTTGTCATAAAACTCCAGGAGGTTTGTGATACAAGATTTGCCTTCCATGAACCCATGCTGGTTTTCATTTATAATCTGTTCCTTTCCAGGTGTTCGACCACTCTCCTCCTGATAATCTTCTCCATGACTTTGCACACAATACATGTCAGAGACACAGGTCTGTAGTTTAGTGCCTCGTTTCTGTTTCCTTTCTTAAATATGGGGACTACATTAGCTGTCTTCCATTTCTCAGGTAGTTGCCCAGTTTCTCAAGGGATGTGTTGAAGATTGTGGTTAGAGGCACACACAGCATCTCTGCTCCTTCTCTAAGGACCCATGGGGAGATGTTGTCCGGTCCCATCGCCTTTGAGGTGTCAAGGTCACTTAAGAGCTTCTTCACCTCCTCCTCAGTTGTTCGTATGTATCCAACACTTGTTGGTATATTCCCTCTTGATGTTCCCTTCTGTGCTGTCTTCCCACAGCCCTTCCTGTCTCTACTGTAAATCTTCCTTAAATCTCCTGTTCAGCTCCTCACATACCTCCTGATCATTTCTTGTGAGTTCTCCACCTTCTGTCCTTAATCTGATCACCTGGTCTTTGACTGTTGTCTTCCTCCTGATGTGGCTATACAACAGTTTCGGGTCAGTCTTGATTCTCGATGCTATGTCATTTTCATACTGTCGCTGGGCCTCCCTCCTTACCTGTGCGTACTCATTCCTGGCTCTGCGACTGATCTCCCTATTTTCGTGTGTTCTCTGCCTTCTGTACCTTTTCCATTCTCTATTGCACTTTGTTTTTGCCTCCTTACACCGTCGGGTAAACCACGGGCTCGTTCTGGTCTTCCCGTTGTTACTGTTGCCCTTGGGAATGAACCTTTCCACTGCCTCCTTGCATTTTGTTGCTACATATTCCATCATTTCATTTACTGGCTTTCCTGCCAGTTCTCTGTCCCACTGGACCTCCCGCAGGAAGTTCTTCAACCCTATGTAGTCCCCTCTTTTATAGTCAGGCTTTTCCCATTCTACTCCTGTTATTCTCTCCACTTGCAGCTCTACTATGTATTCAAAGCACAGAACCACGTGGTCGCTAGCTCCTAGGGGACTCTCGTACTTGATGTCCTCCATGTCTGAGCTGCCCAGGGTGAACACAAGGTCCAATCATGCTGGTTCATCCTCCCCTCTCACTCTGGTAGTGTCCTTAACATGTTGGTGCATGAGGTTTTCCAGCACCACGTCCAACATCCTGGCTCTCCATGTTTCGGGACCCCCACGTGGCTCCAGGTTTTCCCAGTCAATCTCCCTGTGGTTGAAATCCCCCATAACCAGCAACTTTGCTCTGCTGGAGTGAGCTCTTCTTGCCACCTCAGCAAGTGTGTCCACCATTGCTCTGTTGCTCTCTTCATATTGCTCTCTTGGCCTCCTGCAGTTCTGTGGTGGATTATACATCACTGCAATGACCACTTTGTGTTCCCCGGACTGAAGTTGTACCTGCTATGTAGTCTCTTTCTCCCGTCTCATCTATTCCTTCCATTTTCTCGAATTTCCATCTGTTTTTTTTACGAGCAGATCAACCCCACTCCCCCCCCTGCCCCTTCTATCTTTCCTCATGATCTGGTATCCTGGTGGGAAGATTGCATCTGTTATTGTCTCCATGAGTTTTGTTTCTGTAACTGCTATGATGTCTGGGGACTTCTCATTGATTCTTTCTTGCCATTCCTCATGTTTATTCGTTAATCCATCTGCATTTGTGTACCAAACCTTCAACTTCTGTTCTAATACTGTAACTGTGGTGCGTGGGGTGGAAACAGAGGGATCGGTGTGTGATGGTTGGTTTGGATTGTTCAGTTGCCTTGGGGGTGTCGTGGCTGGAGTCCTTCTGCAGGTGTTTCTGGGGGTGCACTTGTCCTTCCATTTGATCCTGGGTTATTCTGCTCTCCTTTTTCATTTCCTCCATTTCTCCTTTGTTTTTGAACTCTCTCTTTCATTGTCTTCCTTTCGTCCTGTGTTCTGTCTCGGTCGAGGAACACACTCCGGAACTCCTGCTTGCCTCTCAGCCGTGCTTTCTCCTGCAGGATCATGGTTCGGGTTGATTCTGCCTTGAAAATTACTTTGAGAGGCGATTCCTTTTCTTTGTGAACCACCAATTCTCCGAAAATTTGCCACTTGGGTCATGTCCCCCTCGCCTATCACTTTCATGATATCTTCAATCGCTTTTTTTCTCCTCCTGCTTTCTTTCATCATAAGTTTCTCCTTTAGCTTCGTCTAGCCCATAGACAAACATGGATCTCTCCCTTTCCACCTCCCACTGTGACTCCCATTGCATCCTCTGATGTGTTTTAGTTCCTTCCCGTGGAGTGTTCCTTCCTTCAGTCCCTTCCCTAGTTATGGCCCCTATGCTTCTTGGTTTATCCTTCCTGCTCACCTGCTCCTGGTCCCCACAGGTATCTGGTAAGGTCCTTGCACATGTCCTAGTTCCTTCAATGTCTTCCAACCTCTCTTTCTGTCCTAGTGTGCTCCCTGTCTTTGTTTTGGCCCCATGTGGGTTTGACAGGACCTCTGCATACAGTTTAGTTTCCATGCTTCCTTCGGACCTGTTGTCTGTGTTTGATGTAGCCATTGCCGATGCTACTTCTGTAATATCTTTGTCTCTGTGCTGTTTCAGATGTCTCAGCTCCTCTTCTAATCTCTCTATCTTGATTTCTGCTGCTGTGGCCTGTTGCTTCCACTTTCTGCATTCTGCTGCTAACCTCTCTTCCATCTTCCTTTCCAGCTCATCTAGTCTCCTTCCCCAGTCATCCTCCCTTTTTTTGAGCTCTACCTCCCATTCCTCCCTCTCAGATTCGTCCTTGGAGCCCCTTGTCCTCATCCCGGTTAGGGGGAGGGGAATAGATGGTTAGGAGAGGGGATGGATGGTTGTGGGGGAGGGGGAGGATATTTATTGGAGGGGTAGAGAGAGATGTTGGGGGAGGGAGTTAGATGGTTTGGGGGAGAGAGGGGATGGATGGTTATGGGGAGGGGGAGGATGGTTATTGGAGGGAGGGAGGTAGTTGGGCGGGGGTTAGACGGTTTGGGGAGGGATTAGCTGATTTGGGGGAGGGGTAGGTGGCTTAAGGTGAGGTGGTTAGGGAAGTGGTTGGTACGTGTTTGTGTCAAGTGTTTGTGTCAAGTGTTTGTGTCAAGTGGTGGAGGGTGTGTGTGTGTGTGTGTGTGTGTGTGGTGTGTGTGTGGTGTGTGTGTGTGTGGTGGTGTGTGTATGTGTGTGTGTGTGTGTGTGTGTGTGTGTTGTGTGTGTGTGTGTGTGTGTGTGTGTGTGTGTGTGTGTATGTGTGTGTGTGTGTGTGTGTGTATGTGTGTGTGTGTGCGTATGTGTGTGTGTGTGGTGTGTGTGTTGCGTATGTGCGTGCGTGTGTGTTGTGTGTGTGTGTGCGTGTGTGTGTGCGTGTGTTGTATTTCGTGTGTGGTGTGTGTGTGGTGTGTGTGTGTGGTGTATGTGTATGTGTGTGTGTGTGTGTGTGTGTGTGTGTGTGTGTGAGTGTGTGTGTGTGTATGTGTGTGTGTACTCACCTATTTGTGGTTGCAGGGGTAGAGTCCTAGCTCCTGGCCCCGCCTCTTCACGGTTGCTACTAGGCCTCTCTCTCCCCGCTCCATGAGCTTTATCAAACCTCGTCTTAAAACTGTGTATGGTTCCTGCCTCCACTACGTCATTTTCTAGGCTATTTCCATGCCTTACAACTCTATGACTGAAGAAATACTTCCTACTATCTCTCTGACTCATTTGTGTCTTCAACTTCCAATTGTGGCCTCTTGTTTCTGTGTCCCCTCCCTTGAACATCCTGTCCTTGTCACCTTGTCTATTCCACGCAGTATTTTATATGTCGTTATCATGTCTCCCCTGACCCTCCTGTCCTCCAGTGTCGTCAGGCCGATTTCCTTAATCTTTCTTCATAGGACATTCCCCTTAGCTCTGGAACTAACCTTGTTGCAAACCTTTGTACTTTCTCTAGTTTCTTGACGTGCTTTATCAAGTGCGGGTTCCAAACAGGTGCTGCATACTCCAGTATGGGCCCTGACATACACGGTGTACAGTGTTTTGAATGATTCCTTACTAAGGTATCGGAATGCTGTTCTCAGGTTTGCCAGGCGCCCATATGCTGCAGCAGTTATCTGATTGATGTGTGCTTCCGGAGACATGCTCGGTGTTATACTCACCCCAAGATCTTTCTCCTTGAGTGAGGTTTGCAGTCTTTGGCCACCTAGCCTATACTCTGTCTGTGGTCTTCTGTGCCCTTCCCCTATCTTCATGACTTTGCATTGGCAGGATTAAATTCGAGAAGCCATTTGCTGGACCAGGTGTCCAGTCTGTCCAGGTCTCTTTGAAGTCCTGCCTGGTCCTCATCAGATTTAATTCTCCTCATTAACTTCACATCATCTGCAAACAGGGACACTTCTGAGTCTAACCCTTCCGTCATGTCGTTCACATATACCAAAATAGCACTGGTCCTAGGACCGACCCCTGTGGGACCCCGCTCGTCACAGGTGCCCACTGTGATACATCATTACGTACCATGACTCGTTGTTGCCTCCCTGTCAGGTATTCTCTGATCCATTGCAGTGCCCTTCCTGTTATATGCGCCTGATGCTCTAGCTTCTGCACTAATCTCTTGTGAGGAACTGTGTCAAAGGCCTTCTTGCAGTCCAAGAAGATGCAATCAACCCACCCCTCTCTCTCTTGTCTTACTTCTGTTATTTTATCATAAAACTCCAGAAGGTTTGTGACACAGGATTTGCCTTCCGTGAATCCGTGCTGGTGGACATTTATACTCCTGTTCCGTTCAGGTGCTCCACCACTCTCCTCCTGATAATCTTCTCCATATTTTGCATACTATACACGTCAATGACACAGGTCTATAGTTTAGTGCCTCTTTTCTGTCTCCTTTTTGAAAATGGGAACTACATTTGCCGTCTTCCATACCTCAGGTAGTTGCCCAGTTTCCAGGGATGTGTTGAAGATTGTGGTAAGTGTACGCACAACATATCTGCTCCCTCTCTAAGGACCCACGGAGAGATGTTGTCCGGTCCCATTCCTTTGAGGTATCGATGTCCCTTAGCAGTTTCTTCACTCCTCCTCATCTGTATGTATGTCGTCCAACACTTGTTGGTGTATTCCTTGTTGGTGTCCCCATCTGGTCTGTCCCCCAGAGTCCTTCCTGTCTCTACTGTAAATACTTCCTTAAATCTCGTGTTGAGCTCCTCACATACCTCTTGATCGTTTCTTGTGAGTTCTCCACCTTCTTTCTCAGCCTTATCACCTGGTCCTTGACTGTTGTCTTCCTCCTAATGTGGCTATACAGCAGTTTCGGGTCAGATTTGACTTTCGATGCTATGTCGTTTTCATACTGTCGCTGGGCCTCTCTCCTTATCTGCGCATACTCGTTTCTGGCTCTTCTACTAATCTCCTTGTTTTCCTGGGTCCTATGCCTCCTGTACCTTTTCCATTCTCTGTTGCACTTAGTTTTTGCCTCCCTACACCTTCGGGTAAACCAAGGACTCGTTTTGGTCTTCCTATTATTTCTGTTTCCCTTGGGAACAAAACTTTCCTCTGCCTCCTGATTTTCCTACCATTTCTCTGTCCCACTGAACCTCCTGCAGGAAGTTTCTCATACCTGTGTAGTCCCCCCTTTTATAGTTTGGCCTATCCCCTTCAGTTCCTGTTACCTTCTCCACTTGTAACTCTACTATATAGTCAAAACTCAGAACCACATGATCGCTAGCTCCAAGGGGCCTCTCGTAAGTGATGTCCTCAATGTCTGAACTGCTCAGGGTGAACACAAGATCCAGTCTTGCTGGCTCATCCTCCCCTCTCTCTCTGGTTGTGTCCCTGACATGTTGATGCATGAGGTTTTCAAGTACCACATCCATCATCTTGGCTCTCCATGTTTCGTGTGTGTGTGTTTGTGTGTGTGTGTGTGTGTGTGTGTGTGTGTGTGTGTGTGTGTGTGTGTGTGAGTTTGTTTGTGTTTTGTGTGTGTGTGTGGTATGTGTTTACGTATGTGTGTATGTGTGTGTGTGTGTGTGTATGTGTGTGTATGTGTGTGTGTGTGTGTGTGTGTGTGTGTGTGTGTGTGTGTGTGTGTGTGAGAGTGTCTACCCTTGTGTGTGTGTGCTTGTGTGTGAGGGAGGGAGGGTTAGGGGGGTGGTGTGGTTGAAAGATCCGTCGTGTAGGCACAAATTTAGGCTCATTTATCTTTCCCAATTATGCTACTCTCTCCACTTATTGCCCTTTCTGGATTTACGTGTTAATTGTTGCTGGTTATTATCATTTTCCTTGTTCACATTGAGAGAGGACTTCCTAGCTTCCTAAGTATTCTTACTGCTAATAACTACCGGTAGTAACACTGCCGTGTGCGTGTGTGCATGTGTGTGTGTGATGTGTGAGTGGTGTGTGTGTGTGTGTGAGTGTGTCTTGTGCGGTGTAATTACTGACCGCAACTTCTTGTGACCTGACACAACCCCCTGGGACCTGACCCTAGCACGGTCTTACAATGTTGCCCTTTAAAAGCTTGTGCTCCTACCTTCTCACACTCGTCAACCCTATATTCTCTATGTCTATGCTATTTCTATTCTAATTCTGGTAATAGCTTGCAGGAGTGAGTGACAGTATCAAACAGTATGCAAGGCCAGCCAGGGCCGTCAACATGCAAACCACAACTAGGCGAAATAAACTTGCGGTGACAGTTGCCAGCTGCTGATGACGAAGTAGTCGTACGTAGGCCTTAAATTCCCTATTTTGGAGATCCTTCACCCGTGATGATTATAACCATATATTCTCGTAATCCCGCTTCCTCACTTCACTCTTCACTGATGATAGTATACACTTCACATTATATACACTTCACTTCATATGTATAATGGCACACAACTTGTCGTGACGTCACTTCTTCAGGCCTACTGCTACCAATGTGGCAACAGCGCCTAAGACCCCCAACGGTTTGCGCTTTGAAATATTATGATTTCAGCTTTCCTCTCACTTTCTTTAACTAATAACTTTAATTATCACTCGTAGTATTGTTCACTGACGTTCCACTACCACTGATTACTTCTAGGCTGATTTACGCGTCTTTCAACGCTAAGGTTCTCGGAGCCTTGTTACCCACGTCTTCACCCCACGGACCCAGGCGTGTGTGTGTGTGTGTGTGTGTGCGTGTGTGTGTGTATGTGTGTGTGTGTGTATGTGTGTGTGTGTGTGTGTGTGTGTGTGTGTGTGTGTGTGTGTGTGTGTGTATGTGTGTGTGTGTGTGTGTGTGTGTGTGTGTGTGTGTGTGTGTGTGTGTGTGTGTTTGTGTGTGTGTATGTGTGTGTGTGTGTGTGTGTGTGTGCGTGTGTGTGTGGATGTGTGTGCGTGTGTGTGTGTACTCACCTAATTGTGGTTGCAGGGGTCGAGACTCAGCTCCAGGCACCGCATCTTCACTGATCGCTACTGGGTCCTCCCTCTCCCCGCTCTATGGTTTTATTTTAACCTGTCTTAAAACTTTTGTATATTTCCCAACCTTTCCACTACTTCGCTTGCCGACTTTTCCCATTTTCCTAAAAAACTCTGTGGCTGAAGAAATATTTCCCCAACATCCTTTTGACTCTGTGAGCTTCAGCTTCCAATTGTAAACCCCTTGTTTTCGGGTTTTTCCCACCCCTTTGGAACATCCTATTTTTGTCCACTTTATCTTTTCCCACGCGTATTTTGTATGTCGTTATCATGTCTTCCCCGCCCCCTTTTGTCCCCCATTTGTGGGTCAGCCCGTTTTTCCCTTAACCTTTCTTTATAGAACTTTTTCCCTTAGCTTGGAACTAGCCTTGTTGAAAACCCTTTTGCACGTTCTATTTTTCCCATGACGTTTTTTGACCGGGTTTGCCCTTTCCCCATTATTTCTTTTTCCCCTTTGGGAAAAAACCCTTTCCTCGCCCCTAGCTTTTTGTTGTTACAAAGTCCATCATCTGTTTACTGTTTTTCCCTTTCCCCAAACTCCTGTTCCCACTGAACCCCTGCGGGGAAGATGCTCATCCCCTGTGGGGTTTTTTGGTGTGTGTGTGTGTGTGGGGTGAAATCCCCTTTTTGGGTGGTTCCCCGGGAAAGTCGAGTCATACCCTTTTGGCCCCAAAAGCCTCTTCATGATTGCTACTAGATCCTCTCTCTCCGTGCCCCATGAGCTTTTTTCCCCTTCGTTTTAAAAAACTTTTGGTAGGGTTTTCCCGCCTCCACTACGTCACTTTGTAGGCTTTCCCTGCCTAAAAAACTCGGGTGGTTTGAAGAAATACACCCTAACTCCTTTTGATAAACTGAGTCTTCGCTTAAAAATTTGTGACCCCTTAAAGTTTCTGTGTCCACCCTTTTGGAACACCCCGTCTTTGTCCCCTTTGGGTTATTCCGCGAAGTATTTTATATGTGTTATAGGGTCCCCCCTGCCCTCCGGTCCCCCCAGTTTCGTCGGGGGCGTTTTCCCCTTTAAAACCTTTTTTGGTAGGCAATCCCCTTAGCTCTGGGATAGTTTTCGTTGCAAACCTTTGCATTTTCTTTAATTTCTTGACGTGCTTGCCCAAAGGTGTGGATTCCAAATTTGGTGCTGCATACTTTAGTATGGGCCTGATTAAATGGTTTTTACAGGTCTTGAACGTTTTTCTTATGGGGATATGGGAAAACGCTATCTTTAAGTTTGCCAGACCCCGTAGGGCTGCGCAGTTAAAGATTGATGTGTCCCTTTCAGTTATACTCACCCCCAACCCTTTTTCCTGAGCGGGGTTTTGCAGTCTTTGGGGGGTCGGGACTATATTTGTGTCTGGGTCTTCTTTCCCCTTTCCCCCCAAAACCTTCAGAATTTGCATTTGGCGGGGGATAAAATTCTAAAGCCAGTTGCTGGACCAGGTTTGTAGCCTGCCCAAAGGTCTCTTTGTAATCCTGTGATCCTCAAACCGATTTGATTCTCCTCTTTAAAATTCACATATCTGCAAAAAAGGGAAACTTTGGTCTACCCCTTTCCCGTTATTTTCATTCCCCATATACCAAAAACAGCACAGGCCCTAGGATGCCCCCTGGGAACCCCGTTTTCACAGGCCCCCACTCTGTACCTCGTACGTCCCTAAAATCGTTTTTGCCTCCCTGTCAGGTATTCCCCGATCCATTGCTTTGCCTTTCCTGTTATGTGTGCCTGATCCTCACCCTTTTGCAGTAACCTCTTTGGGGGAACTTGTCAAAGGGCCCTTTCTTGCATTTCCAAAAAAATGCAGTCTTTTCCACCCCCTCTCTCTTTTCCTTGTCCTACTTCTGTCATCTTGTAAAAAAACCCCAGTAGGAAATGTGCCCGGGTTTTTCCCTTCCCTGAAATCGTGCTGGTTGGGGTTTCCGGGGGAAATTTTTGGGGTTTTATACCTTGTTTCCTTTTCCCGGGTTTGGTTTAACCATTCCTCCTGAAAAGGGGATCTTTCCCTTTTCCATCCCCTTTCCCCTTTTCTTTTTTAAAACTTTTTAAAGCCCCCAACGGGGTTTTGTTTTAACCCCCAAAAATTTTTCGGGTCCCCCGTTTTAAAAATTACTACATTTCCCACCTTCCTCCTCGGAAGTTCCCTTTTCAATTGGATGTTTTTCCCCCCTTGTTTTTTGGCCCAAAGTCTCTTTTTCCCTCTTAAACCCAAAATTTTGGGGGGTTTTTGGCCCCGTTTGGGTTTGTTAAAGTTTGGTTTTTTTTAACATTTGGGTGTTTCCCCCTTGTTGTGTTTGGTGTTTGGTTTCCGGGGGGTTTTTTGGGTTTTTGAAAATTTTTTTTTTTTGGCTCCTCACATACCTTTTGGTTTTTTCTTGCAAAATTTCCCCATCCCCCCTTCCTTAGTCTGATTACCTGGTCCTTGACTATTGTTTTCCCTCCTGTTTGGGCCCTATACAACAGCTTCCGGGTCAGACTTGACTTTCAAAATTTATATGTATTTTCATAGTGTCGCTGAGCCTTTCCCCTTTTTCTCTGTGAAAGTTTTGTTTTTAAACTCTTCGGTTTTAAACTCTTTGGTTTTCCTGAGTTCCTTTTGTCTTCTGTAGTTTTCCATTTTTTGTACACCAGGTTTTTGCCTCCCTACCCTTTGGGTGAACCCCAAAGGGTCGTTCGTTTTTTTATTTTTCTGTTTCCCTTTGGGGAAAAAAACATCTCCTCTACCTCCCTTTCATTTTGTTGTCACATAGCCCCTCATTTCTTGTATGGTTTTCCCCCGTCAGTTCGCTCTCTCCCCTGAATGTCGTGCAGGAAGTTCCTCATGCCTGACTCGTCCCCCCCTTTTTTAGTTTGGTTTTCCCATTTCCCATTCCTGCTGCCCCTCTCCACTTGCAGTTTAACTGTGTAGTCCCAAAACACAAAAACCCCTATGATCACTAGCTCCTAGGGGGGTTTTCATTTCCTGATATCCCCCTGTTCGGGAAATACTCAAGGTGAATACAAAGGGCCAAATCTTGTGGATCTTTCCTTATCTCTCTTTCTGGTAAGGGCTTAAAATGATGATGCATGAGGTTTTTTTTTCCCGTACCACATCCATCACCTTGGCTCTAGTTTTTGGGCCCCCCATGGGGCTCCTTTGGTTTTTTCCCCGTCGTCTCCTTGTTTATTGAAAAACACCCTTGTTTGAACTTTGCTCCCCCCTGGTGCTTTCTGGCCCCCTCGGCTAGTGTGTCGGGCCCATTGCTCTGTTGCTTTCATCGTATTCTTCCTTGGCCCTGCGTTCTTTTGGCGGGTGTACAAATTTCTGCAATAAAAGCCTTTTGGCCCCCAGACTGGATTGTTTTCCCACAAAATGTGTGTGTGGGGTGTGTGTGTGTAATCTCCTTTTGTACCCCACCCATTTGTGGTTGCAGGGGTTTTGAGTCCCAGCTCCTGGCCCCCCCCTCTTCACCGGTTGCTTCCCAGGCCCCCTCCCCTCCCCGCTCCATGAGCTTTATCAAAAACCCCGTCTTAAAAATGTTTTATGGTTCCCGCCTCCACTACGTCATTTTCTAGGCTATTCCATGCCCTTTCAAAATCTATGATTTAAAAAATACTTCCCACTATCTCTCTGACTCCCTTTTTGTCTTCAACTTCCAATTTGGTTTTGGTCTTGTTTCTGTTTTCCCCCCCCTGGAAAAATCCTGTCCTCCAGGGGTGTCAGGCCCGTTTGTGTGGGTTTTGTTTTTGTGGGGTGTGTGTGGTGTGTGTGTGTGGTGTGTGTGTGTGTGTGTGTGTGTGTGTGTGTGTGTGTGTGTGTGGTGTGTGTTTGGGGTGTATACAGAAAACAGTGGAAGCTGGTAAACAGTCCCCCCAGTCTAAAAACATATGACGAGCACCCCGTCTTGAAAAAAGCGGGAAACACAGGCAAGAAAAAAATTTTTGTTTTGTACTGGGGGTCAAGGGCAAAAGGGGCGTGCCCGCAGGGCAAAGGAAATTTTATGGTTTTTCGGGGATTTTCCCCCGTTTGGGAAATAGGTCACGCCCCAAGAAGCCCGAACCCTGAATTTTGGGGTAGGGTTTTGGATATAAGCATTAAAAAACATAAGAACAAGGAAAAACTGCAGAGGCCTACGGCCCATGCGAGGCAGGTCCAAATCTCCCACCCGGCCCTTTAAACCAATGCACCCCCAAACCCAGTCAGGTCAGGTCCCTTGACCCTTAAAAAGGGGGGAAAACGGCAATCGACCTTTGGGAACCAAGCTATCAGGTTTCCAAATCACAACCCCCCCACACCCCTTCATGTTTTATCCAACCCTTTTTTTAAAACTCCAACCCAAGTTCTGGCCTCTATAACTGTTTCCCTTTGGGAGTTTGTTCCACTCATCCTCAACTCTATTACCCAAAAAAAAGTACTTTCCTATATCCTTTCCCGAATCTGAATTTTTTTTAATTAAAAAAAATTGCTGCGGGGTTCCCGTTAGGCTAGATATTTTCAGCACACTATTTAATCCCCCTTTTTTTATTCCGTCTTCCATTTATACACCTCAATCATTCCCCCCCAATTCTAAGTCCCCTTTTTAGAGAGTGAAGATTCAGGGCCCCCTTTGTCTATCCCCATGGGAAGGGTTTTGATACATGGGTCAAATTTTTCATCCTTCTTTGTACATTTTCCAAGGGATTTATATCCATTCTGTTTTAAAACGGGGGACCAAAAAAATGTTTTCAGGGATAAACTAAATGAGGCCTAACCAAGGATGTATAGAGTTTAAGAAAAAAACCTGAGGGCTCTTTTTATTTATTTTTGATATGAAACCAAAAGGGTTCTATTAAAATTTTTTGCGAACATTATGCACTGTTTTATTGGTTTCAGATTCTGCTAACCAGAACTCCCAAAATTTTTTCGCCCAAACCGTTTAATTTTTAAGATCTACTTATTTAGTTTGTATGTGGGATGGTTATTGTTTCCCCTCCAACATTTTTGAAAATTTTCATTTGTCTATTTTTTAAACTTCATTTTGCCACTTCTCCCCCATGCATAGTTATCAAATCTTCCTCGAGTGCTCTAAAGTCCTCGTCAGAATGAATTCGACGGCCCATTTTGGTGTCATCGGCAAACTTGCTGATGTCGCTCTTTATGCCCTCATCTATGTCGTTTATGTATATTGTGAACAGCAGGGGGCCCAACACTGACCCCTGTGGAAACACGCTCGTGACGCTTCCGCACTCTGATTTCTCCCCATTTATGCAAACTCTCTGCTGCCTATTTGTCAACCATGCCTCTATCCAGGAAAAAATTTCTCCTCCTATTCCATGTGCCTTAATTTTCCTCAATAGTCTCTGATGTGGGACCCTGTCAAAAGCCTTACTGAAGTCCATGTACACAATATCATATTCATTACCATGATCTACCTCCTCAAATACCTTAGTGAAAAAAAGTTAACAAATTCGTAAGGCAGGAACGCCCCTTTGTAAAACCATGCTGAGATTCGTTGATTAATTTATGCTTTTCAAGATGGCTACGAACTGCCTCGGCAATTATTGATTCCATAAATTTTCCCACTATGGAGGTTAGGCTTATTGGTCTATGGTTTGAAGCTAAGGACCTGTCACCTGTTTTGAAAATAGGTATCACATTTGCCATTTTCCACTTATCTGGCACAATGCCAGTTTGTAGTGATATGTTGAAAAGATTAGCCAAAGGTTTGCTAAGCTCCTCTTTACATTCTTTTAGAACCCTTGCATACAGTTCATCAGGGCCTGGGGATTTGTTAGGTTTTAATTTATCTATTTGCTTAAGGACCATGTTACTTGTGACCCTAATCGTGCACAGTTTATTATCGTCATGTTCTACATAATTTATCATTACTGGAATATCGCTGGTATCCTCCTGTGTAAAAACTGAGAGGAACTATGTGTTAAAACTTCTACACATTTCCTTATCACTGTCAGTGAGCTGACCCGAGGAACTTTTGATTGGACCTATCTTGTCCCTGATCTTACTTCTGTATACCTGAAAGAATCCTTTTGGGTTAGTCTTCGAATCTCTTGCAACTTTAACCTCATAATCTCTTTTTGCTTTTCTAATTTCTTTTTTTATTTCTCTCTTTAACTGAATATATCGGTTTCTTAATTGCCCCTCTCCTCTTTTGATTTGCCTATATATGCCTCTCTTTTGACCAATTAGATATTTTAATCTATTGTTCATCCATTTAGGATCATTTTTGTTTGATCTGATTTCCCTCTGTACCAAGATTCCATGATGTTGCTGTTTCTGCCAAGTTGAATATCGTGACTTGACCTGATCTTTATCTCCATTCCAATATTTTATTTGCCTTTCCTTTCCTCTGCCTAGGAGGGTTCTGTTCTCTGAGTTGCCCCCCCCCCCTCCAGTGTTTTTATACTACCCTCGTGGGCCATTAACTCTGCAGTGCTCCCTTTTTCTTTTTATATTTTCTCTTCTTAGACTACCTCCACTACTGCTAGTACCACAACCAGTATTTCTAAACTTGCAATACTATTACCTCGTCTGATTCTACTGATCACGTCCCCTTCCCCCTCCACTACCTCTCGTATAATGGTTGCCTTCCCCTCACGCTTCTGTGTGAGTAATTAATGGACCGAGTCAGACTGAAACGTCGTCAGAAGCTTCATTCATACTCCTATGTACGGGTTACTTGTGAATAACATGTGTCACCCAGCATGTGTCATCCAGGATGTGCCAAAAGGCATGTGCCACAAGGCATGTGTCACCCAGTATATGTCACCCAACACGCGTCACCCAGCATGTGTCATCCAGCATGTGTCATCCAGCATGTGTCACCCAGCATATGTCACCCAACACGCGTCACCAGCAGTGCATCCAGCATGTGTCATCCAGCATGTGTCACCAACAATGTCACAACACGCGCACCAGCTTTGATCCAGCATGTGTCATACAGCATGTGTCACCCAGCATATGTCACCCAACACGCGTCACCCAGCATGTGTCACTTTGTACTTAGAAACACTTCAGAAAATAGAATGGGCAATTTCGTTATGCACACCTTAGTGCTTCTTATATTTAAACTAATTAAATTTAAGCAACGTATTCTAAATTTAGTTTAGTTAAGCGTGATGTTAGATAAACTTAGGAAAGTTGGCCTCTTAAACAGAGTTTCTTAGAGAAGCTTATTAACTTGTATATCAAGAGAACTTAAGACTCTTTATTAAATCTTTGAATACACACTCACACACACACACACACACACACACACACACACACACACACCACTCTCACTTCACACACACAACACACACACACACACACACACACACACACACACACACACACACACACACACACACACACACACACCTTCACTCAACAACAACACTCACACACACACACACACACACACACACACACACACTCACACACACACACACACACACACACTCACACACACACTCACACACCACTCACACACACACTCACACACTCACACACACACTCACACACACACTCACAACACACAACAACACACCTCACACACACACTCACACACACACACACACACACACAACACTCAACACACACACACAACACCACTCACACACACACTCACACACACACCACACACACACACACACACACACACACACCACACACACACCACCACACACACACACACACACACACACACTCACACACACACACACACCACACACCAACACACACACAACACACACCACACACACACAAACACACACCACACACCCACACACACACACACACACACACACACACAACACAACACAAACACACACCACACCACACACGACTCAACACACACACACACACAACTACAACCCACTCACAACAACACACACACACACAACCAACACATCAACACAACACACAACACAACACACACACACACACCACACACACAAAGTCATGAAGATTCGGAGAAGGGCAAAGAAGGACCGCAGACAGAGTACAGTCTAGGGGCCAGAGACTACAAACCCACTCAAGGAAAAAGAATCTTGGGGTGAGTATAACACCAGGCACATCTCCTGAAGCGCTACATCAACCAAATAACTGCTGCAGCATATGGGCGCCTAGCAAACCTCAGAACAGCATTCCGACATCTTAATAAGGAATCGTTCAGGACCCTGTACACCGTGTACGTTAGGCCCATATTGGAGTATGCCGCACCAGTTTGGAACCCACACCTAGCAAGCACGTAAAGAAACTAGAGAAAGTGCAAAGGTTTGCAACAAGAGTAGTCCCAGAGCTAAGAGGTATGTCCTATGAGGAGAGGTTAAGGGAAATCAACCTGACGACACTGGAGGACAGGAGAGATAGGGGGGACATGATAACGATATACAAAATACTGAGAGGAATTGACAAGGTGGACAAAGACAGGATGTTCCAGAGATTGGACACAGTAACAATGGGACACAGTTGGAAGTTGAAGACACAGATGAATCACAGGGATGTTAGGAAGTATTTCTTCAGCCACAGAGTAGTCAGTAAGTGGAATAGTTTGGGAAGCGATGTAGTGGAGGCAGGATCCATACATAGCTTTAAGCAGAGGTATGATAAAGCTCACGGCTCAGGGAGAGTGACCTAGTAGCGATCAGTGAAGAGGCGGGGCCAGGAGCTCGGACTCGACCCCCGCAACCTCAACTAGGTGAGTACAACTAGGTGAGTACACACACATACACCTCACTGCAAACCTCACTAAAGGAGAAAGACCTAGGAGTGAGTATAATACCGAGTACGTCGCCAGAAGCACACATTAACCAGGTAACTACTGCGGCATATGGGCGCCTGTCAAACCTGAGAATAGAGTTCCGGTACCTCAGTAAGGAATCGTTCAAGACTTTACACACTGTGCATGTCAGGCCCATACTGGAGTACGCAGCACCAGTTTAGAATCCACACCTTGTTAAACACGTCAAGAAATTAGAGAAAGTGCAAAGGTTTGCAACAAGGCTAGTTCCAGAGCTAAGGGGAATGTCCTACGAAGAAAGGTTAAGGGAAACCGGTCTGACGACACTGGAGGACAGGAGGGTCACGGGAGACATGATAACTACATACAAAATACCGCGTGGAATAGACAAGGTTGACAGAGACAGGATGTTCCAGAGATGGGATACAGAAACTAGGGGTCACAACTCGAAGCTGAAGACTCAGATGAGTCAAAGGGATGTTAGGAAGTATTTCTTCAGCCACAGAGTTGTTAGGAAGTGGAATAGTCTGGCAAGCAATGTAGTGGAGGCAGGAATCATACATAGTTTTAAAACGAGGTATGATAAAGCTCACGGAACAGGGAGAGGGAGGACCCAGTAGCGATCAGTGAAGAGGCGGGGCCGGGAGCTGAGTCTCGACCCCTGCAACCACACACACACACACCACACACACACACACACACACACACACACACACACACACACACACACACACACTCACACTCACACACACAGCCCTAGAAATAATGAGCTAATACACGATAACCAGCATGGTTTCAGAGATGAAATCCTGTGTCACAAACCTATTGGAGTTGTGCGTCAAGGTGACAGAAGTAAAGCAGGAGAGGGGGAAGACCGCATTTTCCTGAGCTACAAGAAGACTTTCGACACAGTTCCTCACAAGAGATTAATGCAAAAGCTGGCAAGAATAACAGAAAAGGCACTTCAACAGATCAGAAAATACCTGACAAGAAGGAAACAACTAGTGATGGTACGCGACGAGGTGTCAGAGTGGGCACTTGTGAAGAGCGGGGTTCCACAAGGGTCAGTCCTAGGGTCGGTGTTGTATCTGGTATATGTGAATGACATGACAGAAGGGATAGATTCAGAGGTGTCCCTGTTTGCAGATGACGTGAAGCTAATGAGGAGAATTCAAGTGGATAACGATCAGGTAGACTACAAAGGGATCTGGACATGCTGAAAGCCTGGTCCAACAAAATGGCTCCTGGAGTTTAACCCCACCAAATTCAAAGTCATGAATATTGAGGAAAGTGAAAGTAGACGGCAGACAGAGTACAGGCTAGGGAGCCAAAGACTAAAACCTTACTCAAGGAAATGGACTTTGGTGTGAGTACAATACCGAGCACATCTCCTGAGGCGCACATCAACCAAATAACTGCTGCAGCATATGAGAGCCTCTGTACACAGTGTATTTTAGGCCCATTTTGGAGTATGCAGCACCAGTTTTGAATCCACACATGGCCTAGCACGCCATGAAAGTAGAGAAGTGCAAAGGTTGCAACAAGACTAGTCCCGGAACTAAGGGACTAGTCTTGTTGGACTAGTCACTGGAAGACAGAAAGGTTAGGGGAGGACATGATAACGACATATAAAATGCTGAGAGGATTGACAAGGTGGATAGGGACAGAATGTTCTAGAGATTGAACACAACAACAAGGGATCGCAAGTGGAAGTTGAAAATTCAGTTGAGTCACGGGGATGTTAGAAGTATTTTTTCAGTCATAGAGCTGTCAGGAAGTGGAACAATCTGGAGAGCGATGTAGTGGAGGCAGAATCCTTACATAGCCTTAAGAAGATATACGACAATGCGGCTGGAGCAGGGAGAGAGTGGACCTAGTGGCGACCAGCGAAGACGCGGGGGCTAGAAACTGTGAATCGACCCCTGCAACCACAAGTAGGTAAGTACACTTAGGTAAGTACTCACTCACACATACACACAAACACACACTACATTACCTGTAGCATTTCTTGGGTATTTTATTTTCTTGTTTTCGTAGATAATCACCTGTCTTCTCTGTCTGTCTCTCTCTCTGAAATTATTCTGAGCAATAAGAACAGAAAAAAAATATGGTGACTGAAAGAGTGCCATCAAAACTGAGTAACAGGTAAAGGGGCCATTATGGTAATTACTCCTCAATTTCGGGCGCTCTGTTTCAACCCCATTTGCAATAAATCGCACAGTAGAGAACAGCTTAATAAGAGAGCTTATCGTGATGAAATTTAAGCAGTCAATTATGAATAAAAATACCGTACGAAAAAAACTTTAATGGCTAACACCGCGTTCCTCAGACTGTGTCAACAGTACCATCACGAGGTGGATGAACTGACGTACTAGTGGATGTAGAAGAAGAGACGGACTCGCGCTGCACAACTTTTATTGCGATGATGTTTCGCTATGTGTTGCAGCACTACTAAGTCTTGAAATAAAATGTTTGCGCTGAGCGAGACAATGTTGTCCCAGTATAAGTTTGTGTCGCAAATTGCATGTTTGTCGTCGCACCACATGTCAGCTAATGTGAATGATGGTGACAGCTGACAAGTAGTGAGAAAAAACAGCGTATGCAGGGGATAGCCTTCATTACGGCGTTGCATGCTGGACTGGACTTAATCAAGTACTGTATCGTACTTGATGACATAAAGTTTGTTTTTTAGTGTATGCAGCGTTTCTCAATACCAGGTTGTACGTAGGTGGGCAGCGATAGACGGAGAGAGAGAGAGAGAGAGAGAGAGAGAGAGAGAGAGAGAGAGAGAGAGAGAGAGAGAGAGAGAGAGAGAGAGAGAGAGAGAGAGAGAGAGGGAGAGAGAGAGAGAGAGAGAGAGAGAGAGAGGGAGAGAGAGAGAATGAAGGAGGAGAAGAGAGTGTGAAGGTGGAGGAGGAGGAAGAAGAGGAGGAGGAGGAGGATGTGAGTTGACAAGCTAAGCTACAGGAATTAATGGGTCTTGTGCCACGTTCATTAGTTTGACTCTACTTATTAGTGAACAACTAGCTGGGTACACCTAGTTAGCTTGTCTCTCTCGTAATTAGCGGACGGATAATGGCTCCCCACCATATATAAATGACCCATCCAAGAATTTAGCATTTCACATAAATTTAATAATAATTATTATTTTTTATTATAATAACAATAATAATTCACCAATTAGGAATTTTGCTTGAAGTGGAGCAATGTTGCAAGAACACTTAATTCTCTTCTATGATGCATAAAAATTGACGTACGTTTCATTCTTTTTATAACTAATTTAGCGAAGAAAAAGGGTATCCTCTGAGCTTGTTGATCCTTCAGCTTTTGCTTTATTTTCACTGGGATGCTTAGAGGTCTTCGTCCCTAGTATACGACCTAGAAGAGCCGACTAACTCCTACTTATCCATTTACAGCAAGATGATGAGAGCCAGCAGATGTTAAGTGACTTAAGCTACGTCTTGCCTCGCCTAGGATTCAGACCTGGATCTTTTCTGCTGAATCACTCAGCCGTCAGCTTTTTACGATGCCTGGGCTCAGTAATGGTTTCATTTAAAAATAATTTTATAGTTGTATATTTTATGTAAAAAATAACATTTGACGAAAGCTAGAAGAGCGGATTGAGCTAACTATGAGTCAGAAATTTGCTATGAGAACGTGGCAGGAGAGGAAAAAAATATTCTTGTCACCGGTAAAACCAGATTAAAGTAAGGGGTTGGCTTTCATTCTTGTGAGATAACAGAAGTTAAGTGTGTGTGTCAAGGAGGGCGAGTCAGGTGGGCGGTGACATCCTATATGAGATTATGGCTCCCGTTGTCTTGACAGTGTGCAGAGTTCAATTGAAATAAAAGTTCTATAACGCCAAAAAGTCGGGAATGTGATGGGTGTCAAGGTAGGGACATGTAATCCAGGAGACTCCAGACTCCAGGTGTGTGCGAATATTTCACTCGTAAAAGCTTTGTGGTCTCTGCTGTCGAGCAGGTAATATATGCATATTAACGTTGTGATTTTTTTTATTTTTAGCTTTCTTGCTTGCAAGGTTCGCCACAAATCTTGACAGACATCGAAAAGTCTAGTTTAACTTCCAGAATGCTCACCTTATCAGTGCTTAGAATTTCTGCTATGTCTAGAAATTCTCATTATCTGTCTCTTCATAGTTGTCAACCGCAATCATCTGGTCCAGAAAGATACAGCCACTAGTTGGTAACTGATATACATGAAGTGAGAATAGTAAAGTACAGAATAGAATGTAGTCATCTGCTTAGATGTGGTGCTCAAGCATAGGTTTAGTATGTCGTTGAAGCAGCCACTCTAAAACGTTCCTCTCAAGTTTTTCAAACTGGGTAAGTGTCTTTCAGACGCTGCCTCCAGCACCTCCCCCCCCCCCAACACACTCCCTTCACTTGTCTCTTTCTTTCTCTCTCTCGTACGGTATAACATCAGTAACATACGACAAGGTTGCTGGTGTTCACACGCCGGTGGCCTTACTCTACTCTTGTACTTGTGTATGGCCATGTATCAGTCATTCTAGAGATTTGTTCTTTTATTAAGTTAAATATATTGTCTCTTAATTACTATTTTAATTACGCTGACAATATGTTTTACGTAAGACGAGTGAAAAATTTACGTGGCTGCCACAGATAATAATGGATTCTACTCATACCTCAGGACGTTTTAGTGACATAATGAATGTAAAAACTGTAAAACGAGTCTCACCAGCAAATTAAATTATAAAAAGGTGCCGGCTGATACATGACGCAAGCAAATATACACAACCTACGTATGTTCGACAGTCCTAGAGTACGCTGTGCCGGTGCTGAGCCCAGATCTAAATAAACATGAAGGAAAACTGAGAAAAGTCAGTACTTGCAACATGACTAAATAACACAAAACACGTTGAGAGATTGAATGAAATTGAAGGTCACTAGGCTAGTGGACAGAAAAATGAGACATGATCCCAAAGTAGAGGATACTAAGAGAAAAACACAATAAAGAAATAAATTATTCAACAAAAGTTGAACCAGAGCAAGTGACACAACCAATAACTGAGATGTTAAATTAAGTAACGCTTACACACACACACACACACACACACACACACACACACACACACACACACACACACACACACACACACACACACACACACACACAAACACACACACACATACACACACACACACACACACACACACACACACACACACACACACACACACACACACACAAACACACACACACACACACTCTCACGCACACACACATACACACACACACACACACACATACACACACACACAAACACAAACACACACACACACACACACGATCAGTGAAGAGGCGGGGCCAGGAGCTCGGACTCGACCCCCGCAACCTCAACTAGGTGAGTACAACTAGGTGAGTACACACACACACACACACACACACACACACACACACACACACAAAACACACACACACACACACACACACACACAAAAAAAACACACACAAAACCACACACTCTCATGCACACACACAAAAAAAACCACACACTCTCAGCACGAAACCACAAAACCACCACACACACTCACCCCACACAAACCACACACACACACACACCCACACATACACACACAACCACCCCACACAACACAAAAACACAAAACACACCCCACACCTAAACCCCCAAAACCACACAAACCCCACACCCCCACACACAAAAAACCACACACAAAACACCCCACTCACACACACACCCACACTAAAAACACACAAAAAACCCCACACACACACACACCACACAACACCACACACACAACAAAAACACACACACACACACCTCACACACACATGCACCACACCCCACTCACAAAAACAAACAACACCACCCACACACACAACCAAACACACCCCCACACCCCAACACACACACACACACTCACACACACACACACACACACACACACACCCCCCACACACACACACACCGGGGGTGCAGACGTGGGTGCAAAAGGGCCTGGGAAAACCCTTTTCATGTTTTTTGGGCGTGAAGTAACCGCTAGCAGTTATCAGTGGTAGGGGGGGAACAAAGTCAGTAAAACAACCCTACGGGGTGAAAACTATAGTTTTTAGTTAAAAAAAATTCGAGAGGAAACCTAAATTCATTTTTTTTTTTTTTAAAAGGTCCCAAAAACCGTTGTGGTCTACTAGGCACTGTTCCCACACAGATACAAAAAAAAAAGACAAAGGGGAGTGGGGAAAAGGGGTGATCAAAATTACCAGCTTTTGGGTTTAAAAAGTGAAATGTGGGGCCCAACCGAAATGTGAGAGTAAAAAAATTTAAAATAAGCAAAAGGAGAAAGAAAAAAAAAAAAATTATTCAAAAAGGGGAAAGGGTGGCATTAGGCCTGCTGAAGCAGGGGACGTCAAACATTTTGTATGCCATTAAAAACATATAAAGTTTTAACACCGATTTTTAAAGGTATTCTGAAATAAGTGAAAAGTGAAATAAATTGGGGAACCCGCGGGTGCAGGGAGCATATATGGTTTTTAAACATCACGGGTAAAGGAAAGTTACAAAATAGTGAGGAAGGCCTATGTACGACGATACTGATCAGCTTCTGGCAACTTGCATCACACCGCGGTCGGGCGCAAGTATTCACTGTTGAGGTTGCATTTTGAAGTTTGGTTTGGCCCTGCATAAATTTTTAGAAAATGGGTCACTCCTCCTCCCAACCCCTTTACCAGAATTAGAGTGGGAAAAAACCCTAGAGGGAGTGAAAGGAGAAAAAGGGGGTTAGTGAGGGTAATTTCAGACACTTAAGCTGAGACAAGCAAAAATTTTACACCCTAGTACTTTCTGAATTTTTTAAAGTAGAATCGATAAGTTTTTAGAAGTTTTTGGTAAGCTTGAATTATTTGGTATCTACCGGTATTTTTTAGCAGTATAAATATTAGAAGTGGGCAAAACCCCACACAAACACCAAAACCACACCCCACACACACCACACACACACCACACACCCCCAAAACCAACATGCACACACACCATACACACACACACACCCCAACACTACTCACCATACCCCACTTTCCCCACACATAATACACACAACACACACACATAAAACCCCACCCCCAAATACACACACAAAACCACATAAAACACATACACACACCCCACACCCCAAAACACACACACACACAAAACAAAAACACACACACACACACAACACACCCACACCCCCCAAAACCCCCCACCCCCCCAAAAGGGAACAACACTTGAAAGCTGTAGTAACCCCCCCCCCCCCACACAAAACCCCAAAATTTTTCCACCCCGCCTCTAAAAGGGCCCAATTTAACCTCGCTCCTTGTCTTCTCTCCCTCTTTCCCTACCCTAGGTAGAGGACCTATCTTTCTCTACCTATCTTACTCTTTTACCTATATCTCTCTCTTCCTATCACTCTCACCACTTCTTTCTCTTTTCCCTCTCCCATCTCCCCCTCAAAACATTCTTCCCTCTAACACCTCCCCCCCCCAAAATCTCCCCCCCCCATTATCTCTCCCTCCCCCTTTTCCCATCTCTCTTCCTCCCCCCCTTCTCTCTCCCTCGCTCCTCCCCCCCTAGCCTCTCTCTCCCCTCTCCTTTCCAAATTCCCCCCCTCTTTCCCCCCCTCTCCCCCCTCTCTTCCCCCCTTTTTTTGCCTTTTTTCTCTCTCTCCCTCTTCTCTCCCTCTCTCTCCCCCTTTCCCCCTCTTTTCCCTCTTTTCCCCCATTCTCTCCTCTCTCTCTCTCTCTCTCTCTCCTTTTTTTCTCTCTCTCTCTCTCCTCTCTCTCTCTCTCTCTCTCTCTCTCTCTCTCTCTCTCCCCTCTCTCTCTCTCTCTCTCTCTCTCTCTCTCCCTCTCTCCCTCTCTCTCTCTCTCTCTCTCTCTTTTCTCTCTCTCTCTTCTCTCTCTCTCTCCTCTCTCTCTCTCTCCCCTCTCTCTCTCCTTCTCTCTCTTGCTTCTTTTCCCCTTTTTTTCCCTTCTCACTCTCCCCCTCTCCTCCCCTTTTCCTTCACTCTCTCTCCCCCCTCTTTTCCCCACTCTCACTCTCACTCTCTTTTCCCCCTTTTTTCCTTCCCCCCTACCCCCCTCTCTCTTTTTTACCTTCCCTTCTCTCTCTCTCTCTCTCTCTCTTTTCTCCCTCTTTTCTCTCTTCTCTCTCTCTCTCTCTTTTCTCCATCTCTTCCCCTTTTTTCCCTTCTCACTCCCCCCCTCCCCTTTCCCCTTTCCCCTTCTCTCTTTTTTCCCCCTCTCACACTCTCTTTTTCCCTTTCCCCTTTTCTCATTTTCCCCTCTCTCTCTCCTACCTTTAAATTTCTTTTTTCTCTCACAAAAAAAAATGGTGGGGATCGCGGGAAACCCCAAGGATCAGTTGAGAAGGGCTTGGTAGGGGGGGGGGGAATGGATGGAGGACCCAGGGGAAAAAGGATGGAACAAGGTGGGAGGGGAAAATTAGGGGGAGCTTTCTAAAAAAATGGAAAAAAAGCTCTCTGGGGAAATTGGAAAAGGGGTTTGGGGAAAGGGGAAACCAAAAAATTGGGAGGCACAAGTCAAAAACTGCAGTACCCAAAGAAAAGGGTCCTAAAATTTTGAGATAAATAGGCCGAAGCGATTTTACAGGGGCGTGACCAGGGGGAAGGGAACAGCATATGATGTTTGCGGGGCCCGGGAAAAAAAAAAAGGAAAGGGGTTTTAAAATTATCCCAAGGTCATTTAAAGCCTGCCAAGGGGGGCCCAAAGGGGGAAAAGGGGAAAAGAACGGGCTGGTTGCAGATGGGAGGGTGATGGGTCGAATGCTGAGGCACAACCATGCAAACAAGAGCCCTGGAAAAATCAAGGGGGGAAACTGACCACTTTCGGAAGGTTCCAGGGTTCACAGAGGGTGAGGCAATGGGAGGGAAAAAAGGGCAAAATCGTTTTTAAACCAGGGTTTCAGGAGAGAGAGGAAAGGAAAACCCCACTGAAAGGAAGCGGGAAAAGAAAAAAAGGGAGATTGGGGAAAATTCATCACGGAAAAGATAAAGAGTGGACGAGATTGTAAATTTTCAGAGAATAGGGGGGTACTCAAAGGGGGAAACCGCCCCAATCAAGCTGATTCTAGGTTTAAAAACAGTGCAAAAACGGATCCCCCAAAAGAGAATCCCGATTAAAATTACTCGGAAGGGGGAAAAAAAAAAAGGGGTGTTCCTAGACAGGCAAAAACAAAATCAGAAGGGAGCAGCAGGGAGAGGACAAAAAAGCGATAGGAGTTTGGGAAAAAAGAGAAAGGGAAATGGAACCAGCAGAGGCCAGTCAAAAGCAGAACAAAAACACCCAGGGCAACACACAACAAACTATTCTCAAAAACCATAAAACCCTATCACACAACCCCAACACCCCCACTACAATCCATACCCAGCCTCCCCCCAAACACCGAGCTTAAATCCCACGTTTTGCTACCAGGTCCCCCACCCTCACGGGCCCCCCAAACCACAGTTTTGGGAAAAGGGAAAAAACTGAAGGTATGGTACAAAAAACGCTGATGGAATAACAAATTTAAATGGGGGGGGAGTGGCCTGAAAGAGTCAAAGAGGCATTTACCGGAATCATAGCTTCACAGAAACCCAAATTACAGGTATGATAAAAGATGCCATCTTTTCCAAAGGGATACCAAATCCCGAGGAAAAAAACAGAGGGAAACAGGGGGGGGGTGGAGGGGGTGGGGATTGCCCGATCAAAAAAAAGCTGGGGTTTTTATGAGCTGGAGGGGTGGAGACAGGGAGAAAAAAAGTGGGTTACATAGCGGGAACGCTTTACTCTGGAGGTCCCAAAGGGGGTTTAAAAGCAGTGATATAACCCACCCCAGAAAAAGCAGGAGGCCCCAAAACAAATGTACGACAAGGCAATAGAGCGATGGTTGACAAATGGCTAGGGGTGGCCAAAAAAGAGCTCATGTAGGGAGGGAAAAACTCGGGGTCATGGGTGACTTTAACCCCCAAGGAGTCGATTGGGGGAAAAATTTGGGCCCGCATGGGGGCCCAAAATACATGGGGGTAAGATGATGGAGGTTTGGGACTTGAAAAAATTCATGTACCCAAAAAGTAAGGGGGGCATACAAGAGAGAGAGGAGAGGATAAACCAGCAGGCTGGGTTAGGATTCACCTTTTATTAGTGCAGATACGAGGACATCACTTTTGAAAGACTAATTGGGGCCCGTGACCCTGTGGGGGTTTTTAAACTTTTGAATACACAGTAGGAAATACAAGTGGGGGGAGAAAGAAGGGAGGAAGGCCAGGACGGGAAAGAAGCCAAACTAAAGAAAGGGGATACCAGGAATGAGGGAAATTAACCCGAACGGGGGTTTGTGGGACAGAGGGAAATGGCTGGGGGAAAAAAGATTAAAGAGAAAGATGGAATATGTAGCAAAAAAAAATTTCAAAGGGGGCTTTGGGAGAGGTTTGGGACCCTAGGGTAACAGGAAAAAATGAAAAAGCCCGGAAAGAGCCCATGGTTTTAAAAAAAAAAAAAAAAAAACCAAAAAAAAAAGGGGCAGGGAGGCAAAAAAAACCAAATTGGGGATAGGGAAGGGAAAAAATATAGAAGGCAAAGGACCCAGGGGGAATAAGGAGAGCAGTCGTTGAGTCAGAAACGAATTTTGCACAGTTAAGAAGGGAGGCCCCAAAAAAAAAATATGAAAATGACTAGCAGCGAAAGCCCAAAATTTACCCGAAAAATGTTGTACAGCCACATTTAGGAGGAAAACAACAGGGCAAGGACCCCGGGTAATCAGGCTAAGGAAGGAAAGGGGGAAGACAACCCAAAAAAATGACCGTGAAAATATGTGAGGAATTTTAAAAAGAGATTAAAAAAAGTGTTCACAAAAGAGACAGAAGGGGGGTCCAGAAAAACGGAGAGGGGGGCCCCAAAAAAACCCTTTTTGGGTGGAACAGTAACACAACCCAGGAAGAGTTGGGAAAAGGCTTTGAAAGGGGCTAATACCTCAAAGGCAATGGGGCCAGTAAAATCCCCTGGGTATTGAGAGAGGGGAAGCAGAGGGCTTTGTGTTCCCCCAACAACAAAATTTTAATATATCTATCGAAACAGGGAGATTGCCTGAGGCATGGAAGGCAGCAAAGTAGTCCCCTCTTTAAAAAAAGGGGGACGACATGAGGCATTAAACTACGACCCGTGTCACTGACATGTATGTTTTGGGAAAAAACATGGGAAAATTTTTCAGGAGAAGAGTGGTGGAACACCTAGAAAGGAAAAGTCTCATTTAACAGCAGCCCTCCCTGGTTTCAGGGACGGGAAATCCTGTTTTCACAAACCTACTGGGTTCTTGACATGGTGACAGCAGTTAAAACAAAGAGAGAGGGGGGGGTGGATTGCCCTTTTCTTGGACTGCAAGAAGGCGTTTTGAACAGTTCCACAACAAGAGATTGGTGCAAAAAAATGGGGAAACCCAAACCCGGATAAAAAGGGGGGAAAGGGACCCCGCAAGGATCGGGGGAAAACTTGTCAGGAAGACAGGGAGCGAGCATGGTACGTGGCGAGGTGTCAGAAATGGGAACCTTTACCAGCGGGGGGCCCACAGGGGTCAGTTTAGGACCCGTTCTGTTTCTGGTTTTTTGGTGAACGAATGACGGAAGGAATAGGGCTTGAGGTGTCCCTATTTTCAGATGGGCGTGAAATTGAAAGAGAAGAATTCACTCGATCCCAAAAACCAGGCAGAAACTCAAAGGGATTGGGGCAGGGGTGCAGACATGGGGCCAGCAATTGGGGTTTCCCGGAGTTCAATTTCCCCCCAAGTGCCCAAAAACAGAAAATTGGGGAAAAGGGGGAAAAAAGACCGCGACGGAAAATACAGTCGGGGGCCAGAGACTAAAACCCCCACTCAGGAAAAAAAATTTTGGGGTGAGTTTAAAACCAGGCACATTTGAAGCGCACATCAACCCAAAAAAAACTGCTGCAGCATATGGGCGCCTTTTTAAACCTAGGAAAAAGGGTTCCGACATCTTAATAAGGGGTCGTTCAGGGCCCCGTACACCCTGTACGTTTTGGCCCTATTTGGGGTATGCGGCACCAGTTTTGGGAACCCCCACCTAGCCAAGCACGTAAAGAAACTAGAGGGGAAAATGCAAAAGGGTTTGCAAAAAAGGGGCTAGTCCCCGAGCTAAGGGGATGTCCTCGAGGAGAGGTTTAAAGGGGAAAACAAACCCGACGACACTGGAGGCAGGGGGAGATAGGGGGGGAAAGTAACGAATACAAAATACTGAGAGGAAAAAGAAAAAGGTGGACAAAGACAGGTTTTTCCCGAGATTGGACACAGTAAAAGGGGGAAAAAGTTTGGGAAATGAAGACACCC
>NC_069404.1:48062805-48080279 GCF_026875155.1 Cherax quadricarinatus
GGAATCCTTAACCTGTAAATAGCTTGTCAATAAAGCTAGGAACCCTGAATTAACCTTGTCAAACCCTGTTAAAAAAATTACTGATGCAGAAACAATGTATAACTAAGAAAAAGACACGATAGTTCCATAATAGTCAGCAAAATGAAGGTGAAGAGGAATGTCCAAGAGCTAGAGTTCAGAACCAACAAACAGCTAAGTTATCATAATAATTAATGGTATACAGCACCAACAAGCTGATGAATCATACACATGTGCAACACTTGGGTATCAGTATTGCTGAAGTGTTTCGCCCGCACATTAGACTTCGTCAGTCGATTACAGTCATATATAACACTGGAGACAGTACGAGTAGGTTGCAGGTCACCAGTCACCAGTGCCGCCATGGCACTGAACAATAATGGAACTGCCTTTCCTCTCAATCATCCAACACATTAGATACGGCTCAACTTTTCCCGAGACTTATAGTCAAATTCTATCCAAGAGCGAGAGAGCAGATAATACGGCTAACGTTGGTTCAAGACACCTGTGGACGGCAGCAGAATGTCCCCTCACCGAAACAGAAAAACACCAACAGCATTAAAACATTTTATGAAGGAAGGCGGGAAAGAGCTAAGCTACCCATATGGTCCCTAACATATCCTAACCTTAATTAAATACGGAAAAGGGAATCAGCTGGCTTATTTTCCTAGCCAGCAATATGTACAAGTTTAATATTGTAAGGTTGCAGCCTGAGACTCCATCTCATCAGAAGTGTGTTGTGGTTTATCATGGAGTTGAGACAGATCAACGGATTGTGATCGCTGTAGACTGTTACCACTTGAGACGACTGCCCCACGTAGACCTCGAAATGTTCCAGTTCAAGTATCAGAGCGAGGGCTTCTTTCTCAATGGTGGCGTAAGCCCTTTGGTGAGGTTGACACTTGGCAGAGAAGTAAACCACACGCTGCAGGCATTCTCCCCCAGATTTTTGTAGGAGTACTGCCCCTACCCCTGACTCACATGAATCATCCTGTTATATAAAAAGTTTTGAAAAATCGGGAGACAGGAGAATGGGTGCAGTACAAAGTAACCGTTTGGCACTCTGGGGTACATTGAAATTTTTGTTTCTGTCTGGTGTGCTTAGCTGTCATGCTCTGTATTATAATGATAAATTAATGAATATATTTTCTGTTTATCTTCTAACTGTTTGTTGTTTTCTTCTTTCAGATGCCTCGTACTTGTGTGAATGGGGCAGACAACTTCTGCTATATTTGTGGTGAGGTGACCTTTGCATAACAGAAGCGCCGTATAACTGCTACGGTTAGAAAGGCATATCACCTATATTTGGGATGCAAGATAGGTGACCAGGATAAGAACTGGGCCCCACACATACGCTGCTACAATTGTGCTACTAACCTTTGCCAATGGTTAAACAGGAAGAGGATGGGAATGCCTTTTACTGTGCCAATGACATAGCGGGACCCAACAGAACATACTAACAATTGTTATTTCTCCATGGTACCTCAAGAACTGAAGGGGTTGTCAAAGAAAAAAAAGGGGTCCATTGAATATCCAAACATTTCATCAGCTATTCGCCCAGGTCCACGTAGAGGTTTACCTGTTCCTGATACGCCAACTGCGGTATCCTTCAAGTGAGATGAAGAAAGTGGTGAGGAGGAAGAAGAGACGGGCGACAGTGCTGGATTACAAGAGTGACCAAAACGTTGATGAAGCACACTCCTCTAGGCCACATTTCATAACAGAAGGGGAATTCCATGACCTTGTCAGGGATCTGCAATTACCCAAAAATAAGGCAGAGCTGTTAGGCTCTCGTCTTCAACAGTGGAATCTCCTAGCAGCTGATGTGAAGATTTCAAAATTTCGTGACCGTCACCAGCAGTTCAACGATTTCTTCGTAATAGAAGGTGATTTAGTGGCCTGCAACAATATTAATGGTGTGGTGAAAGCACTTACCATCGTCTACGAACCCAGTCACTGGAGAGTTACCATTGCCATAACGGCAATGGTAAACCATTGTTCCTGTGGCTATGCACCACATATGAAAGAAACTTATGAAAATATAAATCATATGTTGCGATGCATGAAATATGATGAACATAATTGGCAGCTCTGTGGTGACTTAAAGGTTGTTGCTCTTGTGATGGGCTTGCAGGGCGGATTCACCGAGTACTGTCGCTTTCTATGTGAATGGGACAGCCGTGCAAGAGGTTCCCATTACATCAGAAGAGACTGGCCACCTCGTCAATCATTAAAGCCTGGGATGAAAAATGTTCAACATCCACCTCTCATTGAACCAAACAAAAATTTGCTACCACCGCTACACATAAAATTGGGGCTCATGAAAGACTTTGTAAAAGCTCTGGACAAATCTGGTCAGCGATTCAAGTGTTTAGCATCAAAATTTCCCTCACTGAGCGACGCTAAGATAAGAGAAAGATGGTGACTCTGAATCAGACCTTCATGGGGAGGAGAAAGCTGCTTGGGAAGCATTGCTGTATAGCCCTTGTGGCTTAGCGCTTCTTTTTGATTATAATAATAATAATAATAATGCTTGGGAAGCATTCAAGTTAGTGGAGAAGGGATTTCTCGGAAACAGAAGGGAAGGTAAGTATGAAGAATTGGTGGAAATCTCATCAAGGCTTACAAGAACATGGGATATAACATGTCCCTTAAACTCCACTTTTTGGACTCAAATTTAGACTTTTTTCCAGGGAACTGTGGGGCAGTTAGTGATGAACATGCAGGGCCGGCCTTAAACCAATTGGAACGATTGCTCCCAATTGGGCCCCGCTCCTAGGGAGCTCCGCGCTAGAGTATAATCTATTCTCGACTTGTCAAGTACACAGAACAACACGAAGTAAAAAAAAGGGGCTTTGTATATAATATGTTGGCGAATTCCTCCGACAGCGGTGGCGAAATTGCCCGATTGGGTGGGGATTGTACCCAACATCGGACATTAAACAATAGCCTGTGGATTTTTTTTATCAGTTCTGCGATGGATGCCACTTTTATTTGTTTATTTTTTTATTTTGTTTAGGATCCTGCGGTTTCTGTATATATTAGTAAAAGATCAAGAGACATCGGCAGAAAATATTTAAGTGGCAGTAGCCAAGGCAAAGATCGAAGCAGAAAAGGAGAAAGGTGCATTGGATAAGAATTTCAACTAAGCTATCTCAGAAAATGCAGAAAAGCAAGTAGAGCCACAACACAGTGAAGATGATGACACCGATGGCAGCCAGTCTGAAGAAGTTACGCAAGACAGTAGTGGGAATTTATTTACTGACAGTGAGATTGGCCATCTCGGAAATGTTGAATTTGACACACAAGAAGACTCGCCTGTTGACATGCCGGCTGGTGCCTCTGAGGCAAAGGAGAATGGGAATTCACAATCTGTCAGTCCTGTAGAATTAACAGATGATCCTGCAACATGGCCAGATATGATAAGTCAGAGTTCCAGAGATTAGCGAAAAAAGGATCACCTACAATTATAGTAGAATTTATTCCCAAGAATGAGAGCGGATCACGTTTTCTAAAATTTCACTGCAAAAGAAAACTGCCAAATGGTGAAACTGTAGATCGTCCATGACTAATATAATCTGTACAAATATTTTTAATAAATCATTTCACAGTGACTAAATCAAGTGGTACTGTGACTATGTACTTTTCAGAGGTGATATACAAATTTTGTTTGTTACTTGTAGACTTACATGTATACAATTTTATATTAAAATGTATCTTACTTCTGTTTGGTCTATTAACTCTCATGCATTTTTTAAGCGCACAGTTTGATTGTTTTCCACAAACTGGGGCGCAAAAATTGTTCCCAATTCGACCTCGCACCTCTTCAGCCCGGCTCTATCACTCTGACCACCACCACTGCCACTCAGACCACCACCACTGCCACTCAGACCATCACTGTCACTCAGACCACCACCACTGCCACTCAGACCATCACTGCCACTCAGACCA
Source organism: Cherax quadricarinatus (assembly GCF_026875155.1). NCBI lineage: Eukaryota > Metazoa > Arthropoda > Malacostraca > Decapoda > Parastacidae > Cherax > Cherax quadricarinatus. The sequence goes on from NC_069404.1 coordinate 48,066,775, forward strand.
CCACCACTGCCACTCAGACCATCACTGTCACTCAGACCACCACCACTGCCACTCAGACCATCACTGTCACTCAGACCACCACCACTGCCACTCAGACCACCACTGCCACTCAGACCACCACCACTGCCACTCAGACCACCACCGTCACTCTGACCACCACCACTGCCACTCAGACCACCACCACTGCCACTCAGACCATCACTGTCACTCAGACCACCACCACTGCCACTCAGACCACCACTGTCACTCAGACCACCACCACTGCCAGTCAGACCATCACTGTCACTCAGACCACCACCACTGCCACTCAGACCACCACCACTGCCACTCAGACCACTACCATTGCCACTCAGACCCCATCACTGGGCACTCAGACACCACCACTGCCACTCAACCACCACTGCCACCAGACCACCACCTTGCCACTCAGACCATCACTGTCACTCAGACCACCACCACTGCCACTCAGACCATCACTGTCACCTGACCACCACCACTGCCACTCAGACCACTACCACTGCCACTCAGACCACCATCACTGTCACTCAGACCACCACCACTGCCACTCAGGCCACCACTGTCACTCTGACCACCACCACTGCCACTCAGACCACCACCACTGCCACTCAGACCACCACTGTCACTCTGACCACCACCACTGTCACTCAGACCACCATTACTGCCACTTAGACCACCACCACTGCCACTTAGACCATCACTGTCACTCAGACTACCACCACTGCCACTCAGACCACCACTGTCACTCTGACCACCACCACTACCACTGCCACTTAGGCTACCATTGTCACTCTGACCACCACCACTGTCACTCAGACCACCACCACCACTGCCACTCAGACCATCACTGTCACTCAGACCACCACCACTGCCACTCAGACCACCACCGTCACTCTGACCACCACCACTGCCACTCAGACCACTACCACTGCCACTCAGACCACCACCACTGCCACTCAGACCACCACTGTCACTCTGACCACCACTGCCACTCAGACCACCACTGTCACTCTGACCACCACCACTGCCATTCAGACCACCACTGCCACTCAGACCACCACTATCACTCTGACCACCACCACTGCCACTCAGACCACCACTATCACTGACCACCACCACTGCCACTCAGACCACCACTGTCACTCTGGCCACCACTGCCACTTAGGCCACCACTGTCACTCTGACCACCATCGCTGCCACTCAGGCCACCACTATCACTCTGACCACAATCACTACCACTCAGACCACCACCACTGCCACTCAGAATACTACTGTCACTCTGACCACCACCACTACCACTCAGGCCACCATGTTCCAGATGGTGATCCCATCCTAGTTGACAGTAATCAGTTCATTGTAAGAAGTTATTTCTCGAGTAACTTTCACATGTTAACGTTTGTAAGTGTAGTTTCTTTATAGCTGATACCTCGTGTCACTGTGTGCGACTCAGATTGAATATCAGCATTGTTCACCGTGTTCATTTCTTTTCTCCTGTGCTTGCAGTTTGAGATAGTAGATTCGTTCTCCCTTGCTCATATTGCGTGTTATAGCGTTAATTTTTTCAACCGGGGGGAGTCATCCACTCCACCGAGTTTGTTCTTTCCTCCAGTAAGGAAGAACTGTTACCTTTATTCCAGAACAAACAGCCTACTGGAAGGTTAGCCAGATGGACCTTGACCTTCCAAGAGTCCAGTCCCACTTTTGAAAATTTACCTGGCAAATCGAATGTAGTCGCTGATGCTTTATCGCGACACGTTAGTGTAGTTACTGCAGATCCTCCATTTACTGTCGAGGATGTCAAAAATGCCCAAAGAACCGATCCCTTGTGTTCTGGTGTGATTCGATTCCTGCTCCAGGAAGATCTTATTCTTACTGTGAAGCCACCAGCACCCATTAGTGACTTTGTAATGAGCCAAGAATTACTGTACCGAATAGTCGAGTTGAGTACTCCTAGCAGACGAGTTAGTAATTCCACAGTCACTAGTGATTGTAGTTGTATCTTTTGTAGATACTCGTTTAGACTGTCCTCAGTCAAGGCATGTGTTAGCCATTGCAGAGGAATTTGATCCTCCCAGAGATGATAACCATTCTGCATATGTAAACCTAACCCTCGCAGAATTGGGTTTAAATGTACATAGTCTGTATAATTAGATGTCCGAGATGAATGAAATTGTCAACTGTGTTTTGTTATTAGCTGATCAGTTTGTCAGAAATTTTCGTGTTCACGTTCCCTCCGTATTCTGAGAATTAACAGTCTAGATTTGAGTGCACCGAATCTGCCTTTCTGTTAAACACTTCTTTGTATATATTTATTCTTCCTCAGAATCCGTAGAGTGCATGAATACAGATCGATCGATCAATTCCACCCATATTGTATAATGATTTGTTCTTATAGTTTGTAATGCATTACAATGAAACTCATTACGTTAAAACCCATTACGTCAAAATCATGTTGTACCATCCATTAGTTCTAAGTTATATATGAATTTGTTATTGTATAGAATCAGCCCAGATCCGCCTGCCTGTTCAGCCTATAGTATAGTAGTGTATATCGGGACGACATACGTAACATGATCGAGCTGTCAGCATAGTTGCTGATCCCTGTATTCCCTGTATTATATAGCATAGCATATTAGTATCATCCATGTGCTTTAGATACAAGATCCCTTGTAGGCCTGTGGCTTTGTGTGACGTCACGGGATACAGATGTGTAGGCTCATACCTCTGCCCCGGCCTCACTCGGCGGCAGACCATTCAGCGGACAGGCAAGGCAGCTGGGCTCCATCCCTCATCTCAGTCTGACAATATAGTTACCATCCTACAAGTGTGTCTACATTCAACCTGCGATATCTCCATTCAAGAACCCTTTAAGATACCACCACCACTGCCACTCAGACCACCACTGTCACTCTGACCACAATCACTGCCACTCAGACCACTACCACTTCCACTCAGACCACCACTGTCACTCTGGCCACAATCACTGTCACTCAGACCACCACCACTGTCACTCAGACCACCACTGCCAGTCTGACCACCATCACTGCCACTCAGACAACCACCACTGCCACTCAGACCATCACTGTCACTCAGACAACCCCCACTGCCACTCAGACCACCACAGTTACTCTGACCACCACCACTGCCACTCAGACCACCACTGTCACTCTGACCACCACCACTGCCATTCAGACCACCACCACTGCCACTCAGACCACCACCACTGCCACTCAGACCACCACCGTCACTCAGACCACCACCACCACTGCCACTCAGACCACCACCACTGCCACTCAGACCATCACTGTCACTCAGACCAAGACCACTGCCACTCAGACCACCACCGTCACTCTGACCACCACCACTGCCACTCAGACCACTACCACTGCCACTCAGACCACCACCACTGCCACTCAGACCATCACTGTCACTCAGAGCACCACCACTGCTACTCAGACCACCACTGTCCACTCAGACCACCACCCACTGCCACTCAGACCACCACTGTCACTCTGACCACCACCACTGCCACTCAGACCACGACTGTCATTCTGACCACCACCACTGTCACTCAGACCACCATCACTGCCATTCAGACACCACCACTGCCACTCAGACCATTACTGCCACTCAGACCACCACTGTCACTCAGAGCACCACCACTGCTACTCAGACCACCACTGCCACTCAGACCACCACCACTGCCACTCAGACCACGACTGTCATTCTGACCACCACCACTGTCACTCAGACCACCATCACTGCCATTCAGACCACCACACTGCCACTCAGACCATTACTGCCACTCAGACCACCACTGTCACTCTGACCACCCACCACTGCCACTCAGACCACCACCATTGACACTCAGACCACCACCACTGCCACTCAGACTACCACTGCCACTCAGACCACCACTGTCACTCTGACCACCACCACTGCCACTCAGACCACCACTGTCACTCTGACCACCACCACTGTCACTCAGACCACCATCACTGCCATTCAGACCACCACCACTGCCACTCAGACCATTACTGCCACTCAGACCACCACTGTCACTCTGACCACCACCACTGCCACTCAGACCACCACCATAGCCACTCAGACCACCACCACTGCCACTCAGACTACCACTGCCACTCAGACCACGACTGTCACTCTAACCACCACCACTGCCACTCAGACCACCACTGTCACTCTGACCACCATCACTGTCACTCAGACCACCATCACTGTCACTCGGACCACCATCACTGTCACTCAGACCACCATCACTGTCACTCAGACCACCATCACTGTCACTCAGACCACCATCACTGTCACTCAGACCACCATCACTGTCACTCAGACCACCATCACTGTCACTCAGACCACCATCACTGTCACTCAGACCACCATCACTGTCACTCAGACCACCTTCACTGTCATTCAGACCACCATCACTGTCACTCAGACCACCATCACTGTCACTCAGACCACCATCACTGTCACTCAGACCACCATCACTGTCACTCAGACCACCATCACTGTCACTCAGACCACCATCACTGTCATTCAGACCACCTTCACTGTCACTCAGACCACCATCACTGTCACTCAGACCACCATCACTGTCATTCAGACCACCTTCACTGTCACTCAGACCACCTTCACTGTCACTCAGACCACCATCACTGTCACTCAGACCACCATCACTGTCACTCAGACCACCATCACTGTCACTCAGACCACCTTCACTGTCACTCAGACCACCATCACTGTCACTCAGACCACCATCACTGTCACTCAGACCACCGTCACTGTCACTCAGACCACCATCACTTTCACTCAGACCACCTTCACTGTCACTCAGACCACCATCACTGTCACTCAGACCACCTTCACTGTCACTCAGACCACCATCACTGTCACTCAGACCACCATCACTGTCACTCAGACCACCATCACTGTCACTCAGACCACCTTCACTGTCACTCAGACCACCATCACTGTCACTCAGACAACCATCACTGTCACTCAGACCACATCACTGTCACTCAGACCACTATCACTGTCACTCAGACCACCTTCACTGTCCTCAGACCACCATCACTGTCACTCAGACCACTATCACTGTCACTCAGACCACCATCACTGTCACTCAGACCACCATCACTGTCACTCAGACCACCATCACTGTCACTCAGGACCACCATCACTGTCACTCACACCACCATCACTGTCATCTCAGACCACCATCACTGTCACTCAGACCACCATCACTGTCACTCAGACCACCATCACTGTCACTCAGACCACCATCACTGTCACCTAATAAACCACCATCACTGTCACTCAGACCACATCACTGTCACTCAGACCACCATCACTGTCACTCAGACCACCATCACTGTCACTCAGACCACCATCACTGTCATCAGACCACCTCACTGTCACTCAGACCACATCACTGTCACATCAGACCACCATCACTGTCACTCAGACCACCATCACTTTCACTCAGACCACCTTCACTGTCACTCAGACCACCATCACTGTCACTCAGACCACCTTCACTGTCACTCAGACCACCATCACTGTCACTCAGACCACCATCACTGTCACTCAGCACCATCACTGTCACTCAGACCACACTGTCACAGACCACCATCACTGTCACTCAGACCACCTTCACTGTCACTCAGACCACCATCACTGTCACTCAGACCACCATCACTGTCACTCAGACCACCATCACTGTCACTCAGACCACTATCACTGTCACTCAGACCACCTTCACTGTCACTCAGACCACCATCACTGTCACTCAGACCACCATCACTGTCACTCAGACCACCATCACTGTCACTCAGACCACCATCCCTGTCACTCAGACCACCATCACTGTCACTCAGACCACCTTCACTGTCACTCAGACCACCATCACTGTCACTCAGACCACCATCACTGTCACTCAGACCACCATCACTGTCACTCAGACCACCATCACTGCCACTCAGACCACCATCACTGTCACTCAGACCACCTTCACTGTCACTCAGACCACCATCACTGTCACTCAGACCATCACTGTCACTCAGACCACCATCACTGTCACTCAGACCACCATCACTGTCACTCAGACCACCATCACTGTCACTCAGACCACCATCACTGTCACTCAGACTACCTTCACTGTCACTCAGACCACCATCACTGTCACTCAGACCACCATCACTGTCACTCAGACCACCATCACTGTCACTCAGACCACCTTCACTGTCACTCAGACCACCATCACTGTCACTCAGACCACCATCACTGTCACTCAGACCACCATCACTGTCACTCAGACCACTACCACTGCCAGTCAGACTACCGCCACTGCCGCCCAGATCACCATCTCTGCTACTCAGACCACCACCACTGCCACTCAAACCACCACTGTGACTCAGACTATCACTGTCGCTCAGACCATCACCATTGTCACTCAGACCACCGCCACTGTCACTCAGAGCACCACTGTCACTCATACCACCACCACTGCCCCTCAGACCACTACTATTGTCACTCAAACTACCATCCCTCTCACTCAGACCACTACCATTGTCACTCAAAATGACATCATCGTCATTCAGACCGTCTCTGTCCCTTAGATCACCCCCTCACTGACACTCATACCACCACCTATGTCGGCCAGACTGCTACCACTGTCACTCAGATCACAATCACTGTCACTCAGATCATTATCGCTGTCACTCAGACCACCACCACTGCCAGTCAGACCACTTCTGTCACTAACGCCACCATCACTCAACCCACTACTATTTTCACTCAGACAACCTCTGTAACTCAGGCCACCATCACTGTTACTCAGACCACCAATGTCACACAGACCACCACCACTACCAGTCAGACTGCCACTCAGACCACTACTGTTACTCAGACCACCACTGCTACTCAGAGCACATCCACTGTCATAGGGCCACCGTTGATACTCAGAACGCCAACACTGTCACTCAGGCCACCACCACTGTCATTCAGGCCTCCACTGTTAATCAGATCACTGCCACAGTCACTCAGACCACCACCACTGTCACTCAGAGCTCCACCACTGCCGCTCATACCACTACTGTCAGTCAAACCACCATCCCTATCACTCAGACTACTACCATTGTCACTCAGACTAACATCATTGTCAGTCAGACCGTCTCTGTCACTTAGGCCACTATCACTTTCACTAAGACCACCATCACTTGCTCTCAGACCACCACTACTGCCAGTCAGACAATCTCTGTCACTAACACCACCATCACTGTCACTCAACCCACTACTATTGTCACTCAGACAATCACTGTAACTCAGACCACCATCACCGTTACTCAGACCACCAATGTCACACGACCACCACCACTGCCAGACAGACCACCACCACTGCCACTCAAACCAGCATTGTTACTCAAACCACCACTGTCATTGAGACCACCACCACCGTCACTCAGACCACCACTGCCACTCAGATCACCATCACTGTCAATCGGACCACCACCACTTCCTGTCACAGAACTCAGACAGCTACTGTCACTTTGACCACCATCATTGTCACTCAGACCATCACTCTCACTCAGACCATTACCACTGTAACTCAAACCACCATTGTCACTCAGATCACCACCAATGACACTCAGACTACCACCACTGCCAGTCAAACCCCCACTACTCTCAATCAGACGATCACTACTGCCAGTGAGACCACCAATATTGCTAGTCACAGCACCACCACTGCCAGTCAGACTACCAACACTGCCGCTGAAAGCCACACCACTGTCACTCAACCCACCACCATTCGATAGGACAAGCACCACCAGCACTCACAAAGACTACACTAGCGCCACCACCACTCACAACCACTAGCACCACCACCACTCACAACAACTAGCACCACCACTCACTACTACTACCACCGCCACTCACAGCCATAGCACCACCACCACCACTCACAACCAATTGCACTACCACTACTTGTTGCAACCCATGAATGGGTCACAATGTATATGATGTATATTATGCATATGTATATAATGTATATTACCTTTTTATATAATTTTATATTGCTTATATTTGCGATAATAGCTAAATCGTAAATATATTGCTTTATATTATTATTTGACTTAGTTATATTGTTAGGTAGGATGTAACATTCATATATTATCATTATGTGCTCATAGTTCAAGTCTTGATTGTCTAACTACTGTAATTATCGCTCGTGGCTCGTTACTCTGCCGGCTTCGGAGTTGCTGGGCAGCTACTGTCCACGGAGCTATCACGTGATCGGGGGGGGGGGGGTGTTCACACCTCGCCTGGAGTATTCAGTCTGGTCTAGACTCTCTTGGTGGTTGGACGTATTCCTGACAAGTGCCTAACTCTCCCTTATTGGCCCTTGTTGGAAGATCGTCTCTGTAGCTTTCTTGTTGGTTCTGTAGAACTCTGTTCACGGAACACTGTCTAGACTTAGTGATTTTCAACGTTAGACTGAGGTTGAGTGTCGCATAGACACTCTGAGCAACTCAGGTCCTGAGCTGTAGCTTCTGTCCTAACTTGTACTGGTATCTGTGTACTATACCGGTGTATCAGTCTTCCCACCACACCATCCAGACACTGACTGTACCGGTGTGTCAGTCTTCCCACCACACCATCCAAACACTGACTGTACCTGTGTGTCAGTCTTCCCACCACACCATCCAGACACTGACTATACCGGTGTATCAGTCTTCCCACCACACCATCCAAACACTGACTGTACCGGTGTGTCAGACTTCCCACCACACCATCCAGACACTGACTGTACCGGTGTATCAGTCTTCCCACCACACCATCCAGACACTGACTATACCGTGTCATCAGTCTTCCCACCACACCATCCAGACACTGACTATACCGGTGCATCAGTCTTCCCACCACACCATCCAGACACTGACTGTACCGGTGTATCAGTCTTCCCACCACACCATCCAGACACTGACTATACCGGTGCATCAGTCTTCCCACCACACCATCCAGACACTGACTATACCGGTGCATCAGTCTTCCCACCACACCATCCAGACACTGACTGTACCGGTGTATCAGTCTTCCCACCACACCATCCAGACACTGACTATACCGGTGCATCAGTCTTCCCACCACACCATCCAGACACTGACTATACCGGTGTGTCAGTCTTCCCACCACACCATCCAGACACTGACTATACCGGTGTATCAGTCTTCCCACCACACCATCCAGACACTGACTATACCGGTGCATCAGTCTTCCCACCACACCATCCAGACACTGACTATACCGGTGCATCAGTCTTCCCACCACACCATCCAGACACTGACTATACCGGTGCATCAGTCTTCCCACCACACCATCCAGACACTGACTATACCGGTGTATCAGTCTTCCCACCACACCATCCAGACACTGACTATACCGGTGCATCAGTCTTCCCACCACACCATCCAGACACTGACTGTACCGGTGTATCAGTCTTCCCACCACACCATCCAGACACTGACTATACCGGTGCATCAGTTTCCCACCACACCATCCAGACACTGACTATACCGGTGTATCAGTCTTCCCACCACACCATCCAGACACTGACTATACCGGTGCATCAGTCTTCCCACCACACCATCCAGACACTGACTATACCGGTGTATCAGTCTTCCCACCACACCATCCAGACACTGACTGTACCGGTGTATCAGTCTTCCCACCACACCATCCAGACACTGACTATACCGGTGTATCAGTCTTCCCACCACACCATCCAGACACTGACTATACCGGTGTATCAGTCTTCCCACCACACCATCCAGACACTGACTGTACCGGTGTTATCAGTCTTCCCACCACACCATCCAGACACTGACTATACCGGTGTATCAGTCTTCCCACCACACCCATCCAGACACTGACTGTACCGGTGCATCAGTCTTCCCACCACACCATCCAGACACTGACCTATACCGGTGCATCAGTCTTCCCACCACACCATCCAGACACTGACTGTTACCGGTGCATCAGTCTTCCCACCACACCATCCAGACACTGACTATACCGGTGTATCAGTCTTCCCACCACACCATCCAGACACTGACTATAACCGGTGTATCAGTCTTCCCACCACACCATCCAGACACTGACTATACCGGTGTATCAGTCTTCCCACCACACCATCCAGACACTGACTATACCGGTGCATCAGTCTTCCCACCACACCATCCAGACACTGACTATACCGGTGTATCAGTCTTCCCACCACACCATCCAGACACTGACTATACCGGTGTATCAGTCTTCCCACCACACCATCCAGACACTGACTGTACCGGTGTATCAGTCTTCCCACCACACCATCCAGACACTGACTGTACTTGAGTGTCAGTCTTCCCACTACACCATCTAGGTAGAGTCCCACACGATAAACTTCACCCTTAAAGAAGCTCCGAAAAAAAAGTTTCCCAAGAAAGAAAAACATGCAAAATGGAGTGACTGTTTGTTTTGGCCCGGATGCTGCGCCATCTTTGCTGCCTGCTCTCTCTCTCTCTCTCTCTCTCTCTCTCTCTCTCTCTCTCTCTCTCTCTTCTCTCTCTCTCTCTCTCTCTCCTCTCCCTCTCTCCTCTCTCTCTCTCTTCTTCTCTCTCTCTCTCTCTCTCTCTCTCTCTCTCTCTCTCTCTCACTCTGTCTCTCTCTCTCTCTCTCTCTCTCTCTCTCTCTCTCTCTCTCTCTCTCTCTCTTCCTCCTCCCCCTCTGTTGCTAGTGGTTGTGAAGTGGTGGTGGTGCAATTGATTGTGAGTGGTGGTGTAGTGGTTGTGAGTAGCGGTGGTGCTAATGGTGTGAGTGAGTGGTGGTGGTGTTAGTGGTTGTGAATGGTGGTGGTGCTAGTATTTGTGAGTGGTGGTGGTGGTGCTAGTGGTTGTGAATGGTGGTAGTGTTAGTGGCTGTGAGTGGTGGTGGTGCTAGTGGTTGTGAGTGGTTATAAATGTTACGGATTTGAGTGGTGGTAATGCTAGTGGTTGTGAGTGGTGGTGGGGTTAGTGGTTGTGAATGGTGGTGGTGCTAGTGGTTGTGAGTGGAGGTGGGTGTTAGTGGTTGTGAATGGTGGTGGTGTTAGTGACTGTGAGTCTTGGTGGTGCTAGTGGTTGTGAGTGGTGGTAGTGTTACGGGTTTGAGTGGTGGTAATGCTAGTGGTTGAGAGTGGTGGTGGGGTTAGTGATTGTGAATGGTGGTGGTGCTAGTGGTTGTGAATGGTGGTATTTGTTAGTGGTTGTGAGTGGTGGTGGTGCTAGTGGTTGTGAGTGGTGGTGGTGCTAGGTTTGTGAGTGGTGGTGGTGCTTGTGGTTGTGAGTGGTGGTTTGGTGTTAGTGGTGAATGGTGGTTGTGCTAATGGTTGTTAGTGGTGGTGATGTTAGTGGTTGTGAATGGTGGTGGTGCTAGTGGTTGTGAGTGGTGGTGGCGCTAGTGGTTGTGAGTGGTGGTTTTTAGTGGTTGTGAATGGTGGTGGTGCTAATGGTTGTGAGTGGGGGGTGGTGTCAGTGGTTGTGAGTGGTGGTGGTGCAAGTGGTTGTGAGCGGTTGTGGTGTTAGTGGTTGTGAGTGGTGGTCGTGCTAGTGGTTTTGAGTGGAGGCGATGCTAGTGGTTCTGAGTGGTGGGGGTTGCGAGTGGTGGTGGTGCTAGTGGTTGTGAATGGTGGTTGTGCTAGTGGTTGTGAGTGGCGGTGGAGCAAGTGGTTGTGAGTGGTTGTGGCGCTAGTGGTTGTGAGTGGTGTTGGAGCTAGTGGTTGTAAGTGGTGGTGGCACTAGTGGTTGCGAGTTGTTGTGTTCCTAGTGGTAGCGAGTGGTGGTGGTGTTAGTGGTTGTGAGTGGTGGTGACGACAGTGGTTGTGAGTGGTGGTGGTGTTAGTGGTTGTGAGTGGTGGTGGGGCTAGTGGTTGCGAGTGGTGGAGGTGTTAGTGGTTGTGAGTGTTGGTGGGGCTAGTGGTTGCGAGTGGTGGAGGTGTTAGTGGTTGTGAGTGGTGGTGCGAGTGGTTGCGAGTGGTGGAGGTGTTAGTGGATGTAAATGATAGAGGTTGCTAGTGGTTGTGACTGATGGTGCTAGTGGTTGTGAGTGGTGATAGCGCTAGTGGTTGTGAGTGGTGATAGTGCTAGTGGTTGTGAGTAGTGTTGCTAGTGGTTTTAGTGGAGGTTTGGGGCGTGTGGTTATGAGTGGTGTTAGTGCTAGTGGTTGTGAGTGGTGGTGATGGTGGTGGTGCTAGTGGTTATGAGTGGTGGCAGTGCTAGTGGTTGTGAGTGGTGATGGTGGTAGTGCTAGTAGTTGAAAGTGGTGGTGGCGCTAGTGGCTGTGACTGCATGTGTTGCTAGTGGTTGTGAGTGGTGGTGGCGCTAGTGATGTGAGTGGTGGTGGTGCTAGTGGTTGTGGCTGGTGGTGGTGCTTATGGTTGTGAGTGGTGGTGGTGCTAGTGGTTGTCAGTGGTTGTGGTGCTAGTGGTTGTGAGTTGTGGTGGTGCTAGTGGCTGTGAGTGATGGTAGTGCTACTGGTTGTGAGTGGTGGTGTCGCTAGCGGTTGTGAGTGGTGGTGGTGCTAGTGATTGTGAATTGTGGTGGTGCTAGTGGTTGCGAGTCGTGGTGGCGCAAATGGTTGTGAGTGGTGGTGGCACTAGTGGGTGTGAGTGATGGTAGCGCTAGTGGTTGTGAGTGGGGTGGTGCTAGTGGTTGCGAGTTGTGGTGGTGCTAGAGGCTGCGAGTGGTGGTTGTGCTAGTGGTTGTGAGTGGTGGTGACGCTAGTGGTCATGAGTGGTGGTGTTAGTGGTTGTGAGTTCTGGCTGTGCTAGTGGTTGTGAGTGGTGGTGTTAGTGGTTGTGAGTGGTGGTGGCGCTAGTGGTTGTGAGTGGTGGTGGTGCTAGTGGTTGTCAGTGGAGGTGGTGCTATTGCTTGTGAGTGGTGGTGCTAGTGTTTGTGAGTGCTGATTGTGGTGGTGCTAGTGGTTGTGAATGGTGGTGGCGCTAGTGGTTGTAAATGGTGGTAGTGCTAGTGGTTGTGAGTGGTGGTGGTGCTAGTGGTTGTGAATTGTGTGGGAAGACTGACACACAGGTACAGTCAGTGTCAGAATGGTGTGGTGGGAAGACTGACACACAGGTACAGTCAGTGTCTCGGTTGTGTGGTGGGAAGACTGACACACAGTTCAAGTCGGTGTCTGGATGGTGTGGTGGGAATACTGACACACAGGTCGAGTCAGTGTCTGGATTGTGTGGTGGGAAGACTGACACAGAGGTCGAGTCAGTGTCTGGATGGTGTTGTGGGAAGACTGACACACAGGTACAGTCAGTGTCTGGATGGTGTGGTGGGAAGACTGACACACAGTTCAAGTCGGTGTCTGGATGGTGTGGTGGGAATACTGACACACAGGTCGAGTCAGTGTCTGGATGGTGTGGGGGGAAGGGCTGACACAACAGG
>NC_069404.1:48080779-48105665 GCF_026875155.1 Cherax quadricarinatus
CAAAGCAGTTGTGCTTGTAGACTCCTCATCTCGTGCTGTAGGGAATCTTTATTGTCGTAAAAACAGACTTGTTGCCAGACGATCCAAACGTAGCGGAGGGGTTGTGACAAGTGACTATGCCTTCTGCAGATCACTCACTTATGGGTCAAGGGAGGAGCCCAGCGATGTGATTAGGGAAATCAACAATGTTTCTCATACAAATACTGCAAGGTCATCAAAGTTCCTTCTCTCTCTCTCTCTCTCTCTCTCCCTGTGTGGTGTGTGTGTGTGTGTGTGTGTGTGTGTGTGTGTTTTTATGTGTGTGTTTTATGTGCGTGTGCTTATGTGTGTATTGTTTTATGTGTGTGTAGTGTATGTGTGATACTCGCCTAATTCACCTAATTGTCGTTGCAGGGGTTGAGACTCAGCTCCTGGCCCAGCTCTTCACCTGACCGCTACTGGGTCCACCCTCTGCCTGCTCCAGAGCTTTATCATACCTCGTCTTTAAACTATGTATAGTTCCTGCTCCACTACATGCTTGCCTAGACTATTCCATTCTTAACAACTATGTGGCTGTAGAAATACTTCCTTAACATCCCTTTGATCATCGGAGTATTCAGTTTACAATTGTGACGCTTGTTTCTGTGTCCCATCTCTGGAACATCCTGTAATCTGTCCACCTTTGTCTATTTTTCCACGCAGTATTTTGGTATGTCAGTTATCATGTCCTCCCCTGACCCTCCCAGTGTCGTCTGAACGATTTCCCTTACGTTTCTTCATAGGACTTTCCCCTTAGCTTTGGAATCAGCCTTTGTTGACAAACCTTTGCACTTTCTCTTAATTTCTCCAGCATGGGCATGACGTACAGTTGTATAAAGTCTTGAACGATCCCTTACTGCGGTACGGAACGCTATTCTAGTTTGCCAGGGGGCCCAATACCGCAACAGTTTCTGGGGGCCAATGTGTGCTTCTGGTGATGTACTCGGTTATTATACTCACTCCTAGATATTTTCTCCTTGAGTGAGGTTTGCAGTATTTGGCCTCCTAGCCTATACTCCGTCTGCAGTCTTCTTTGCCCTTCTCCGATCTTCATGATTTTGCATTTGGCGGGGTTAAATTCTAGGTTGTCAGTTGACTGGACTACGCATCCTGCCTGTCAGGTCTCTTGTAGACATGTCTGGATTTAAATTCTCCTCATTAACTTCATATCATCTACAAATCGGCACACTTCTGAATCTATCCCTGTGTGTGTGTGTGTGTGTGTTTGTGTGTGTGCGTTTGTGTGTGTGTGTGAGAGAGTGTGAGTGTGTGTGTGTGTGTTGTGTGTGTGTGTGTGTGTGTGTGTGATGTGTGTTGTGTGTGTGTGTTTTGTGTGTGTGTTGTCTGTATGTGTGTGTGTACATGTGTCTACTCACATAGTTGTACTCACCTAGTTGAGGTGGCAGGTGTCGAGTCAAGCTTCCTGCCCCGCCTTCTTCACTGGTTCACCACTAGGTCTCTCTCCCTTGACCATGAGCTTTATCGTACCTCTGCTTAAAGCTTGTTTGGATCCTGACTCCACTAAATCGCTTCCTCAAACTATTCATCTTCCTGATACTCTGTGGCTGAAGAAATACTTCCTAAACCATTTGATTCATCTTGTCTTCAACTTCCCAACTGTGTCCCCTTGTTACTGCCCCATGTCCAAGTCTATGGAACATTATGGTCTTTGTCCACTTGTCAATTCTTCTCAGTATTTTGTAAGTCGGTTATATGTCCCCCCTATCTCTCTGTCTTCAGTGTCATATGTTCATTTCCCTTAACTCTCCTCATAAGGACATACCTCTTTGCTCTGGGACTAGTTTCTTGTTGCAATACCTTTGCACTTTCTCTAGTTTCTTTACTTGCTTGCAGGTGTGGGTTCCAAACTGGTGCCGCATACTCTATTAACCCCAATTGGGCCTAACGTACACGGTTGTAGTGTAGGAGGGTCCTGGAACGATTCCTCGTATAAGATGCGGAATGCTGTTCTGAGGTTTTGCCAGGCGCCCATATGTGCCAGCAGTTATTTCGGTTGATGTTGCGCTTCAGGAGATGTGCTGGTGTTATACTCACCCCAAGATTCTTGTTTCCTTGAGTGATGTTTGTAGTTGCAGTCTCTGACCTAGATGTACTCATCTGCGGTATTCTTGCCCCTTCCCCAATCCTATGACTTTGCATAGGTGGGGATTGAACTCCAGGAGCCAGTTGCTGGACACAGGTCTGCAGGCCTGTCCGATCCCCTTTGTATTTCATGCGCTGGTCTTCGATCGAATGAACTCTTCTCATTCAACTTCACGTCATCTACAACAGTGCACCTCGGAAGTTTATTCCTCCGTCCAGTGTCGTTCACAAAATACCAGAAACAGCACTGGTCTGAGGACTGACCCCTGTGGGACCCCACTGTCACAGGTGGACCACTCTGACACCTCGCCTCGTACCATTACTCGCTGCTGTTCCTTCCTTCAAGTTTTCCCTGATCATTGCAGTGCCTTCCCTGTTTATTCCTGCTTGGTCCTCCAGTTTTTGCACAATCTCTTGTGTGGTACTGTGTCATACGAGCACCTACCACCATTCACATTCACTAACCCCACCAGCACTCTCAACCACTAGCATTACCGCACTCTCAAAAACCCGTACACTTACCACCACTCTCACCACTAGCCACCAACCAAGGACTAACAGTCAATAACACACCACCATTCACACCACTAACACTACCTCCACTCACAACCACTAGCACCACCACCATTCACAACCACTAACCACACCACCACTCACAACCACTAGCATTACCACCACTCAAATCCGTAACTAGCTATAACCACTCACAACCACTAGCACCACACACTCACAGACACTAACACTACCTCCATTCACAACCACTAGCACCACCACCACCACTCACTCAATATATACTAGCACCACCCATTCACAACCACTACACACCACCACTCACTACCATTAGCACCACCGCTACTCACAACCACTAGCACCACCACTCACAATCAATTCACCACACCACTCACAACCACTAGCAACAGAGGGGGGCTGAGTGAAGAGAGAGAGAGGAGAGAGAGAGAGTGAGAGGAGAGGGATGGAGAGAGAGGAGAGATGAGAGGACAGAGTGAGAGAGAGAGAGAGATGAGAGAGATGAGAGAGAGAGAGGGGAGAGAGAGAGAGAGAAGAGGCAGAGTGAGAGAGAGGAGGAGAGAGAGGAGAAGTGAGATGGGAGAGAGAGAGAGGAGAGAGAGAGCAGGCGCAAAGATGGCGACAGGCATCCGGGCCAAAACAAACAGTCACTCCATTTTGCATGTTTTTCTTTCTTGGGAAAACTTTTTTTTCGGAGCTCTTCTTTTAAGGGTGAAAGTTTATCGTGTAGGGACTTTCCTAGATGGTGTAGTGGGGAAGGAAGACTGACACTCAAGTACAGTCAGTGTCTGGATGTGTGGTGGTGAAGACTGATACACAGGTACAGTCAGTGTCTGGATGGGGTTGGTGGGGAAAAGACTGAACACGGTATAGTCAGTGTTCTGGAATGGTGTGGTGGGAAAAGATGATACACCGGTATAGTCAGTGTCTGGATGGTGTTGTGGATGGGAAGACTGATACACCGGTAAAGTCAGTGTCTGGATGGTGTGGTGGGAAGTCTGACCACCGGTACAGAATCAGTGTTTGGATGGTGTGGTGGGAAGGATCTACACCGGTATAGTCAGGAAGTGTCTGGATGGTGTGGTGGGAAGAATGACACACCGGTCAGTCAGTGGTTTGGAGAGTGTGGTGGGAGAAGACTGACACACGGTACGTCAGTGTTCTGGATGGTGTGGTGGGACGGATGACACAACGGTACAGTCAGTGTGTGGATGGTGGGTGGGAAGAACTGATACACCGGTATAGTACACAGATTCCGGTTAACAAGTTAGCGGACAGAAAGCTACTGCTCAGGAACCTGAGTTGCTTCAGAGTGTTATGCGACACTCAACCTCAGTCTAACGTTGAAATCATCTATAATGTCTAGACAAGTGGTTCCGTGAACAGAGTTCTACAGAACAACAAGAAAAGCTTCTAGAGACGTTCTTCCAACAAGGGCCAATAAGGGAGAGTTAGGCATTGTCAGGAATACGTCCAACCCACCTAGAGAGTCTAGCAGACTGAATACTCCAGGGCGAGGTGTGTGAACACCCCCACCCCCCGATCACGCTGATAGCTCCGTGGACAGTAGCTGGCCCAGCAACTCCGAAGCCGCAGAGTAACGAGCCACGAGCGATAATTACAGTAGTTAGACAATCAAGACTTGTGAACTATGAGCACATAATGATAAATATATGAATGTTTCATCCTACCTAACAATATAACTTAAGTCTCAAATAATATTATTAAAGCAATATTATATTTACGATTTGGCTATTATCGCAAATATAAGCAATATAAAATTATATAAAAAGGTAATATACATTATATACCTATGCATAATATAACATCTTATACATTGTGACCCATTCATGGGTTGCAACAAGTAGTGGTAGTGCAATTGGTTGTGTTTGGTGGTTGGTGGGTGCTATGGCTGTGGATGGCGGGTGGGAGAGTAGTAGTATGTGAGTGGTGGTGCTTGTTGTTGTGAGTGGTGGTGGTTCTAGTGGTTGTGAGTGCCCCCCCCCCCCCCCCCCCCCCCCCCCGGGTGGTGGCGCTGTTTGTCTTTGTGAGTGCTGGGTGTGCTTGTCCTATCGAATGGTGGTGGGTTGAGTGACAGTGGTGTGGCTTTCAGCGCAGTGTTGGTAGTCTACTGACTGGCAGTGGTGGTGCTGTGACTAGCAATATGGTTGGTCTCACTGGCGTAGTGTGATCGTCTGATTGAGAGTAGTGGGGGTTTGACTGGCAGTGGTGGTAGCTGAGTGTCATTGGTGGTGATCTGAGTGACAAATGTGTGGTTGGAGTTACAGTGGTAATGGTCTGAGTGAGAGTGATGGTCTGAGGACAATGATGGGTGGTCAAAGTGACAGTAGTGTCTGAGGCTGTGACGGAAGTGGTGGTGGTCGATTTGACAGTGATGGTGTATCTGAGTGGCAGTGGTGGTCTGAGTGACGGTGGTGGTGTCTCAATGGACAGTGGTGGTTTGAGTACAATGAAGGTTTGAGTGGCAGTGGATGGTGGTCTGTCTGCAGTGGTGGTAGGTGCGTGTGACATTGGTGGTTCTGATTAGTAACGGTGATGGTGGTCTGAGTTACAGTGATTTGTCTGAGTGACAATAGTAGTGGGTTGTGTGTCAGTGAGGGTGGGTGTTAGTGGACAGAGATTGTTCTGACTGGCAGTAGTGTGTGGGTCTGAAGAGCAAGTGATGGTGGTCTTAGTGGAAATGTGATAGGCGATAGTGGCCTAAGTGACAGAGACGGTCTGACTGACAATGATGTTAGTCTGAAGTGGACATTGGTAGTAGTCTGCTGGGTGGTAAGGGTGGGGTGTTTGACTGAACAGTAAGTGGTTTGAGCGGCAGTGGTGGAGCTCTGAGTGACTGTGGTGGTGGTCTGAGTGACTGTGGCAGTGAGTGATCTGATATTAAACAGTGGAGGCTGAATGGACAGTGGTGGTGCTGAGTGACAGTTGTTGGCGTTCTGAGTTTCAACGGTGGCCCTATGACGTGGATGTGCTCTGTCTGAGTAGCAGTGGTTGGTCTGAGTAGCAGTAGTGTGTCTGTGTGGCAGTCTGACTGGTCGTGGTGGTGGTCTGTGTGACATTGGTGGTCTGAGTAAGTTCAGTTGATGTGGCCTGAGTTACAGAGGTTGTCTGTGTGAAAATAGTAGTGGGTTGAGTGATGGTGGCGTAGTGACAGAAGTGGTATGACTGGCTGTGGTGGTGGTCCGGTGACAGCGATAATGTTCTGAGTGAACAGTGATTGTGATCTCGAGTGACAGTGGTAGCAGTCTGGCCGTCATAGGTGGAGGTTTGAGTGTCGTGAAGGGGTGATCTAAGGGACAGAGACGGTCCTGAATGACGATGATGTCATTTGAGTCGACAATGGTAGTGGTTCTGAGTGAGAGGAGATGGTAGTTTGAGTGACAATAGTAGTGGTCTGAGGTGCAGTGGTGGTGGTATGAGTGACAGTGGTGCTCTGAGTGACAGTGGCGGTGGTCTGATTGACAATGGTGATGGTCTGAGCGACAGTGATAGTTGAGTAACAGTGGTGGGTTTTTTGATTGGGCGTGGTGGTGGTATCTGAGTAGCAGAGATGAGTGATCTGGCGCAGTGGCGGTAGTCTGACTGGCAGTGGTAGTGTGTCTGAGTGACAGTTGGGTGGTTGAGTGACAGTGTAGTGAGATGGGGTCTGAGTGTCAGTGATGGTGGTCTGAGTGGACAGTGAAGGTGGTCTGAGTGACAGTGATGGTGGTCTGAGTGACAGTGTGATGGTGGGTCTGAGTGACAGTGATGGTGGTCTGAGTGTTCAGTGAAGGTAGTATGGAGTGACAGTGTTGGGGTTGGGTCTGAGTGACAGTGATGGTGGTCTGAGTGCCGACAGTCGATGGTGAGTTCTTGAGTGACAGTGTGGTGGAGTTGAGTGACGTGATGTCTGAGTGACAGTGATGTGGGTTCTGAGGGACAAGTTGAAGGTGGGTTGAGTGACAGTGATGGTGGTGTGAGTGGCAGTGATGGTGGTCTGCGTGACTGTGGATGGTGGTCTGAGTGTCAGTGATGGTGGTCTGAGTGACAGTGTTGGTGTCTGAGTGGACAGTGAAGGTGGTTGAGTGGACAGTGATGTGTTGGAGTGGACAGGGTTGGTCAGGTCATTACAAACTATAAGAAACAAATCATTTATACAAAGTATGGGTGGAATTTGATCGATCGCATCTGTATTCATGCACTCTACGGATTCTGAGGTAGAATAAAATATATACAAAGAAAGTGTTTTAACAGAAGGCAGGATTCGGTGCCCCCCCCCCACCCAATCTAGACTGTTAAATTCTCAGAATACGAGGGAACGTGGAACACGAAAATTATCTGACAAATTCGGATAAGCTAATAACAAAACACACAGTTGACAATTTCATTCATCTCGGTGACATCTTATTATACCAGACTATGTACATTTAAACCCAATTCTGCGAGGTTAGGTTTACATATGCAGAATGGTTATCATCTCTGGGTGGATCATAATTCCTCTGCAATGGCCTAACACATGCTTGACTGAGGACAGTCCTAACGAGTATCTACAAAAAGATATACAACGACATCAATAGTGGACTGTGGAATTACTAACTCGTCTGCTAGGATACTCAAACTCGACTATTACGGTACAGTAAGTATTGGCTCATTTCAAAGTCACTAATGGGATGCTGGTGGCTTCACAGTAAGATGAAGATTCTTCCTGGAGCAGGAAAATCGAATCACACCAGACACAAGGGTCTCGGTTTCTTTGGGCATTTGTGACATCCTCGACAGTAAAGGAAGGGGATCTGCAGTAACTACACTAACGTGGTCGCCGATCAAAGCATCAGCGGACTACAGTCGATTTGCCCAGGTAAATTTTCAAAGTGGGACTGGACTCTTTGGAGGTTCTAAGGTCCATCTGGCTAACCTTCCAGTAGGCTGTTTGTTCTGGAATAAAGGTAACAGTTCTTCCTTATGAGGGAAAGAACAAACTCGGTGGAGTGGATGACTCCCCCCGGTTTGAAAAAATTACGCTATTACATCGCAATATGGAGAAGGATGAACGAATCTACTATCTCAAACTGCAAGCACAGAGGAAAAAAAGAAATGAAAACGGTGAACAAATGCTGATATTCAATCTGAGTTCGCACACAGTGACACGAGGTATCAGTATAAAAGAAACTACACTTACAAACGTTAACTTGTGAAAGTTACTCGAGAAATAACTTCTTACAATGATACTGATGACTGTCAACTAGGATGGGATCACATCTGGAACATGGTGGGCCTGAGTCGGTAGTGGTGGTGTCCAGAGTGACTGTAGTATTTCTGAGTGGCAGTGGTGGTGGTCTGAGTGGTGGATTCGTGGGTCAGAGTGATAGTGGTGGCCTGAGTGGCAGCGATGGTGGTCAGTGTGACTGTGGTGGCCTAAGTGGCAGAGGTGGCCAGAGTGACAGTGGTGTGGTCTGATAGTGGCAGTGGAGGTCTGAATGGCAGTGGTGGTGGTAGAGATGACAGTGGTGGTCTGAGTGGCATGGTGGTCAGAGTGACAGTGTGGTCTGAGTCGGGCAGTGGTGGTGGTCTGAGTGGCAGTGGTAGTGGTCTGAGTGGCAGAAGTGGTGGTGGTCAGTGTGACGGTGGTGGTCATGAGTGGCAGTGCGGTGGTGGTTTAACCTGAGTGACCAGTGATGGTCTGAGTGGCAGTTGGTGGTGCGTGGTCTGAGAGTGACATGTTGGCGGGTCAGAGTGAATATGGTTAGCTAAGTGGCAGTGGTTTAGTGGTGGTGTGCGGTCACGAGTGGACAGTGGTGGTCTGAGTGGCCAGTGGTGGTGAGTGGTTGAGTGACAGTGATGGTATTTAAGTGGCTGTGGGTGGTGGTCTTAAGGTGGCAGTAATGTGGTCTGAATGACAGTGGTGGTCTGAGTGGCATGGTGGTGGTCAGTGATAGTGGTGGTCTGTGTGGGCAGTGGGTGGTGGTCAGAGTGATAGTGGTGGTCCGAGGGCAGTGGTGTTGGAATGGCAGTGGTGGTGGTCAGAGTGACAGTGGTGGCTCTGAGTGGCTGTGGTGGTCGAGTGACAGTGTGTGGTCTGAGTGGCAGTTGCGTGGTGGTCTGAGTGGCTAGTGTAGTGGTCTGAGTGCTGTGGTGGTGGTCAGAGTGACGGTGGTGGTCTGTCGTGGAAGTGGGGGTGGTCTGAGTGACAGTGATGGTCTGAGTGGCAGTGGTGGATGGTGGTCTGAGTGACAGTGTGCGTGGTCCAGAGTGAAATGGTAGCTAAGTGGCGACAGTGGTTAGGGGTGGTGGTCAGGTGACAGTGAGTGTCTGAGTGGCAGTGGTGGTGGTCTTGAGTGACAGTGATGGTCTAAGTGGCAGTGGTGTGGGTCTAAGTGGGCAGTGTAATGGTGGTTCTGAGATGACAGATGGTGGTGGTCAGAGTGACAGTGTGGTCTGAGTGGCAAGTGGTGGTGGGTCTGAGTGGTGGCAGTTGGTGGTGGTCAGAGTGACAGTTGGTGGCCCTGAGTGGCAGTGGTGGTGTCTGAGTGTCAGTGATGGTAGGTTCCTGAGTGGCCAAGTTGGGTAGTGGTCTGAGTGGGGGCTGTGGTGCGTGGTCAGTTGACAGTGATGAGTCTGAGTAGGCAGTGGTGGTGGTCTGGAGTGACAGTGATGGTCCTGAGTGGCAGAGGTGGATGGTCTGAGTGGCAGTGGTGGTTGAGTGGCATTGGTGGTGGTGTTTCTGAGTGACAGTGATGGTGTGTCTGCGTGGCAATGGTAGTGGTCTGTGTGGCACAGTGATGGTGGTCTGAGTGGCAGTGGGTGGTGGTCTGAGTGACCGTGATGGTCTGACTGGCCAGTGGTGGTGGTCTGAGTGACAGTGGTGGTCTGGTGGCAGTGGTGGTGAAGTTGAGTGGACAGTGATGGTCTGAGTGGCAGGTGGTGGTGGTCTAGTGGCAGTGGTGAGTGGGTCAGTCTGAAGTGTGTGGTCTGAGTGGCAGTGGTGGTGGTCTGAGTGGCAGTGGTGGTCTGAGTGGCTGTGGTGGTGGTCTGAGTGACAGTGATGGTTCTGAGTGGCAAGTGGTGGTGGTCTGAGTGACAGTGATGGTCTGAGTGCAGTGGTGGTGGTTCTGAGTGGCAGTGGTGAGGTTGAGTGGCTGTGGTGGTGGTCTGTGCAGTGATGGTCCTGACGGTGGCGTGGTGGTGGTCTGAGTGGCAGTGGTGGTGGTCAGAGTGATAGAGCCGGGCTGAAGAGGTGCGAGGTCGAATTGGGAACAATTTTTGCGCCCCAGTTTGTGGAAAACAATCAAACTGTGAGCTTAAAAAATGCATGAGAGTTAATAGGACAAACAGAAGTTAGATACAGTTTAATATAAAATTGTTACATGTAAGTCTACAAGTAACATCAAAATTTGTTTATCACCTCTGAAAAGTACATAGTCACAGTACCACTTGATTTAGTCACTGTGAAATGATTTATTAAAAATATTTGTACAGATTATATTAGTCATGGACGATCTACAGTTTCACCATTTGGCAGTTTTCTTTTGCAGTGAAATTTTAGAAAACGTGATCCGCTCTCATTCTTGGGAATAAATTCTACTATAATTGTAGGTGATCCTTTTTTCGCTAATCTCTGGAACTCTGACTTATCATATCTGGCCATGTTGCAGGATCATCTGTTAATTCTACAGGACTGACAGATTGTGAATTCCCATTCTCCTTTGCCTCAGAGGCACCAGCCGGCATGTCAACAGGCGAGTCTTCTTGTGTGTCAAATTCAACATTTCCGGAGATGGCCCCAATCTCACTGTCAGTAAATTAAATTCCCACTTACTGTCTTGGGCGTAACGTCTTCTGACATGGCTGCCATCGGTGTCATATCTTCACTGTGTTGTGGCTCTCACTTGCTTTCCTTTCTGCATTTTCTGAGATAGCTATTTGAAATTCATTAATCAATGCACCTCCTTTCTCCTTTCTGCTTCGATCTTTGTCTTGGCTACTGCACACTTAAATATTTTCTGCCAGATGTCATCTTGATTCTTTTACTAATATATTACAGAAACCGCAGGCCGGATCCTAAACAAAATAAAAAAAAATAACAAATAAAAGATGGCATCCATCGCAAGAACATGATAAAAAAAATCCACAGGCTATTGTTTAATGTCCGAATTTTGGGTTACAATACCCACCCATCGGCAATGTCGCCACCGCTGTCGGAGGAATTCGCCAACAGATTATATACAAAGCCCCTTTTTTTTACTTTCGTGTGTTCTGTGTACTTGACAAGTAGAGAAGATTATCACTTCTGCGCGGAAGCTCCCTAGGAGCGGGCCATTGGGAGCAATCGTTCCAATTGGTTTAAGGCCGGCCCTGACATGTTCATCACTAACTGCCCCACAGTTCCCTGATAAAAGTCTTAAATGTGAGTCCAAAAAGTGGATTTTAAGTGGACATGTTATATCCCATGTTCTTGTAAGCGTGATGAGATTTCACCAATGCTTCTTACTTACCTTCCCTTCGTTTCCGAGGAAATCCCTTCTCCCACTAACTTGATGCTTCCCAAGCATTATTATTATTATTATAATCAAAAAGAAGCGCTAAGCCAACAAGGGCTATACTGCCAATACTTCCCAAGGCAGCTTTTCCTCCCCATGATGGTTCTGATTCAGAGTCACATACTTTCTCTTATCTTAGCGTCGCTCAGTGAGGGAAATTTTGTTGCTAAACACTTGAATCGCGGACAGATTTGTCCAGAGCTTTTTACAAAGTCTTTCATGCGCCCCAATTTTATGTGTAGACAGGTGGTAGCAAAATTTTTGTTTGGTTCAATGAGAGGTGGATGTTGAACATTTTTCATCCCAGCTTTTAATGATTGACGAGGTGGCCAGTCTCTTCTGATGTAGTGGGAACCTCTTGCACGGCTGTCCATTCACATAGACAAGCGACAGTATCGGTGTGAATCCGCCCTGCAAGGCCATCACCAAGAGCAACAACCTTTAAGTCACACAGAGCTGCCAATTATGTTCATTTCATATTTTCATGCATCCGCACATATGATTTATATTTTCATAAGTTTCTTTTCTATATGTGGTGCATTAGCACAGGAACAATGTTTACCATTGCCGTTTACGGCAATGTAACTCTCCAGTGGACTGGGGTTCGTAGACGATTGGTAAGTGCTTTCACCACACCATTAATATTGTTGCAGGCCACTAAATCACCTTCTATTACGAAAGAATCGTTTGTGAACTGCTCGAGGTGGACGGTCACGAAATTTTGAAATCTTCACATCAGCTGCTAGGAGATTCAACTGTTGAAGACGAGAGCCTAACTAGCTCTGCCTTATTTTTGGTGTTATTAATTGCAGATCCTGGACAAAGGTCATGGAATTCCCCTTCTGTTATGAAAAAAAAAAATTTGCCTAGAGGAGTGTGCTTCATCAACCGTTTTGGTCACTCTTGTATTCCAGCCACTGTCGCCGTCTTCTTCTTCCTCCTCACCACTATCTTTCATACTCACTTGTCGAAGGATACCGCAGTTGGCGATATCAGGGAACAGGTAACCTCTACGTTGTGACCTGCGCGAATAGCTGATGAAATGTTTGGTATTCAATGAGACCCCTTTTTTTTCTTGACAACCCCTTCAGTTCTTGAGGTACCATGGGAAGAAATAAACAATTCGTTTAGTTTGTTCTGTTGGGTCCCGCTATGTCATTGGCACAGTAAAAGGTCATTCCTATCCTTCTTCCTGTTTAACCATTGGCAATTGAGTTAGTAGCACATTGTAGCAGCTGTATGTGTGAGGGCCCAGTTTCTTCCTGGTCAACCTATCTTGCATCCCAAAAATATAGGTGATATGACTTTTCTAATCCTTAGCAGTATACGGCGCTTCTGTTATGCATAGGTCACCTCGCCACTAAATATAGCAGAAGTTCGTTCTGCCATTCACACAGTACGAGGCATCTGAAAGAAGAAAGCAAAATCAAAAAACAGTTAGAAGATTAAACAGAAAATATTATTCATTTAATTTATCATTATAATACAGGCATGTCAGTATGCACCCCAGACAGATACAAAAATTCAATGTACCCCGAGTGCCAAACGGTTACTTTGTACTGCACCCATTCTCTGTCCTCCCTGATTTACAAAACTTTTTATATAACAGGATGATTCATGTGAGTCAGGGGGTAGGGGAGATATCTACAATAATCTGGGGGGAGATGCCTGCTAGTCGTGTGGTTTACTTCTCTGCCAAGTGTGTGTCAACCTAACCAAAGGGCTTACGCCACCATTGAGAAAGAAGCCCTCGCTCTGATACTTGAACTGGAACATTTCGAGGTCTACGTGGGGCAGTCGTTCTCAAGTTGGTTACAGTCTACATGCGATCACAATCCGTTGATCTGTCTCAACTCCATGATAAACCACAACACACTTCTGATGAGATGCAACCTTACAATATTAAACTTGTACATATTGCTGCTAGGAAAATTAAGCCAGCCTGATTCCTTTTCCGTCTTTAATTAAGGTTAGGATATGTTAGGGACCATATGGTGTAGCTTAGCTCTTTCCCGCCCTTCTCTTCTAAAATGTTTTAATGCTGTTGGTGTTTTTCTTGTTTCGGTGAGGGGACTTCTGCTGCGTCCACAGGTGTCTGAAACCAACGTTAGCCGTATTGGTGCCTCTCTCCGCTCTTGGATAGAATTTGACTATAAGTCTCGGGAATTAAGTTGAGCCGTATCTAATGTGTTGGATGATTGAGGGAAAGGCAGTAGTTCCATATTGTTCAGAGCCCATGGCGCACTGGTGATGGTGAATTGACAACCTCTCGTACGTCTCAGTGTTATATATGACTGTAATC
Organism: Cherax quadricarinatus; assembly: GCF_026875155.1. NCBI lineage: Eukaryota > Metazoa > Arthropoda > Malacostraca > Decapoda > Parastacidae > Cherax > Cherax quadricarinatus. The sequence goes on from NC_069404.1 coordinate 48,094,268, forward strand.
GACTGACGAAGTCTGATGTGGGGCGCGAAACACTTCCAGCAATAATGATTACCCAAGTGTTGCACTTGTGTATGTTTCATCAGCTTGTTGTGCTGTATACATTAATTAGTAGGATAACTTAGCTGTATTTGTTGGTTTGAACTCTAGCTCTTGGACATCCTCTTCACCTTCATTTTGTGTATCTATTATGGGAACTATCAGTGTCATTTTTTGTTATACATTGTTTCTGCATCAAGTATTTTTTTAACAGGGTTTGACACGGGTTAAGGATCCCTAGCTTTATTGAAAGCTATTTACGGAGTTAAGGATTCCTTACTTTATTGGCAAGCTAAGAGCTGTTACGTTACATGTCAGCTCATTTGAAAGCATTTTTATTGTTATGAGACATACATAGTAGGGGGAACAGGATGGAAGTTGGGAGCCCATCTGTAGCAGCTGTTTCATCTGTTCATCTGACTTATCTCGATGACATCATAATGCTGTACGAATGTCCTCGAAGTGGATCCAAGTGTGGTACTTTGAAAATATTGGCCTTGTAAGTAACAGTAAGGCCACCCACATCCCTCTTGTGTTGAAGGCTCTGCTGAAATGACAGATGTGGCATGCAAAGAGTACGTAACCTTTATTCGGCGCATGGACACACCCTCATTTACAGGCTATCTCCCCCAACCAGCGAACCAGGTTGCTAAGAGTTGATGATGGGGCCCCATCGTTCAACTAGTGACCAGGTTCTAGCCAATAAGAAGGTGGGATTGACAATCGCAGAGGTTATGTGGATACCGCTCTCCTGTCTGCCCTTGTCATTCCCACTCTGTGTGTGAGTTATCGCTGGTTGAATGACGCACGACGGTCTGCTATCTTGTGCGGCTTCTATTTCTGCCTCGTGCTATTCCGTGGAGTGGACCACTATATTTATTCATGTACATAGTGTACTATTGCTGTTCCTCTAAATTGGTTGAAGGATAATATAAGTCATAAAACTTTTTCTTCTGTGTTTATTGCTCCCATTTCACCTGGGATATAGGCCATTTGAAATCCTAGTGTTGTAATAACAGATCTTCCAGGATGGTCCAGGCGAAAGTTGAGACGTTCTGGCTCTGTTTCTACTCTGTCAAGCAGTGGCATATGAGAGGGGGAACCGGCAAACCAAGAAAGTGGGCATACTCAAGGTGTGAGGGTACTTGTGCCTTGTACAAGAATATTGCAAGCCCTACTGTCAAGCAGATGCGAGATACGGCGAAGTGCTGTAAGCTACCTGGCTGTTTGTTTGCAAGATTTACACATGGTTCTACATGGTCAGTGTTGGAGTCAAATTTCACCCCAAGGATATCGACTTCTTAACCTGGTGCCAACCCCTCCATTTATCCTTACTATTGCAACCGGCATTACCATCATGGTGCCTGAGACCATCATCATTTGCGTTTTCTCAGTGCAAATGTTACTGCCATCTATTTCCCCTGCTGTTACAGCTCTAGCTGGTGATTATGTAGCTTAGAGCCATCTGGCCATTTTTTTCTCTTGGATAAGTGAATGTCAGTGTCTGTGTCTGTATATGCATGAAATTCTAGGATGAGATGAAGAAGGAGCATTCAAATTAGTGGGGGGGGGGACCCCAATTTAATCCATAACAATGGTCCAGGGCACGCTTCTTGTGGAACCACTTGCCCCAATGGATGTCTCTGATTAACTTTCCATTGAGATCTACCCTTAGAGATCCTACCATAAATGTAATCACTGAGGAGACATAGCGTAGAGCCTGCCAATCCCCAGTGCTATGAAGTAGTTTTGTAAGAGGCCCTAGTGCCTCGCCCGGTCGATAGCACCAGAATGGTCAGTGCTACCCCACACAGGCTAGCTTTGGATTTATCAGTGTACTGGTGCCACTTAGTGAAGATGTTTAACAACAGATCAGACAGCAGAGTAACCTTTCCTGAAGCTTATTTTGACGGTCACAAAGTAGTGAGTTTGTGAGTCAAAAAAAACTCTGTCATTTGTCTTGAGATTATTGTCTTCAAGGATCTTACCAGTGACTGACTAGGAGTGACAATGTGTCTGTAGTTGTGATTTCTTGCTCTGATCTTCATTTTTGTGACTGGGACTAATTTGCCTCTTTCCACAGAGAGGGCCATTTCACACTTGTACTAGGCAGTGCTGAAAAAGTTGCGAGTTAGAGGTGCTGCTAGCTGGTCAGCACATCTTCTCAGCAATCTTGGGCTCAACTTGTCTGGAGGTCCCACAGCCTACTTGGTCAGCGATTTAAGAAGGAAATGGCACCTCCTGCCTTATTTGTCACACTGCAGTTTTGTCACAGTTCTTGGAGAGCGTAGCAAGGAGGGGTCCCTTGCTGATCGGAACTTGCATTTTGTGTAGCAAAGTGTTCGGTTTAAGAGGGTCCGCCTTCTCTTGGACTACTAGTAGAGGTGATCCTCATCCTGTCGATTTAGAGGTGGAATGAGTTCATCAAGGCAGATAACCTTGTCTGTCCTGACCAGGGACCACCAGGTTTTGGAGCCTACCTACCTGATGTTACCTTTCTATTGTGTTCACACTTCCATTTAGCAATGGCCCACTTTAGATCGTCACCCATATGTCTACAGGCTTGCGCTGTGTCAAGTTCCTGTTATAGGTGGGTAGGATGTTCTTATACCTTCGCCATGTTTGTACTTAGCAGTAGCAGCCTCTCTACGGTCGAGGACGCCCCCCCCCCCCCTCCAAAACCTAAGTGATCTGTAGGCTTCGTCACATACTTCCAGTGAGGGATGTGTCATATGGTTGTAGATTAAGGATGTGTCAGTGGAAGCTTTCCACTTGGTTGTCAACTTCCCCTTTGAGAAGAGCATTCCAATCGGTAGGTGACGTGATCAGAGCAAAGGCTGGCAATTACTCTCTTTTCCAAAGCAGTTGTGCTTGTAGACTCCTCATCTCGTGCTGTAGGGAATCTTTATTGTCGTAAAAACAGACTTGTTGCCAGACGATCCAAACGTAGCGGAGGGGTTGTGACAAGTGACTATGCCTTCTGCAGATCACTCACTTATGGGTCAAGGGAGGAGCCCAGCGATGTGATTAGGGAAATCAACAATGTTTCTCATACAAATACTGCAAGGTCATCAAAGTTCCTTCTCTCTCTCTCTCTCTCTCTCTCCCTGTGTGGTGTGTGTGTGTGTGTGTGTGTGTGTGTGTGTGTTTTTATGTGTGTGTTTTATGTGCGTGTGCTTATGTGTGTATGTTTTATGTGTGTGTCAGTGTGTGTGTGTACTCGCCTAATTCACCTAATTGTCGTTGCAGGGGTTGAGACTCAGCTCCTGGCCCAGCTCTTCACCTGACCGCTACTGGGTCCACCCTCTGCCTGCTCCAGAGCTTTATCATACCTCGTCTTAAAACTATGTATAGTTCCTGCCTCCACTACATCGCTTGCCTAGACTATTCCATTCTTAACAACTATGTGGCTGTAGAAATACTTCCTTAACATCCCTTTGATCATCGGAGTATTCAGTTTACAATTGTGACGCTTGTTTCTGTGTCCCATCTCTGGAACATCCTGTAATCTGTCCACCTTTGTCTATTTTTCCACGCAGTATTTTGGTATGTCAGTTATCATGTCCTCCCCTGACCCTCCCAGTGTCGTCTGAACGATTTCCCTTACGTTTCTTCATAGGACTTTCCCCTTAGCTTTGGAATCAGCCTTTGTTGACAAACCTTTGCACTTTCTCTAATTTCTCCAGCATGGGCCTGACGTACAGTTGTATAAAGTCTTGAACGATCCCTTACTGCGGTACGGAACGCTATTCTAGTTTGCCAGGGGGCCCAATACCGCAACAGTTTCTGGGGGCCAATGTGTGCTTCTGGTGATGTACTCGGTTATTATACTCACTCCTAGATATTTTCTCCTGAGATGTAGGTTTGCAGTATTTGGCCTCCTAGCCTATACTCCGTCTGCAGTCTTCTTTGCCCTTCTCCGATCTTCATGATTTTGCATTTGGCGGGGTTAAATTCTAGGTTGTCAGTTGACTGGACTACGCATCCTGCCTGTCAGGTCTCTTGTAGACATGTCTGGATTTAAATTCTCCTCATAAACTTCATATCATCTACAAATCGGCACACTTCTGAATCTATCCCTGTGTGTGTGTGTGTGTGTGTTTGTGTGTGTGCGTTTGTAGTGTGTGTGTGAGAGAGTGTGAGTGTGTGTGTGTGTGTTGTGTGTGTGTGTGTGTGTGTGTGTGATGTGTGTTGTGTGTGTGTTTTTTGTGTGTGTGTTGTCTGTATGTGTGTGTGTACATGTGTCTACTCACTAGTTGTATCCCCCTAGTTGAGGTGCAGGTGTCGAGCCCAAGCTCCGGGCCCCGCCTCTTCACGGGTCCCATGGGTTTCCCCCCTTGACCAGAGCTTTATGTACCTTGCTTAAAGCTTGTTTGGATCCGACTCCATAATCGTTTCCCCAAACTTTTCCCACTTCTGATACTCTGGGGCTAAAGAAATATTCCTAAACCATTTATTCATCTTGTCTTAAATTTCCCCAACTGTGTCCCTTGTTACTGTGCCCAGCCCTTGGAACATTAGGGTTTTTTGTCCCCCCTTGTAAATTTTCCTCTCAGTATTTTGTAAGTCGTTATATGCCCCCCCTATCTCCCCTGTCCCCCATGTCATATGTTCTTTCCCCCTTTAAACCCTCTCCTCATAGGACATCCCTCTTGCTTGGGATAGTCTTTTTTTGCAAACCTTTGCCTTTCTCTATTTTTTTTTACTGCTTGCGGGTGGGGGTTTCCCAAAAACTGGTGCCGCTACCCCAATTGGGCCAAACGTACAGGGGTTTTTTAGAGGGTCCTGAACGTTTCCCTTTTTAAGATGGGGAATCTTTCTGAGGTTTTGCAGGGCCCATATGTGCGCAGTTATTTGGTTGATGTGCGTTTCAGGAGATGTCCCCTGGTGTTATACTCCCCCAAGTTTTTTTTTTCCCTTTGGGTGATTTTGTAGCTTGCCCCCTAGTTTGTACTCATCTGGGGTTTTTTTGCCCTTCCCCCAAACCCTATGACTTTGCATGGTGGATTGAACCCCAGGAGCCAGTTGCGGGACAGGGCTGCAGCCTGTCCGCCCCCTTTTATTTCTCCGGGTTTCGATCGAAGAACTCTTTCATCAATTCACGTCATCTAAAAACAGTGCACCTCGGATTTTTCCCTTTCCGTATGTCGTTCAAAAAATACCAGAAACAGACTGGTCTGGACTGACCCCTGGGGGCCCCCACGGGTCACGGGTGCCCACTCTAAACCCCTCGCCTCGTACCATTACTCGCTGCTGTCTTCCTAAAGTTTCCCCTGACCCTTGCGTGCTTCCCCTGTTTTTCCTGCTTGGTCCTCCATTTTTGCCCCAATCTCTTGTGTGTACTGTGTCAAACGCCTTCTTGCAGTCTAAGAAAATGCAACCCCACCCCCCCCTCCCCCTTCTTGTCTTATGTGTCACCATGTCATAGAACTCCAGTGGGTTTGTGACACGGGTTTTCCCTTTCCCGAAACCTGTTGGCTCTGTTGACGAATCGTTCCTTTTCTGGTGTTCCACCACTTTCTGATAATTTTCTCCTGATTTTGCATACTAACATCTCAGTGACCTGGTTTATTTAACTTAGCTGTCCCTTTTTTAAAGAGGGGATACATTTGTGTTTTCCCATGCCTGGGCCATCCCCCTGTTTCGATGAGATTGAATATTGTTTTAGGGATACACTAGCGCCTTGCCCCTCTCTCAATACCCAGGGGAGATTTATTGGCCCCTTTCCCTTTTGAGGTTCTAGCTCACTAGAACCCTCTTCACTTCTTCTGGGGTGTGGCACTGTGTCCAGACATGGGGTGTGCCCCCCCTCCCCGCCCTTTCTGGAGCCCCTTCTGTCTCCTCTGGAACATTCTTTAAATTCTCTTTTTGATTTCCTCACATATTTCCCGGGCATTTCTTGTTGTCTTCCCCCTTTCCCTCCTTTAGCCTTTACCTGGTCCTTGACTGTTGTTTTCCTCCTGATTGGCTTTACAACATTTTTTTCGGGTCAGTTTGGGGCTTTCGCTGCTTGTCTTTTTATATTGTTTTGGGGGCCTCCCTTCTTATTTGTGCATATTCGTTTCTGGCTCTACGACTGCTCTCCTTATTCTCATGGGTCCTTTGCCTTCTATATTTCTTCCATTCCCTAGCACACTTGGTTTTTGCCTCCCTGCCCCTTTGGATAACCATGGGCTCATCCTGCTTTTCATTATTCCTGTTACCCTTGGGTACAAACCTCTCTCAGCCTCCTTGCATTTTGTTTGCTATATTTTCCATCATCTCTTTAAATGGCTTCCCTGCCAGTTCTCTGTCCCATTGAACCCGTTCAGGAATTTCCCTCATTCCTGTGTAGTCCCCTTTCTTGTAGTTTGGCTTCATTCGTCCTGGCCTTCCTGCTTCTCCCCACTTGTAGCTCTACTGTGAAATTCGAAGTTTTAAAAACCACTGGTCACTGGCCAAAAGGGGTATTTCATATGTGATGTCCTCGATATCTGCACTACTCAAGGTGAATACTTAGTCCAGCCTTGCTGGTTCATCCTCTCCTCTCTCTCTTGTAGTGTCCCTTATGGTTGGTACATGAAGTTTTCCAGTACCACCTCCATCATCTTAGCCCTCCATGTATCTTGGCCCATGCGGGTCCAAGTTCCCCCAATCGATCTCCTTGTGGTTAAGTCACCCATGATCAGGAGCTTTGCCCTGCATGCATGAGCTCTTCTGGCCACTGTAGCCAGTGTGTCAACCATCGCTCTATTGCTCTCGTCATACTCTTGCCTTGGCCTCCTGCTGTTCTGTGGTGGGTTATACATCACTGCTATTACCACCTTGGGACCTCCAGAGTGAAGCGTTCCCGCTATGTAATCACTTTCTTCTCCGCTGTCTCCTCTCTCCAGCTCATCAAAATTCCAGCAATTTTTGATCAGCAGTGCCACTCCTCCACCCCCCTGTTCCCTCTGTCTTTCCTCAGGATTTAGTATCCCGTTGGAAAGATGGCATCTGTTATCATACCTGTAAGCTTGGTTTCTGTGAGAGCTATGATGTCCGGTGATGCCTCTTTGACTCTTTCATGCCACTCCTCCCACTTATTTGTTATTCCATCAGTTTCGTAGATGAATGCTTCAGAGAACCGACATGTTGATAAATTAGACACATGTGCAACTCTTGGGTATCTTTAAAGATACCCAATAGAGATACCCAAGAGTTGCACATGTGTCTAATTTATCACCTTCAGTTTCCTTTCCAACACTGTGGTTTGGGGGGCCTGTGAGGGTGGGAGACCTGGTGGCATACTGTGGGATTCTATAGCTCGGTGTTGGGTGGAGGCTGTGGGTATGGATTGTAGTGTATGTTGGGATGGTGTGATAGGTTGTATGGTTCTGAGAATAGTTGTGTGTGTGCTTGCCCTTGCTGTTCTGTTCTGCTCTGACTGACCTCTGTTGGTTCCATCCTTGTCTTTTTTCCCTAGCTCCTTTCGCGTTTTTGTCCTCTCCCTCAGCTGCTGTCATTCTGATTGTGTTCTGTCTCTGTCTAGGAACACCCTTGTACTCTTCCGAATATTTCAATCAGGGTTTTTCTTTTGGAGGATCCTTTTTCCACACTGTTTCCGTCCTGAAAATCAGCTTGTTTGGGTCGGTTTCTTCCCCCCTTCGAGTACCCCTATTCTCTGAAAATTTTTACAGTCTCGTCCATCTCTTCACCTATTTCCATGATGATTTTCTCAATCTCCTTTCTTTTTTCCTGCTGCCTTTCAGTGTGTGTCCTTTCCTCTCTCCTGAAGCCCATGGTTAAACACTGATTTTGCCCTTTTCCTCCCACTGCCTCACCCTCTGGGGACTCTGGATCTTGCCTGTATGTGGTCAGTTTCTCCTTGATTTTTCCAGTGGCTCTTGTGCATGATTGTGCCTCAGCATTCACCTATCTCCCTCTCCATCTGCAACCAGCTGTTCTTCCCTTTCACTCCTTGGCCCTCCTTGGGAGGCTGATATGACCTTAGTAATTCATAATTCCTTCTTCCGTTTGGCCTCGCAGCTTCATATGCTGTGTCTTCTCTGGTCACTGCCCCTGTAACTCGCTTCAGCCTATTTTTCTAAACCCTTCTAGGACCCTTATCTTGGCTACTGGAGTTTCGACTTGTGCCTCCCAATTCTTTGTCTCCTTCTCCAACTCTTTTCCACTTTCAGAGAGAGCTCTTTCTCCAATTTTCAGAAAGCTCTCCTAATTTCTCTCCACTCTTGTTCCATCCTTTTCCTGCTCCTCCATTCCTCCTCCTACCAGAACCATTCTCATCTGATCCCTTTGGTTCCTGCGAGTCCCCACCCTTTTTTTTTTTGTGAGAGGAAAGAGAAGGGAAAGGTAGAAGGAGAGAGAGAGGGGAAGAGTGAGAAGGGAAAGGGGGAGAGAGAGTGTGAGAGGGGGAAGAGAGAGATGGGAAGGGGAAAGGGGAGGGGGAGGGGGTGAGAAGGGAAAAATGGGGTAGAGATAGAGAGAGAGAGAGAGAGAGAGGAGAGAGAGAGAGAGAGAGAGAGAGGGAAAAGAGAGAGAAGAGAGAGAGAGAGAAGCGAAGGTAGAAAGAGAGAGGGCGATATTGAGAAGGAAAATGGGGGAAAAGAGAGTGAGAGTGGAGTGGAGAGGAGGGGGGAGAGAGTGAAGGGAAGGGTAGGAGAGGGGGAGAGTGAGAAGGGAAAACGGTGAAAGAGAGAGAGCAAGAGAGAGAGAAGAGAGAGTAAAAGGGGGAGAGGGAGAGAGAGAGGAGAGAGAGAGAGAGAGAGAGAGAGAGAGAGAGAGAGAGAGAGAGGGGAGAGAGAGGAGAGGAGAGAGAGAAGGGGGAGGGGAGAGAGCGGAGGGGGGAGAGAGGAGAGAGAGAGAGAGAGGAGGAGAGAGTAAGAGAGAGGAGAGAGAGAGAGAGAGGGGAAGAGGGAGAGAGGGAGAGGGAGAGAGAGAGGAGGGAGGGGGAGGGAGAGAGAGGAGAGAGGAGAAGAGGAGGGGGAGAAAAGAGAGGGGAGAGGGAGAAAGGGAGGAAGAGGGGGAGAAGGGAGAGGAGAGAGGGGAGAGAGGAGGGAGGAAGAGGAGAGAGAGAGGGGAAGGGGGAGAGAGATGGGGGGAGATGGGAGAGAAGAGGGGAGATAGAGGAGGGGGAGGGAGGGGGGTGAGGAGGTAGGGAGAGAGAGGGGGGGGAGGAGGGAGAGGATGGGGAAAGGGGGAGGGGAGAGATAAGGGAGGGGAGAGATGTTTAAAGGGGAAGAGTGTAGAGGGGGGAGTGTTTAAACCAGATGTAGGGAAGAGAGGGGAGGAGAGAGGAAAAGGGGGAGGTTAAAGTTCAGTTAAGAGAGGTATGAAAGGGGGAAGGTTTTTGGAGAAATAGGTCTTCTTCCAGGTGGGAGGGGAGGAAAAACCCGGGGTTCAAAATGGTTCCCGGTCTAAAGGACGTTTGTTATCCCTTTATGGGTTTCGTTTTACAAGTTCAGTTCTTTCCTTTTTGTTCAAAAAACCGGGTTTAATAGGGTTAGGTTCCTAGGATAAATAAGAAAAAATTTAAATTTCAGGTTTTACGTTTTTAACAAGTATCATATCCTTGTTTTTAATTTTAATAGAAATTCAATTTAAATTTAAAATTCTTAATTTCCAAATGGTACTTACTTTTTAAATATAAAATATTAAATAATTTTTTTATTAAGTTCTAAAAGGTTATTTCAAATAATTAATTAACACAGTATCAAAATAAAAATTCAAACTTCTTCGGATTCAAAAGTGCTGAAACAAAAATCACCATTAAATTCTAAGTACCGTCGGACAAAAATTAACAATAATAAGATATTACAAATATGTACAAGTAAGTTAGTGTGTATGTGTGTAAGTGCTCTAAGTAGTTCGTTATGTCTCACGACTCGACTAGACTTAAACAAGTGACTGACAAAGTCCTCAAATAAACAAACTTCTTGACCGACTGGCAACCCGAACAGTCTGCTTGAACAACAAAGAATGCTAAGCCCAATAACAATGCAATAAGCAACTGCGACACAGAATCAGGAACAAGGAGATAATATAACGACACTAAGTAGCAGCAGATCCTCCACAACAGTTACAAAACTCCCATACTACTGAATCTAAGTTCAGCATAAGAAATTCCCCGACTCTGATCATACACAGAAACCAGTACAAATTAAGTCAGAAGCAACAGCTCAGGACCTGAGATGCTCGGAGTGTCTAAGCGACACACAACCTCAGTACAACGTCGAAAATCACTAAGTCTATACAATGTTCTGTGAACAGAGTTCTACAGAACTAACAAGAATAATGAGACAGACCATCTGTCCAACCACAGAGCGAGTCTAGATCAGACTGAATACTTCAGACGAGGTGAGGACATCCCCCCCCTCGATCACGTGATAGCTCCTTGGGCAACTGCAGCTCAGAAGTCGGCAGTCTAACGAGCAACAAGCGATAATTACAGTAGTTAGACAGTCTAATCAAGACTTGAACTGAGCACATAATATGTAACATCCTACCTAACAAGTCAAATAACAATATAAAGCAATACATTTACGATTTAGCTATTATCGCAAATATAAGCAATATAAAATTATATGAAAAGGTAATATACATTATATATATATATACATAATAATCATTGTAACCCATTCTGGGGTTGCAACAGTGTGTGTGTGTGTGTGTGTGTGTGTGTGTGTGTGTGTGTGTGTGTGTGTGTGTGTGTGTGTGTGTGTGTGTGTGTATGTGTGTGTGTGTGTATGTGTGTGTGTGTGTGTGTGTTTGTGTATGTGTGTGTATGTGTGTATGTGTGTGAGTATGTGTGTGTGTGTGTATGTGTGTATGTGTATGTATGTATGTGTGTGTATTGTGTGTGTGTGTGTATGGTGTGTGTGTGTGTGTGTGTGTGTGTGTGTGTGTGTGTGTGTGTGTGTGGTGTGTGCCCCCACTTCTAAGTATTCATACTGCTAATAAATACTGGAAGATACCAGTAATTCTAAGCTTGCCAATACTTGTAACACTTATCGATTCTACTTATAAAATTCAGAAAGTAGCTAGGTTGTAAAATTTAGCTTGTCTCAGCTTAAGTGTCTGACGTTATCCCTCACTACCGCTTTACTCCTTGCACTCTCGTCTATGCTATTTCTACTCTAATTCTGGTAATAGCTTGCAGGAGTGAGTGATCAGTATCTAACACTGATGCAGGACCAGAACTCAGAACCCTGCAACATGCAACCTCAACAGGTGAGCAATACTTGCGCTGGCAGCGGTGTGATGACAAGTTGCCAGAAGCTGATGACGTAGTCGTCGTACATAGGCCTTCTATCACTATTTTGTAACTCCTTCACCCGTGATGTTTATAACCATATATGTCATGCATCCACGTCCAGTGATTTAC
>NC_069404.1:48106165-48152170 GCF_026875155.1 Cherax quadricarinatus
CAGGAAAAAGGGAAATAATATAACGACACAAGTAGGACCATCTGCAATCCCCCACAAAAGTCACCAAACTCCCATACTACTGAATCAAGTTCAGCATAAGAAAATCCCCGACTGTGATAATACACAGATACCATTTCAAGTTAAGTGAGAAGTTACAGCTCAGGACCTGAGTTGTTTCGAGTGTCTATGTGACACACAACCTCAGTACAACGTCGAAAATCACTAAGTCTATACAAGGTTCTGTGAACAGAGTTCTACAGAACTAACAAGAATAATGAGACAGACAATCTGTCCAACCTCCAAGAGAGTCTAGAGCAGACTGAATACTTTAGGCGAGGTGAGGACAACCCCCCTCGATCACGTGATAGCTCCGTGGACAGCAGTCGTCCAGCAACAGAAGCCGGCAGAGTAACGAGCAAGGAGCGATAATTACAGTAGTTTGACAATCAAGACTTGAACTGAGCACATAATATGTAACATCCTACCTAACAAGTCAAATAACAATATAAAGCAATACATTTACGATTTAGCTATTATTGCAAATATAAGCAATATAAAATTATATGAAAAGGTAATAATTATATATATACATAATAATCATTGCAACCCATTCAGGGGTTGCAACACCCCCCAACACGACAAATGGTCGCACTAGGAGTTGCATTAATGTCTTTCACATTACTGATTACTCAGGTTACATTACTAACAATATAATATAAACATTAATCAGAGTCTCTCTTGTGCCAAGCACCTCTACAATTTCACAGCGTCCATCACTAGGATATGCCCCTAGTACTAGGGCAGTACACAGTATCGTATCTCTGCATACTCGAGGTTATGTACATCAGTGTAGAGACAAGATAGCGTAGATGAGCAGGGCACTTTGAGGCTCGATCATAGTAGAGGAGACTGCATTCCACTCTTAAGTAGTGGTTGTGGAATGCTATGCAGTATGGACATCTGAGTATGAAACAGCTTAAGGTGTGTAGTGAGGAGGGGGGTCTGCTGCAGGACAGTGTTGCGTCACGCAGTACCATCGCCCACACCACACTACCCACTCATCACTCAGCTTATGTTTCCTCCTCACAAACATCAATACTGTGAATATATAAATATAATAATTAGACATGAGTATATATAGTTAATATGGGCTGGAGGGATTAAGTTACTTTACTGAATTTGACATAGCAAGTAACAAAAGGTATTTGGGCATAAAATTACGTAAATTTTAAATGGGGAAGTGCCCAAATACTCGTCAAAATGTTCAAAGGACACCACAAGAGCTATAGCATAATTTTTCTGGTGTCGTTTGAGCTTAGATGAATAGTAACATATAGGATGGAGAATTCAGTGGTGTTGACTGTTGGAGTAGCACAGCACCATTTGATAACAAATATAATTAATGAGTAAATAGAAGGGGAAGATTTATGAATTTAGACTCTAAAAAAAAGGAGCTTGGGATAAAAGCACTTTAAATTGGGAACCCAAATACTCGACAAAATGTTCTAGACCCAGAGAACTTAACTTGCTTACTTAGAGAATCATATAGTGGAGAGGTGTAGTTGGAGGCAACTGTTCGCTGCTATGTAGTAAGTTGAAATTGGCAAACGTTGCACATGATCGGGCTTACACCTTTTTGACACAGTTGCAACTCTAGCCAGATGATCAAGCTTACATTGACACACGTGGCAATGTCGCACATGATCAGCTACACTTGACACACGTGGCAACGTCGCACATGATCAGCTACTGTTTCCTTCATCTTTGGCCAAGTAAAATGTTTTGCCAGTTTACCGAGTGTCTTCTTGACACCCAGATGTCCTCCTATGGGACTATTGTGAGCAAAATCAATGGCTTGTTCACGAAATGTAACTGGTAACACTACGAGATGCTTGACTGTGGTGGAAACACTATCAGCTGACAACTTGCATGTATTTTTCTCCATCAGTACACCATTACTATAATAGTAACAATTATCAAGATCCTTTGCTTCACTCTCAGTCTTTCCAGTGACTGATCAACAAACTGATCCTTGATTAAATCATCATGAGTTAGAAATTTAACGTCAGTTGTGTCCTGACTAGGTTGATGACCGGGGGGAGTTGGTGTTAATGATCCTGGTGCAGAGCGTCACTAAACAACATATTCAAGCCCAAATCATTGTCATCCACTAACTCAACAGGAGACAAGGATGGTTGTTGAATCTTTGACATAGCTCTAGTAATTGCGCTGAGAGGAAATAAAATAGGTTTCTCTCTACAAGCTTCAATGGCATAATTATCATCAGTGCTATTATCAATCACAAGTGGTTCTTTACATATACCAGCATGAAGGATATCGTTCCCTATCAACAAGTCCACTGACCTGATGGGAAATACACCACTGGATATACCCACTGAAATATAACCAGTATAATAGCTTGTTTCAATATAAACTTTGTGCAGTGGCACTTTTATAACAGCCCCTCCATAGGCTTCTAACAATACATCTATCTTGCAATAGGTATCATCAGTTATGGGCAGTACATCTTCTCTTAACAATGTGAGATAACTGCCAGTGTCTCTGAAAGTAATTATCTCAGTTAGATGTGATTCGTCAAATCCTACTTTACTTCTCGAAAAGTAAGGACTCATGGCTGAACGAATCTTTTCGTCAGATACACTTTCTGACGCTAGTCATCTGTTCTGAGTAATATTATCTAAAACAGTAGGATCAGAGGTATTACTAGGATTTTGGTGCCTTTGTTGCTCGGAAGAGGATACGACTTGAGTGGGGGCGCCAGCCGCACGACTGTATCTCGTATCTCTTTCTAACTTATAGCAATACTCTCTAGCATGTCCTTTTCTGTTACAATAGGTACATTTAACTTTCTTCTTCTCGATATCAGATTTCTGTCTAGCCACAGAGACAGATTCAGGATTGTGAGTTTTCCTGGTAAAGGTACGAGAAGTTACAGTAGCAGGTACATCAGGCCGGCAATGAGCAGCTGATTTAGGTTGCCAACTTCTAGGACAATTTTTAGTTACCTTGTTTCTTTGTGTTTTAGTACGTACAAGTTTGTGAGAAATCTCGTAATTGTCTGCTAATGCTGCAGTTTCCAGAATATCCGAGGTAGTATGATCGATCAGATATTCTTGTATGTCAGCAGGCATACAGTTGTTAAACTCTTCATGTAGTAACAACTGAACAAGGCTGTCGTAGTTGTTACACTTGGCAGCTCTAGACCATCTCTCAAAAGCAACTTTTTTCTCACGAGCAAATTCTACACAAGTTTGATCTTGTCGTCGTTGTAACGTACGAAATGCTCTTTGATAACTTACAGGTAGCAAGTTATATGTCTCTAGAATAGTTTGTTTGACAGCATCATAACTAATGTACTTGGCAAATGGTAAAGCAGCAGTACAAGTTTGAGCTCTTCCTGTCAACGCTGTATGCAACAATGTTGCCCAGTGCTTATGTGGCCAGTTCATAGCACGTGCCTGGTTCTCAAACACATCAAAATAGGTGTCTAAGTCACTTCAAAAAACTTGGGAAAACCATGGATGCAGCTTTCTGCACATTAAATGTGTCCTGTGATTTATCAGTCTGTTGTCTTCCCAGACGAACATTTTCTCTTTGGAAATCTTCTTCGTTCCAACCTCTCAAACTGTTCCTGAGAGATAGGACCAGTGGGTAATGGAGGAGTAGGGAAATTAACGTGGTCTGGACGGTCCTTAGGTCGGACACTTCGTCCAGCCGTCTCTAGAGAGTCTAGATCTGGTCTAGGATAAGTAGATACAGGTGTAGCATACACTGTACTAGTATTAGGGTGAGTCATCCAACCAGCTATACTCTGTACTATGGTGTCAGTGAGGCGGGAAGGTGTGAGCGGAGGTTCCCTAGGCTCAGACACTTCTGCCTTAGTTGCTCTTTCTTCATCAAATAGAGTCATACTTCCTAATTGTGACACTAGGCTTTCTGAATCTGAATCATAATCAGACATCTCTGTATGAGCAGGAAACAATATATCTTTAATTAATGCTCTGACAGTTTCTGCGGTGTAATTCCTGTTATACGTCACACCGAGATATTTGGCTACTCGCCAACACGTCTGAAGTTTTAATGTACTCAACTCAGACAAAGTCAGAGTATCAATTAACTGTTTCACTTTGGCATACATCACGAAAATAAGTGTACTACGAGAGTGATTATGGGAAACTATAATCCTAATAGGAATTTTAGTGTTGGATGTCTTAGAGTTAGAACTCATAAACAGTATTTCCATCTCCTTGGATCAAGAGACTCAGTCAAGTACATACATCCACCTGGTATGTTGTACAAGACTAAACTCAAAGTCTTCAGATTAGGAAAGTACTCAAAGTGTTTGATCATAGAGTTACTAGTATGTCAAACTGGACAATTTCTCCAACACCTTGGATTAAGAGCATCCCGGACAGGCCCCCATTTGTTACAAAAAACGCGATTCTAAAAGCTTAGAGATAAACCATACCCCCGGCCGGGATTGAACCCGCGGTCATAGAGTCTCAAAACTCCAGCCCGTCGCGTTAGCCACTAGACCAGCTAGCCACAATAAGATTCATCCAACTAGGTATATTTCTACACCATAGGAAAGTTAGCACAGGCACCTCTGTGACCACAAATGCAAGTTTTTACAGACGAATCTCCAGCGTCAGCTTAGAGATCTCCAGTGAACACTAGAAAGGACTGCTCTTCTAGCATCCAGCCCGTTACTGGGTTTTCGTAACAAGTAGTCAGTATCCTTGTCCAATTATCCATTAAAATCAGTATTATTCATAGTGCTCAGGATTACAACTGGTGGCTACTAATTTGAAAAAATTAAAATTTTTTTAAATTTTTTAAATATTAATTTGGGTTAAAAGGGTATATTATAAAATTTAAAATTTTAAATTAATCACAGTAATCAAAATAATATCCATCTCTCTTTTTACAGTTTTTTGGGGAAAAGGGCAATTATCACTTTTATTTTTTCTTAAGTACCGTTTTTGGTAAAATTAACTTTTAAATAGGTATTACAAATTTGTACAAATTTGTGTTTGCGTTTTTGTAAGTTTTTCCAAAATTTAGTTCGCTATGTCTAAAGACCGCCCTAGACTTAAAACAAGGGGACTGGCCCAAAGTCCTCACAAAAACTAACTTCTTGCCCCAAAACTGGCATTCAGAACAGTCTGCTTGAAAAATAAAAAGAATGCTAACCCTTTAATAGAAATTTATAACAAGCAACTGCGACACGGGAACCCAAAAACAAGGAGATAATATAATGACACTAAAGTAGGGCCCCTTCTGCGGGACCCTCCAAAAAATTTTCCCCAAAACCCCCCCCCATACTCCGAACAAAGTTCAGCTAAAAAAAAACCCCCGACTTTTAATAATACACAGATACCGTACAAGTTAAGTGAAAAGGGGCTACAGTCGGGGACCTGAGTTGTTTCGAGTGTCTATGTGACCCCAAAACCCCTCAGTAAATTGTTGAAAACCCACTAAGTTTTATACAATGTTCTGTAAACGGGTTTTTCCTACAGAACTAACAAGAATAATGGAGACAGACTTTCTGCCCAAACCACCAAGAGAGTCTAAAACCAGACTGTTTACTTTAGGCGAGGTCGGGGACCCCCCCCCCCTCGATCAGGGATAGCTCCGGGGGACAACTGCAGCTCGGGAAGCCGGCAGAGTAACGAGCAAGGAGCGAAAATTAAAGTATTTTAAAACAATCAAGTTTGGGAATGACCCACTTATTATGTTACCCCCTACCAAACAAGTCAAATAACAATAAAAGCAATACTTTTTCGATTTGCTATTATCGAAAATAAAAGCAATAAAAAAATTTTATAGGGAAAAAAGGTAAAAATTATTATATCCCAATAATTTTTCATTGAACCTTTAAAGGGGTTTTGCAACCCCCTACCACCCCCCAACCCCCCCCCCCCACCACCCCCAAAACCACTCCCTGAACCCCCCCCCAACCCCCCTTCCCCACCCCTGACTTCACCCCCCCTTTCCCTATAAACCCCGGGACCACCCCACCATTCCAAAACCAAACCCCAACACCCCCCCACCCTCCCCTACCATCCACAATCCCCTACCGCCCCCCACACCCCCCCCACCTTTCCCCTCCCAACTTTTGACCCACCCCACAATCCCCTCCCAAACCCCCAAAACCACCCTACCCCCCCTCCCAACCCCCTGACACCACCCAAAAATCCCCTCCCCTCCCCACAATCCCCTCCCCAAACCCGCCCACCACCCCAGCTTTCCCCTCCCACCCCCCGGGCAAAAACCCCACCACCCCTTTACCCACTCCCCGACACCACCCCATTTCCCCAAATTCCTAAATTCTTTCGGTCCAGTCTTTCTCTCCCTACAAAGGCAGCTGTTTTTTCCCCAATTGTTTAGGGATTTTTAAACAAGTTAAGAAACCCTAGGGAATGAATGGTTTGTCAGTTAAAAACAGAGTAGAGTAGTGTAGAGGGGGAAAGAAATATTTTGAGGAATTTTTAAAAGTGTTGACAAGAAAGGGGGGCCCGGTTTTTTTAAATTTTGCACGGGCCCCAGGGAGGTTTTTCCATCTTTTAGGATTGAAAAAAGAAAGGGTGTGACTGGGGGGGGAGGTGCGTGAGGCATTACGTGAATGAAAAGGGGGGGTTTAAAAAGCGGGTGGAACGTTTGGGTCAGGGAAAAAGGAAATTTTTAAAAGGGGGGGGGGGGGATTAGTTTTGGGAGGGGTTTAAATTATTTTTTTTTTAAAAAGATGTATAAAAAGGGGGGGGAAGGCCCCTGGGGTTTTGGCAGGGGAGCTGTATAGTCCCTTATAAAAAGGGGGAAAGGGGGGGACAAAAGAGATTGAAAAAAAATTATGGGGGGAATAAGTTTATTGATTTATACCGGGAAAAGTGTACAGTGGGGTTTATTATTAAAAGAATTAGAGGTAAGACGGGAATGTGGGATTGGGAAAGAGCAATTTGGTTTTTTTAAGAGTGGGTAGGGGGATTGGTGTAGGAATAAAATTTTTTGTTTAACCAATTGAAAACCCCCAAATAAAAATTGTTTTTTAAAAAGGTATTTAGTTAAAGGTAGGGGTTTTTTTTGGGCAATTTTGGATTTTAGAAAAGGCATATGATAAAAATTTGGATAGGGGAGAAATTGGGGCCAGTTGTTGCAATTTACGTGGTCCCCGGGTTTTTGTTATTTCCCCGGCAATCGAAAAAATTCGCCAACTTTGAGGTTTTTTTGTAAAAAACGGGGAACCGTTTTTCATGGGTTTTGACTCTTTGGATTTTGTAGTTCCCCGGGGCGCGTACCCACGGCGTGGGGGCCGGGGCGGCAGCCGGGTCTGGCATTGTTCACCAGTGGCAAAGGGTTTCCCCTCACTTGCCCCAGCGAAATATTTTAAAAATTTTTCCATTTTTTTTTGTGCTTGCAATTTCTAAAAAATTTTTCCCATGGCTCCAAAAAAGGCTCCTAGTCCCAAACCCTTTGGGGTTTTAAAGAAGGGGGAAAAGAAATACTTTTTAATTTAAAAAAACCCATCATTAAAAACAATTGAAGTGGAAACATTTTGGGGCCCAAAAACTGCCCGGGAAATGTTTTAAGAAACCCTACACAACCTTATTTTCCCCATATGGGCCCGGGAAAAATAAAAATAAAGGTGTTTTGTGGTTCCCAAAGGGGGAGTAACTATGCTGCCCAAAAATTTGAGATCCCAATTTAGGGAAAAGAGGTTGAAAAAGTTATTTTTGGGTTTTGTGGAACTTGAAGAAACAATTAGCAGGAGATACTCTTATGACTTCGTTTATTTGTAAAAAGGGCCCTAGCATTTGAAAGAATTTTTGGGTAAAAAAAATTGCCTGAAAAATAGTGGTTAAAGTGAGTGAATTTTAAAGGCCAGAAAAAGGCGGTTTGAGAGATTTAAAAACCCCGTATTTGGCATACTTTAGTGGGGAAAAGGAAGGGGTGAGGCTGCCAGTTGGACCACAAAGGCGGCTGAAAAATATGTCCCTAAATTTTCCAGGAGTACATAGAGGCTGAAGGCCCCTTAAACCTAAACAAGTTTTTGAATTGGGGACAAAAAAACAGGCCTTTTTTTGGGAAAAAAAAAAATTGCCAAAGAGGCCCTTTTCATTACAAAAGGGGAAAAAGGAAAATTGCCGGGGACAAAAACCCCTTTTGAAGACAGGCTGACGTAATGTTTGTGCTAATGTAGGGGGGATTTCAAAGGGAAACCCTTTACTAGTGTACCTTTCGGGAAAATCCCAGAGTTTTTCGGGAAAAAAAACAATGTTATGAAGAGTAAATTGTTTTGGTTTTTTGGAAAATTAATAGAAAGGCAGGGTCATGGGGAGAAATTTTCTTTCAAATGGTTCTTGAAGTGTTTCCCCTTTGTGTAAAGGAGTATCTCCGGGGAAAAGAAATTGGATCTCAAGTGCCTGCTAGTAATGGACAATGCCCTGCTCATCCTCCAAACTTGGATGACCTAATTTTCGAGGATTTTGGGAAATTATCAAGAAAAGTTCTTGCCTCCGAAAAACCACTCCCCCCTCCAACCCATGGACCAGCGGGGTTATTGCAAATTTTAAAAAAACTCTACCAAAAGCAATTTTTTTCACAGGTGTTTTGACTTTTGCCACAGAACCACTTGCCCCTAAGGAATTTTGGAGAGAACACTTCGGGCATCCCCCTTTGGGCAAACCCTTATAGGTATGGTTTGGGGGGGGAGTGACTACCAGGATTTAAAACTCTGCCTGGGAAAATTGTGTCCAGATTTTGTGGGAAAAGGGAGGGATTTTAAAGGTTTTTGGGGACGGGGACCCTAATGAGCCTATGTCCCCTATACACAAAAAACCCCCGCACTAAAAGAGAGATTTTTTTACGACGACTTTGGGTTTCTGCCCCCCTGGCCCCATTAAACCAAAAAACATTGTCTGTTGTAAATCAATTGTGGACTGGGGAGTTCCAGGGGGTTTGGGGATGTGGGGTTTGGGGGAGGGTGGAAAAATTTGGGGGAAAACCCACAATGAAGGGGCTCACCACTGAGGAGCGAAAGGGAGCTTGCGGGGAAGGGAGCAACACATCCAGCTCGAATCTTGCTGCATAGGAGGGGAAAGGAGAGAGGGAAAAGAAGGTGCCTTTTTCAAAAATTAAAGAGATTTTTACTATGGGGGGGTAGATGGAAAGTTTTATGGAGAAAAACCATACCCTAAAAAGGTTGTTGAAGGGCCAGGTTGGCAACTTGTACAGTGCAAAGTCTTGGGCCCCATTTTGGGGAAGTGTTAAAGAGACGCCAGAAAACAAAAAAGCTCTCTGCCCCGTTTTTTTGTGAGACAGGACTCCAGTGACTCTCAAGGTGGCCCTAGTGGAAATTAAGAAAAGAGAAGGAAGCAACCCAGAAAAAGAAAATTTGGGTATCTGAGGTGGGAGGGAAAGGGGGTTTTCCCCTTTTCCAAAAAAAAACAATCCCTCTCTTCCTCCCCCGGGTCTCCCATACACGAAAAAAGAATCCCCAAATAAAGTTTAAGTATTATGTGTTAATGTTTATTCATCTTTTCCCATTGTATTGTTTATTTTAAAATGCATATTTCATTTTTAAAAAAATTTTTTTTTTTTAAAAACTTCTGGGTGTCGGGAAAGGGAAAATTAAATTTGTATTTATTTTATTTCTTAGGGGGAAAAATTGGGATTCGTAAATCGAAAATTTCTTCTATAGTAAGGGCCCCAAAGGAAGGGTTAATTACGAACAAGAGGGACCACTGTATAGGGGAATGGGTTTGGTAAGTTACAAAAATGCTGTAAAGAGTTTTTTGGGGTGTGAAGCTTGGGTTGAAAATTCCCCTGCGCCAGGGGCGGTTGGAGGCAGTGATGCCTGTCAAAGGGCAATGTGGGGTTTGTAAATATTATGAAAAAAAATTCAAAAGGGGGGAAAATTGGGGAAGTGTGGATTTAATAAAAGTATTTATTAGTCAGGGGCCCTGATGGGGTTTGTAAAGGGGGTTTTTGGTCATTTAGGGGAGAAGGGATAAAAGTAAATGACATGGAGGCTTTTTAAATCGGGTGGGGAAAAGGAAGGGGGGGTTTTAGGGGGTCGTCCTTGAAAGGGTTTGGAGGGAGGGGGTTAAGGAGGGTTTGGTGTGGGCGAGGGGGGGGGACTTCCTGCAAGGGGTGCGTGAGGGTGTTAGATGGGAGGGGTTTGTGCGAATGGTATTTTGGGACCTGGCGGGGCTTTTGGAGTGTGAGTAGGGAAAATATTTAGTAAAGGGGATTGGGGGGAAACCGGTTATTTTATACAGCTGAATTTTGAGCCCAAAAAAAGGGGAAATTTTTAAAAGGGGCCTGCATTTTTAAAGGGGGTTTTGGGATATTGGCAGTTTGGGAGTATGTTGTGTATCTTTATATGTATTACTTCTAAAATGTTGATTTGAAACACCTCTGCAAAAAAAATGATTATGTGTGAGTGAGGTTTTTAAATGTTTAAAAGATGATGAAAGTATTTTCTTTTTTTGGGGAAATTTTTTTTTTTTTTTGGGTCACCCTGCCCCGGGGGAGACGGGGCCCAAAGTGGTTAAAAAAAAAAAAAGGGGGGTCGGGTTTTGGGTGTGTAGAAAGAGGGAAGGGTTTTTCCCAGTTTAAAAATGGTTTTTAAACAGGGGGTGTGTAATGTTCCCCTGGTTTGGTTTTTAAAATATTTATAGTGGGGTTGTTTTAAAAAAAGTAAATTCTAGGGTGTTCGGGGGGGGGGTGGGGATTAATTATGGGGAATTAAATTTCAAAATTTGGGGAAATTGGGCAGCCCACTTTTTTCTGATTTATACTGTGTTTAAAGGGGGGATTCTAAAGAAAAAAAATGCCCCGGTTAGTTGGGAGGAATTTTGGGGGGTGTGTGTAAAGGTAGGGAAAATTGAAAGTGAAAATAGGGAAAAGAGTAAGGTTTATGAGGGTATCAAAAAGATTTAGATAAATAAAATTGGATATCAAAATTTGGGGGGAGGGTAGGGGGAAAAGTGAATGTTTTCAGTTAAATTTGGGGGTTGACGTGTCAGTGGTGGACTTGAAGGATGATGGTTTTAAACATGAAATTAAATTTTTTTTTTTTATTATCACATGGGCCCATTTCCCAAACCCAAAGGGAGGGTGGCCCGGAAAAAAAAAAAAAACTTTTACCATTTTTCCCCCTCCATCATGTCTTGCCGAAGGGTTTCTTTTAACCCCTACAGTTTTTTAAAAATGCCAAAATTAACACCCCCCTTCAGGTGCAGGCACTGTACTTTCCCCTTCCAGGACTCCAAAATCCCGGGGGTACCGGGTTTTCCCCGAACCCCTTCATAAAATGTTACTTTGCAAAACTCCAACAGCACGTCAAGTATTTAAAAAACCCTTTGTTCCCTTCACTCCCAAACAAACACGCCCCATGCATCCTGCTGGAAATCCAAACCCCCCCCCACACAAAAACCCCCTTTTTTCCCCCCCCCTCCAACCTTTCCCGGCCCCACCCCCACCCCGCCTTCCTTCCAATACGACTGATCACTCTTTAAGTCACTCTGTTTCGCTTCCCTTTTTCTACATGTCCCCAAAACCCCCTCAAAAACCCCCCTTTCCCCACCCCTTGGACAAAAAGTTTTGGGTTTAAACCCGTACCTCCCCCTAACTTTTCCAAAAATACGGGAATTTCTTCATTAATTCAAAACCCAATTTGGGCCCCCGGGAAAGAACATTTTTCCCCTGCCTCCAGCCTTCTCCTCGTGCAACCCTTTATCACCCATGTTACACTAAAATAAGGCTTTTGGTTTAAAAATATTTTCTCATACATTTTTATTATTTTATTTTTTTTTTTTTATTTAGTAATTTTTTTGCTTTTTTACAGAGGTACCCAAAAAAAATTTCAGGTAAAAAGCAGCTTTCCCAAAACCCCCCTTTTATGCATAGCATTAAAAGGGCTGGCTTTAAAAAAAAACTTAAGATTAAATAAGCAAAGATGAAATCAGTGATAAAAAATTTTTTGTAAAAAAAGATAATATAAAAACACAAATGGTTTTACAATGACGGTCAATGGTTGCATTCTTTTTTTGTACAAATTTGTTCGGGGAAAGGGGGTATTCTGTTAGGTAGTGTATTTTAAAAAAATAACAAATGTTTGATTGGGGGTCCTTGGTTTAAACCCTTTTTTGTGATATAATGTGAGTTTAAAATTCCTTTTTTTGCCCCAAGGGGCCAAAAATTTTTTTGTCTCCACGAAAATCCCAAATTTAAACCCCCTTCCCCTTTTTCCCTCATTTAATTTTATGATTTTTCCCCCCTTCTTTCCCTAGACCCATCCGCTTTAAAGTCCTCCCAAAAAAACTGGAATACCCTTCACCTCCTCCATTACTCTCTCCCCCCAATTGTATCCAATCTTTCCTTAACCCGATCTTTTTTATCCTCAAACCTTTCTCTTTTCCCGTTTTTCACTTTTAATTTTCTTTTTTGCCACCCCACCAAATTTATCCAAACCCAAAATTTTGCAAACTTTTCTTCAGGGAAAAACCCAAAAGCACAAATGTTTTATTTAGCAAAAAGCAACTGTGGGGCAACTTCCCCCTCTTTGTTTTGAATTTTTTTATCTTTTAATCCACACCTTTGCCCCAAAAACCCTCGATTTACTTCTTTAAAAACCCCAAACTTAAATTTTTTTAACAAACCCCGGTGCATCACACATCCTTGTCTAAGGCCTACTTTTTCTGGGAAAAATTTCCCTCTTTCCCACCCTACTTAACCCTTTGGGGCATAGAATTGATGAAAGGAAAAAAAAAAGGGGTTTAGTGATTATAGAAAGGGACATGTGGAGGCAAAAAATTTTTTCTATGGAGGGGAAAAAAGGGAATGTTTTGAAAATATAGTTGTACAACCCCCTTTTTTCTGGGTTTTGAAGCTTGGGTTGTAAAATGCTGCAGCGAGGAGGTGGGTTTGGGGGCAGGGGGATGTCCTGTCTAAGGGCAAAAGTGTGGTTTTAAAATTATGCCCGAAAAAAACAAAGGGGTGTTTGGGAAAAAATTAAAAAGGTGTGGAGTTAATAGGGAAATATTTTGTTGAGGGTTGAAAGGGGTTTTTTGAGGTGGTTTTTTGGGCCCTTTAGGGAGAAAGGGGTCAAAGTAAAATGACATGGAAGATATAAATCTGTTGGGGGGGGAAGGGGCGGGGGGGAAGGGGCATCCTGAAAAGGTTGGGGGAAAGGGGGGTTTAAAAAAAATTTGTGGGCGAGGGGGTTTTGGGGTCCCAGGGGGAAACCTGCCCTGAGTGTGTTAGATGGAGTGAATTTGGGGAGGGAATTTGGGATTTGGATGATGAGCTGTTTGGCGTGTGGAAGGGTAATATTTAGTGAAAGGGGGTTCAGGGGGGGAAAACCCGGGTTTTTTTATATAACCGGACTTGGGGTCCTGGAAATGGGAAGTACAAATGCCCGCACTCTTTAAAAGGGGGGGTGTTAATTTTTTGCAGTTTTAAAAAAATGTAGTGTAAAGCACCCCTTTTGGCAAAACTGTTGGGGCCCCGGAAGTGAAAGATGGTGAAAGTTTTTCTTTTTTCGGGCCCCTTGTTGAAAAAAAAAAAAAAATTTTATCTGCCCAAACAAAGACCCACCCCAGTAGCCTACCAGTGTTTCTGAAAATGGCACGAAGAGGTTTTAAGCATTAAGTCCCTTTGAAATTAAAAAAAGATATTTAAAAAAGAGATAAACCCTTTTAGCTGTAACCGAGGTGTTATTTGCACACAAAAAAAAGGGTTTAAAAGACTTTGTGTGACTGACTGAATGAAAAGACTGACTTATTGACTGATGAACTGACTGATGACTTACTGGAGACTTACTGTTTAATCTTGATGATTATTGAGTGACTTGATTTACTGAGTGGCCCTGACCGACTGACTTGGGTGACTTACTGAGTGACCTGAATGGGCCCTTTCTGAAGACTTTACTGAATTACTGAAAGACCCGCTTTTCTGAATGACTTTACTGACTTACTGGGAAAGGACTTTACTGACTTACTGAATGGGAAACCCGACTGGGCTTACTGAGTGTTCCCTTTTGACTTACTGAGGGATTTGAAATGATTGAAAAGACTTTTATGATCACTGAATGATTGACTGACTTTTATATGAATGACCTTTCCTGACCCTTTCTGAGCGATTGACTGTTTAAAAATATTACTGCTGAGAAAGAAAAAAGAGAATTTATTTCCATGGAATTAAAGCATGAAAACATAGATAAAACAAGGAGGGTCCAGGTTTTTTGGGTTGAGGGGGAAAGGGGGAGGAGGGGGGGAGCTGGCTCGTAACTAAAAGAAAAATGACCCAGGGACGGCTATATCTCAAAAAAACTCAAAAGTTGGGACATTGTAAGTCAAGGTTTTCCCCTGTAATTTTAAATTTCTCTTCACTGAAATTCCAATTTTTTTCTGTGGCCCATTTAAAGATTTGGTTTTTATGTCCATTTGGAGTCTTGCAGTGTCTTCCCATGGATGAAAACTGTCTTGCCATTTGGGTTTCCCTTTGGGAAAAAGAAAGAAACGATGTTGTGGCTTACTTTTTTCTTTTGTCGTATGAGGATGAAGAACGGATGGGAGTAATACAGGCCTCTCCTCACTTAAAAGGAGAGTTCCATTCCCAAACCTGTTGGTAAATGAATTCATCGCTAAGGAAAGAGCATGCTAAATTTGGGGTAGTGGGTTTGTGTAAAAACCCTCTTTGACATTGTTTTTAATGTCCTTTGCACGAATTTATAACCCTTTCTGGTATTTTTTTAAAAAGTTTTTGCCTTTGTGTACTGTATATATTTTAATTAAAAAAGGGAAAAGAGGAAATCAGCTCTAAAATACATTATTTAGGTATGCCCTACTGGTCAAAAAGAGTCCGTCGTTTAAATCCCAAAGGGGTCGGTTAAAAAAGAGTAGTCCCTAAGCGATGAGGGCGTATGATCTTTGGAACAGAGCTTTTAAATGTAGGGCCCCCCTGGCTTTACTCTGTTTACTATTACTCTTTGTGTTCCGTTTGTTAGGAAGTTATAGATCCATCTACCCACTTTTCCTGTTATTCCTTTATCACGTGACGGTACTTGTCGAAAGCTTTCACAAAGTCTATGTACACTACATTTGCATTTTGTTTGTCCTCCAGAGCATCAAAGACCATATCATAGGGGTCCAGTAGTGTGAGAGGCAGGAGCATTATTATTATTATTATAATCAAAAAGAAGTGCTAAGCCACAAGGGCTATACAGCGCTGCAGGGTAGGGAAGGAAGCGAGGGTATTGGGCGGCAGAAGGGGGGAGGGATGATCAGTAGGCTACAGAAAACAGCGGGGCAGGGGATAGTGCGGGGGTAGAGGGTAGCAAGAGATTGAGGCAGAAAGGGCTGAAGTATCATCAGAGTTTGTGAAGTAAGTCAGTTGTCAAAAAGTCAATGAGAGAGTCTGGATGAAAGGTGGGTCCATCAGTGAGAAGGGAAGGTAAAGAGAGAGCAGCGCAGTGAAGACGACGTCGGAGGTAAATTCTGTGTGCTCGTTGATAAAGTGGGCAGTCTAACAGAATGTGGCTGACCGATAATGGAACCTGACAATTCTCACAGAGAGGAGCAGGGCGCCTCTCCATGAGATAACCATGAGTAAGATGAGTATGGCCAATGCGAAGACAGGAGAGAGTAGTCTCCCAACCTCGACACTGGTGACAAGAAGACGGCCAGTAACCTATACTCGGTTTAATAGATTGAAGTTTGTTACCGAGCAGAGTAGACCAACGTTGTTGCCAACGGGTGTGAAGGTGGGTAGCTAGTGCAGCAAAATAGTCCGTAAATGGAACGCCTCTATATGAAACTGGTGGGTCATGTACTGCTGACCGCGCAGCAGTGTCTGCCTGTTCATTGCCCTGTACGTCAACATGACCAGGGACCCAACAAAAAACAATATCTTTATGCTTGAAAGAGATGCGGCGTAGCCAAAGTTGGATATGGAGGACTAAGGGGTGAGGTGCATCAAATTTCTGTATAGCCTGTAAAGCACTAAGGGAGTCTGAGACAACCTCAAATGATGACATAGGCATAGATGCAATACGGATAAGTGCTGCAAGAATGGCATACAATTCAGCAATAAAGATATTAGCCGAAGATAGTAAATGGCCTCATACGACGCTGTCCGGAAACACTGCTGCGAATCCTATGCCGTCAGAAGACTTAGAACCATCTGTGTACATTGCAATGGCATGAGAATGAGAGTGGAAGTGGTCAAGAAAAAAGAGAGCAGGAAGCTACCATAGACAGTTGGGCTTTCGAGCAAGGGAGTGAGAAAGAACAGACTCGAACAGCTGGAACTTCCCAGGGGGGTAGGGAAAAGTGAGATGCTACATGAACATAGAGAGGGTGGTAATTGAAGAGAAGACAAGAGCAAATGTAGGCGAAGGGAGAAGGGACGGAGCAAACAGGGGCGGCGAACAAATAAATAATGTCTACTAATATCGGTGACCATTCTATAAATGGAAGAACTGCGGAGATCATGAGAGCGTACATAGTAGCGAAGGCAATGGGCATCATGGCGATCGGATAAGGATGGAAAGTTCGCTTCTGCATAGAGACTCTCAACAGGGGAAGAGCGAAAAGCACCAGGGCATAAACGTAATCCTTGGTGATGAATGGGGTTAAGGCTAGAAAGAGTAGCAGGAGAGGCAACTGAATAGATCTGGTCACCATAATCAAGTTTCGATAAAATGAGGGTGGAATGTAGGCGAAGGAGAGTTCGACGATCAGCTCCCCATGAAAGATGAGCAAGGGTTTTAAGAAGGTTCAGCTGGCTGTGACAAGTTGCCTTCAGAGAGGTAATGTGAGGTTTCCAGGATAACCTACGGTCAAAGAGGAGGCCTAGAAATTTGACTGTATCACGTTCAGGGATACGGGAGCCATAGAGGTACAAAGGATGATCGGAGATGACAGAGCGTCTAGCAAAAGTAATTTGGTGAGTTTTGGTACTGGAAAATTTAAACCCATGTGTGGTGGTCCAATTGGAAACACGGTCGACCTCATGTTGGAGAGAAACTGTAATGAGGTGACAGTCAGCGCCTGCACATGCAATAGCGAAGTCATCAACATAGAGTGTTGACCAAATATTGGATGGAAGAACAGAGGCCAAATCATTTATAGCAAGGAGAAAAAGTGTTGTGTTCAGAACACATCCCCGGGGGAACCTTCAGCTTGGATAAAGTCTGGGGAGAGCACTTTATTAACCCGAACACGGAAATGTCTGTCGGTTAAAAAGTTCTTAAGGAAGGATGGTAGATTGCCTCGAAGCTAAGGAGTGGGCTTGGCCAAATATTATACCTCCAAGTTGTGTCTTATGCTTCTCAAGGTCGAAAAATATGGCAATAACTAAGTGGTTATTCGAAAAGGGCATTACGAACACACGTTCCAAGGGGTAGTAAGGGGTTTCTATGTAGAACGGCCCTTACAAAAGCCATATTGATGAGTGCAGAGATGTTGTGTGTCTGTAAATACCACACTAAAATCTATTTACCAGGCGTTCCATCGCTTTGCAAACTGCACTGGTAAGAGCAATGGGACGATAGTGGGAGGCTTCATGTCCCGTAGTACCCAGTTTGTGGAAAGGGAGAACAATGGCAGATTTCCACAGCTGTGGAAGAACTCCCTGTGACCAAATAAGATTGAAAAGGCATAATAGGACTGCAAGGGCTGACTGATGTAAATGTTGTATCATACGAATATGAATGTCGTCAGGCCCAGCTGCCGATGATCGGCAAACTGAGAGTATTGCCTCCAGTTCCTGGAGTGTAAAAGGCACATTACAGTGGACCCCCGCATACCGCACGCATCGCATACCATACAATCCACATACCGCTCGCTTTTTTCGCAAAAATTTTGCCTCGCATACCGCCCAAAAACCCGCTCACCGCCCTTCGTCCGAGATGCGTCCAATGTGCGGCCTGAGCCACACTCACATGTTCCGCCGGTGGCATTGTTTACCAGCCAGCCTCCGCGGTAACATCCAAGCATACAATCGGAACATTTCGTATTATTACAGTGTTTTTGGTGATTTTTTCTGGAAAATAAGTGACCATGGGCCCCAAGAAAGCTTCTAGTGCCAACCCTACACCAATAAGGTGAGAATTACTATAGAGATGAAGAAAAAGATCATTGATAAGTATGAAAGTGGAGTGCGTGTCTCCGAGCTGGCCAGGTTGTTATAATAAACCCCCAAACAACCCATCGCTACTATTGGGGTACAGCTGCTGCTGTACCCCCTCAGCTGCTGCTGCACTGTCAACTGCTGCTGCACTGTCAGCTGCTGCTGCTTTGTACCACCGTCAGGCCCGCTGCTGCTGGCCCGGGGGCAAATCCCCTTCTTGGGGCCGTGTTGATCGGCTGCTTTGACTTACACCGTTGCCTGCTGCGTAGGACCCGTTAGCGCTGGTGTGGGTGATCCTGGGGGCAAATAGGCCCAAAGGTTGCGCCCCGTGGCATGTTTGCTGGGTCTGGGGCCCACCCCGGGGTTTTGCGTTTCTTACATCGTTTTTTTTGCTGCTGCTGTAGCATCGTCTGCTGCTGCTGTAGCATCTCTGCTGCTGCTGTGCATGTCTGCTGGCTGTAAGCACCCCGTTGTTGGTTTTGGCTTAATTGAGGGAATTTCCAAGAAACAATTAACCCCAGAGGATTTGCCACCCAGGATAACCCAAAAAAGTCAGTGTCATCGAAAGACTGTCTAACTTTTTCCATTGGGGTCCTTAATCTTGTCTCCCAGGATGCAACCCACACCAGTCGACTAACCCCCAGGTGAACAGGGAAAAATCCCTGGAACTAGTGCTCATATTGGTGAATTTTAAAAGCCAGCAAAGGTTGGTTTGAGAGATTTAAGAATCTAGTGGCTTTACACAGTGTGATAAGGCCTGTTCTGGAAGAAAATGCCAAACAGGACCTACAGTACTCAGGAGGAAAAGGGACTCCCAGGACACGTGTCTCATCAGTCATTGCTGCATCTTCAATAAAAGGGGTCATTTATTCTTCATTTAGTAGAGTAGTACATGCACAATATATATTGTGCATGTACTACTCTACTATTGTGCATGTATCCTTCTCTTTGTGTGTAGGAAAATGTATATTTCATGTGGTAAAATTTTTTTCATACTTTTGGGTGTCTTGCACGGATTAATTTGATTTCCATTATTTCTTATGGGGAAAATTCATTCGCATACCGAACATTTCGCATAACAATCAGCCCTCTTGCACGGATTAAAGTCGCTATGAAGGGGTCCACTGTATACTGCTCTTCTCTGAGAGAAGAAAAGTCCAAGGGAGCTAACTCTCTGGCAGACTTTGAGGAAAGAAACGAGGGGCATAGATGGAGCCACTGAGAAATACGGACCAGATGATTGCCAATTTCATTGGCAACATTTGCTATATCAACACCGGCAACCCGCAGAACCGGAGCCGGGTCAGGAGAATATTTACCACTCAGTTTTCGTACTTTTTTCCAGACTGCACTCATAGAGGAAGCAGAGGTGATGGTGGAGACATAATCTCACCAGCAAGTGCGTTTAGCGTCACGGATGACACGGCGAGCGATCGCACACTTCTGCTTAAAATCAAGAAGTCTCCCCGTGGTTCTACTGTACCGGTACCTGCCCCACACAGTGCGTTTCAAACGTACTGCACGAGCACAAGCAGGAGACCACCAAGGCACGCATTTTGAGAATTTCCCTGCCTGAAGTTTGGGGTATAAAATGAGAAGCTGCGGTTAAACGGAGGACGAGAGGGGTTTGTAAAAGCTCATAAAATGTGGACGAAGAAGGAACCTCACTAAAAACGTTAGTTGTGAGAAAAGGGTTTTCCAATTTGCCTGATCAAATTTGCCAGCGTGGGTTACAAAGAGGTGGTGAATATGAAGGGGAAGTAAGAATGATTGGGAAATGATCGCTGTCATGTAAATCTGGGGAGAAAAGACCAGGTGAAGTCTAATGCGGTGGAGGAAAAGCAGACTGAGGATCGATGCAAGAGAAAGTATGAGTCCGAGGGTCAAAATGGGTGCGAGTAACCCGCATTTAAAACATGGAGGGGGTGGGTTGCAAGAAAAGCCTCTAAAATGAATGCCCGGGAATCACAGTGAGACGATCCCCCGAGGAAATGAGGGCATTAAAATAGCCAGTAACAGAAGTGGTGGCAGTAATGGGCGAAACAAAAAATTCAATATCTGGGATAGATAATGCCCGAGAAGAGGAGAGAGAACAAAGAACAGAGTGTATACTACCTATGCAAGTGGTACAGGCTGTTGTGTAATGCAGCAAAGTTCGAACAAATAGCTGATGGTACGGAATACAGTGCGTAGAAGGGAAAGGGGACTTTCATTAAAGGTCCCATCAGGAAAAAGGGTTTTGAAGAATACAAAACATTATAGCCTTTAGATAGGATAGATTAACGGCAAGAGTGTAATTTTGGTTCCTGTAAGCAAACACCAACAGGGGAAAACTGGGAGAGCAACATCTGAAGCTCACCCCGATTACCCCTGAGGCCGCGAATATTCCACTGTAAATAGGCCATGATTGGCAATGATAAAGATACCTGAAATCTGCAGGTAAGGGTACCTACGGACTAGAAGGGTTAGAAAAGTCCACATGCTGTGGAAAAGGAAAAGGTTCAAGTAGCGAAGGAATGGTGCGTTGTGAAGAAAGGAGTTGCGCAGATCGAGAAGAGGAAAGAGAAGGAACAGAGGGTGGGTCAGTGTCCATTGATGGTTTGGTCTCTGCAATATATTCAGAGATTGCTTCAAGTGTTTTGGAGTTCAGAGACGTCATATGGGAGACAATATTGGAGATGGAAGGAGGAGGAGTTTGAGTAAAGATCGGATCTGTAATGGACTGTACTAAGGTAGGGGGGGCAAAAGGGTGGAGGGAACTGGAGAAATGTGGGAGGGGACAGAAGAGGCAGAAACCTGGGAGGTGGCAGAAGAGGAAGAAACTTGGGAGGGGACAGGGGAGGAAGGCACAGTATGAGGAGGAGGATGAACCTCCACACTTGTAACAGAGCCAGTGAAAGGGGAAGACTCAAGTACAGAGACCAGGAAGGTAAAATGTGGAGGTGGATGATGGGAAGGAGAGGTTAAAGGAGATTTTTTGGGCCTCTGAGAAGTAGAGGGACGATTGGGAGGAGGTGTTGTACGAGGTCTGTGGGGTTTGTGAGGGAGGACACGAAGAAGTGAGGACAGACTGAGGCGTTGAAGTAGGGACGTCTGAGCCCAGGACAGCGAAAGAATTAGATACAGGAGTGACTATGGGACTGGCAACCGCAGAGGAGGCTGCAGATGTGACCCCAGAAGTGAGGGGACGCTTTGAAACATGAGAATAAGAAACACGGGGTAGTCTCCCTTGAAGGCGGAGATGAGAAACTGCCATAGCATAAGGGAGACCTTCTGCCTCTTTGAGGCAACGAATTTCCTGCTCATTTAAGTAGACTTGGCAATGGCAAGAGTACGAAGGGTGAGCCTCATGACAATTAAGGCAAGAGGGAGTTCTACTGCAAGACGTATTAGAATGGTCATCGGCACCACAGACTGGGCATTCAGCTATAGATCTTCAATATTTTGCTGGGTGGCCAAATCGCCAGCAATTCCTACACTGCTGCAGTGTAGGGATCACCTTCCGAACTTGTAACCGATGTCCTGCTACATAAACAGAGGATGGGAGTTCACGGCTGTCAAAAGTTAAACGAGCCACATTGCAAGGGTATCGTCTTCGCCCGCTGGCAGGAAGAACATAAGTGTCTACCTTGAGAATTGGGAGATCTTGGAGTTCCAGCTGTTCGAGAATGTCAGTGCCACATGTCTGGAAATTCTGTTGGACTATGGTATGGGGCAGAATAACAGTACCACTACAAGAATTGAGGGAATGATGTTTTTCGAGAGTGATAGGAATAGTATCGATATGTGAAAGAAGAGAAAGATCATGAGCTTGGGTAGAATTCTGGACTGTGATGATGTGCGTACCACTCTTAACCCTTTCAGGGTCCGTCCCGTAGATCTACGGCTGGTCGGTGAATGTCCAAACTGTAGATCTACGCCAAAATTCTAGCGCCGTCAAATTTAGCACGAAAGCGCTCATAGGCCTACATATGAGAGAATGGGTCTGCGCCGTGGGTGTGCGCCATAAACAAAAAATCTAGGCGCCTGCATAGCATTGTGGGAACGCCGGCTCAGTCACCCTTGTTCACCATGTCTCGTCGCAAGTCAGCTCTCGCTCCCCGGAAAATTGGGACTCTCCTCTTCCTGTCTGATAGTTCTGACACTGATGGAAGTGGAAATGAAGACGAATTCTACGGCTTTGATAAGTTAGTGACCGAAAATAATGACCAGGATATCGATAATAGTGCAGAAAACCCCGACGATCCTCGACCTTCTACCTCTGGTGTGGGCACTCGTGACTCACGGTCGGGTGTTCCTAAACGTAAGAGAAAACTAATATTTTCCCGTGGCCTGGCCTCTGACTTCAGTAATGACGATGATTCTGACGTGGATTGTGATTTTATTGCGCTCGACGATCATTCGAGTAGTGATAGTGAGGAAACATATTCACCAGTGAAGCGTCGGTATGTTCGCCGCCGCATGCGTCGGGTAGTGTACCTATGCTGTGCCCAGGGGACGGAGTTTCATCCCGGAGTACATCCCGGAGTACATCCCGTGGCCCTACACCGTTTTAGGTAGTGATAGTGAGGATGATGTGGCTACACTTGGCATGGATGGGCCACAGACATCAGTGGATGGTGTTAGTGGGGCTGGTGGTGGTAGTGGCACCGCCATGCGTGACTCGCGCTGTGCCACGCGGGAACCCACGCTGCTGATCGTCAGTTCAAGGACAAAGCGGAGCGTCACCCACCAGCCCGCCACAACCACCGTACAACCAGCCTATGATGTCCAGTATCCACAGCAAACCGTATCTGGGATTGGCAGCAAAATCCCAATTTTGTTCCCAGCCCTCACCACTTGATGACTCGCAAAGTGGAATTCTACCTACCTGTCCCTTGGAACCACGGCTAATGAACTGGAATTCTTTGAATTATTCTTTGACCAGCCATTGATGGAAATTATTGTCAGGGAAAGTTAATAAGTATTTTCAGTACACCATAGCAAATACGATCTTATCACCACAGTCAAGACTACAAGGTGGAAAAGAGACGACTGTTGCAGAAATGTATTTGCTTTTGCAACAATAATGCTTATGCCTCACGTCTATAAGCATAATATAAAAGCATACTGGTCCACAGATCGGCTAATTTGTTACCCATCCTTCAGTGAAAAATACCAGTGAACAGGTTTATCTTACTGTTACGTATGTTGCACTTCTCTGACAAAACCAGGCCTGACAGAAGAGACAGGTTATACAAGATTAGAAATGTTTTCATGTTCTCAAACAAAAGTTCAGGATATACTTTTTTTCCATTCAAGAATCTTGTAATTGACGAGTCTTTGATTTTGTTCAAAGGTAGACTGTCATTCAAGCAGTACATACGAGCAAGAGGAACCGCTTTGGTATAAAATTGTTTGTACTCTGTGATTGTGACAGTGGCCTGGTGTTGGATATTGTTGTATACACGGGTAGTAAAACATTGAAGATACCAAGATGTTATTGGGTATATCAGGTGGACGTAGTGAGAAACATGATGGCACCTTATCTTGGTAAGGGCCATACATTATATACCGATAACTGGTACACAAGCCCATTATCAGTGATTTCATGCGAGTGAACAAGACAGATGTGTGTGGCACAGTGCGTTCTAATCGTAAACATATGCCCAGGCTCAACGCAGGTGTTCGTGGTGATGACGTGCAGGTGTTTACTGCCAATGACATCATGGCATTACGGTGGTATGACAAACGAGATGTCACATTGTTGACAACCATTCACCGTAATGAAATGCAAGACAGTGGCAAAAGTTGATCGAGTGACTAATGAACGTATTCGAAAACCAGTGACAGTGATTGATTATACACAAAACATGCGCTTGGTTGTCAAAGTGTGACATGCAGATTGGTTTTGTTGACTGTGTTCGTAAGAGTTACAAGTGGTACATGAAACTTTTCTTCCATCTCATGGACATTTCAATGCTGAATGCATATAATATGTACCAAATAAGACTGGTACAGACCACCGTTATGGTGAATTTTGTTTGTTGTTGTCAGACAACTCATAATGAAGTACCAGGTAACAACACCTGCAATACAACATGGTCCTCGAATTCATCACAATATACCCAAGCGTTTGAGAAGAGAAGGTGATCATTTCATAATACAGCTTCCTTCAACTCAAAGAAATTTGCTCAGAAGAGATGCATTGTCTGTGCACAAACAAAACGACGGCAACAAAGACGCAAAGACACTCGGTTTATGTGTGAGGAATGTAAGGTGCCTCTGTGCATGGTGCCTTGTTTCAAGGAGTTCCACAAGCTCCAGCAGTTCTAAAACCATGTCCAGTGATTGTAAATATGTAAATATATGATAGAACATTAGTATTATACAATATTTGTGCATGTTTATTGTGATAAACAACAGTGGTAAACAATAATATGATAATAACTTTAGTGCGGTTATTGTGTTCAATACAGTGAATTTATATATATACATTATATACAGTATTGGTCTCTCAGGCCCCAAATGTTAGTAGGAATAGAAAAAAATTGGAAAAGAAAAGAAAAACAACTAAAACAACAAAATACAGTGGACCCCCGCATAACGATGGCATCGCATAGCGATTTTTCCGCATAACGATTACTTTTATCGCAAAATTTTTGCCCCGCATACCGATTAAAAACCCGCATACCGGTTTTCGTCCGAGACGCGTCCAATGTGCCCTCACATGTGCCGGCCGTCCCATTGTTTACCAGCCAGCCTCCGCGGTAACATCCAAGCATACACTCGGAATATTTCGTATTATTACAGTGTTTTCGGTGGTGTTTCTGGAAAATAAGTGACCATGGGCCCAAGAAAGCTTCTAGTGCCAACCCTGTGGTAAAAAGGGTGAGAATTAGTATGGAAATTAAGAAAGATTTTGAAGGGTTTGGGGCTAACCCTGAGAAGCCTATGCCAGTTGTGGAATCCATTGTGCCTACTTCAAAGATTAAGGAAATGTGTGCAGAGTGGTTTGAACTGCAAACCTTATAGATGAAAATCACCCTGACACAGCTGTTGCAAGCCGTGCTTGTGACTATTTCAATGACATGTTATGGCCCATTTTAGGAAAGTCTTGAAGAAACGGGAGGTACAGGAGCTCTATGGACAGATTTGTTGTGCGACAGAGGTCCAGTGACTCTGAAGCTGGTCTAGTGGCATTAAAAGAAGAAGGGAAGTAACCCCAGAAAAGGACTTGCTACCTCAAGTCCTAATGGAAGGAGATTCCCTTCTAAACAGTAAGAAGATAATGCTCTCCCCTCTCCCATCCCATCAATCATCACCAGATCTTCAATAAAAGTAAGTGTCATGTAATTGTGCATGCCTTTTTCAGTTTGTGTGTATTAAAATTAACATTTCATGTGGTAAAAAAATTTTTTTTCATACTTTTGGGCGTCTTGCACGGATTAATTTTATTTCCATTATTTCTTATGGGGAAAATTAATTCGCATAACGATTATTTCGCCATAACGATGAGCCCTCTTGCACGGATTAAAATCGTTAACCGGGGGTCCACTGTAATATAATACGCGTATGTGGAATTCGTCGATGTTGCCGCCACCACATCATTTTTACAAACTTCTTGGCACTGTATCTCGGTAAGTACTGATCAGATTCTATTTTTTTTGTTTTATTACCTTCACAAAATATGCTCTTTAATTCTGTAAGAAAAAATAATTTTTTTTTTTTTTCAAAATTTCTTGGACACTGGTGCGTGACTTCAGATTTTGGCCTTGGACCTGAAAGGGTTAGAGCATGAAAGGAAATATCTCTACCAACATGACATAGGAGCACTTTGCCAATACTATGGTTGGAAAGATAGGCAGTAGAAGAAGTCGGTCTTAATGTAAGAATTTAGTCCACTGTGTGGTCCAAAACTGAGTGTGGAGAGGGAGTGCATGACGTGTCAGTCTTTTCTGAATAGAATGGGAAGGTAACGAAGTAACATCATTAGGAGATTGTCGTTAACATTTAGAAGTGGGACTAGAGTCGGTCCGACATGGGACGGGCCAGTGATTTGAAAAATCGCCGCACCGTAGAGGGAGAAGCCGGAAGCATAGTCAAAGGAGAGCGGAGGTTGGACAAATCGAAGGAGTCAGTGGAAGCCCGGTACATGAAGCGGGTGAGGAACAGCACCAGCAAGAGGTACAGGGGCCTTAGGAATGTCCGAAGAGTGGTCAAAAGACCGAGGCGAGGTCAAAACGGGGTGCGGCAACAATAAGGGGCCAGGGGGTAGCGGGGTCATGGATTGGGGACTCAATGGTTAGGTTACTTCTTTCTTTTGTTTTTAAGAAAAAAGAAAAGAAAGAAAATAAAATAAAAATAAAACAAAGAATAAAAAAAAGGGGGGGGGACCTGGGGAGGGATAGTTCCTAGGAAGAATGAAAGGGCTAGAATCTCCTCTCGCACCAAGAGGACCTCCGCACCGCAAGTAGCGAGACTGCAGCATGGAACCTGTGACATACCCTACCCATCATGCCAGTAAACCAGCAATCTGGGATAGCAACCTCACATCTGCCGAGCTACCTCGGTGGACAAAAGAGAGGGCGGCCGGATATCCGCCACAAAGCATACCTCCTTCGGCCACCATCCCCGGAATCCGAAAGGTGGCTTCCAGAGATACATCCGTCGCCCGAAAGACACCCAAAGCCACCCTCCGGGATACCGGAGAGGGATCGGGACATCCCCAGGCAATCCAGATTCCATGGCAAACTACGCCACTGCCAAGAACCTCAACAGAATGGGATGGACCCCGGTACCCTTTCCCCTACCTAGGAACTAGCGCGCCTGTGGGAAAAAATCCCAAAGGCCAAAAAAGAAGGGCAAAAGGGAGGGGTGGGGAGGAGGAGGAGGAAAGGAAAAAGGGTCGGATGGGGAGGATGGGAGAGGGAAGGGGGGATTGGGGGGTAATTAGGTTCGGTCTGAGGAAGGAGACCGACAGGTCTAATTCCTCAGACCAAGAGCCTCTTCACCACGCCAAGGAGCCCCCCTTGAAGAGGGTGGCAGGAGCAGCCTGCTCTAAGCCCGTGCTGCCCTGAGTTGTGTAACTGATGGGTATATAGATGAGTGGCAATTTTGCTTCTTAGAACCCTTTCAAAGATTTTTATATTGTGGGACATTAGTGCTATTGGGCTGTAATTCTTTGCAAATGCTTTACTTCCACCTTTGTGGAGTGGGGCAATGTCTGTAGTTTTTAGTGATTGTGGGATGACCCTGTGTCCATGCTCTCTGTCTATCATGGACCAGTAGACCTCAGTACCTATCTATCATGGGCCACTAGATCTCAGGACCTACCAATCATGGACCAGTTGATTTCAGGACCTATGTATCATGACCACTAGGCCTCAGGGCTATCTATCATGAACAGTAAACCTCAGGACATATCTATCATGGACCAGTAGACCTCATTACTGTCTATCATGGACCAGTAGACCTCATTACTGTCTATCATGGACCAGTAGACCTCAGTACTGTCTATCATGGACCAGTAGACCTCGGTACTGTCTATCATGGACCAGTAGACCTCGGTACTGTCTATCATGGACCAGTAGACCTCAGTACTGTCTATCATGGACCAGTAGACCTCAGTACTGTCTATCATGGACCAGTAGACCTCAGTACTGTCTATCATGGACCAGTAGACCTCAGTACTGTCTATCATGGACCAGTAGACCTCAGTACTGTCTATCATGGACAGTAGAGAACCAATGATCACCAATGTTACTTATGTTAATTGCCTATATGAGGCTAATTAAGAGTTAGTTTCTTCCATTACTCTTTAATAAGGATAATATTAATACTTCATATCCAAACATTATTTACAAGTCTATCTTGTGAGGCAGAGAACAGAATGTCATTTATTTTGTGTGGGGAGGCAATAGATTTTATCTATCTTGTGTGGGGAGGCAATAGAATGTTATCTATCTTGTGTGGGGAGGCAATAGAATGTTATCTATCTTGTGTGGGGAGGCAATAGAATGTTATCTATCTTATGTGGGGAGGCAATAAAATGTTATCTATCTTGTGTGGGGAGGCAATAGAATGTTATCTATCTTGTGTGGGGAGGCAATAGAATGTTATCTATCTTGTGTGGGGAGGCAATAGAATGTTATCTATCTTGTGTGGGGAGGCAATAGAATGTTATCTATCTTATGTGGGGAAGCAATAGAACGTTATCTATCTTGTGTGGGGAGGCAATAGAATGTTATCTATCTTGTGTGGGGAGACAATAGAATGTTATCTATCTTGTGTGGGGAGGCAATAGAATGTCATCTATCTTGTGAGGGAGCAGTAGAATGTCATCTATCTCATAAAATGCACTAGATTTCCTCTAAACAAATAGCACTGCATCCATCTTCCAAACTGATGGAAGTCTGTTCGTCATGTGACGAAAGCAACAGACTTCCATCTATCTCCTAAGAAATGAAATAGATCTCCATCTAGTGTGCAAAAAGGGCCAGTAGATGTTCATTTAGTGAAGATCCAGGAGAAGATAGAAGGCAGGTGTCCCGGTCCGCTTGATCCATCAGGCTGTCCTGTCAAGCAAAGTACACAATTATTTTAGCAGTTTATATATTCTATATCTACTATATAAAATACTTAGAGATCCCTATATCTGTTATATAATCTAGCCAGATCACTATATCTGCTATATAATCCAGTTAATCACTATATCTGCTACATGATCTCCCGCTTACATTAATATTAACCCTTTCAGGGTCCAAGACCAAATCTGAAGTGGTGCCCAGTGTCCAAGAATTTTCAAAAAAAAAATTTGATATTTTTTCTTATGAAATGGTAAAGAATCTTTTTGTGAAGGTAATAAAACAAAAAGTACGAAATTTGATGGAAAATTTATGAAATTATGCTCTCGCGAATTTTGATGTGTCAGCGATATTTACGAATCGGCGATTTTGCCGACATTGACTCCCATTTTAGGCAATTACATTATTCCAGTAAACCAAATTCTTAGCTATTTCACTAGTATTACTTCTATTCTATCGATTGAGCACAAGAAATCAGCAAGTCAACTGTTTCAACTACAAATTAAGTGATCAGAAATTGTTAATTTGGCCAATTTAACACCAAAGTTAAAAATATTCCAATTTCAAAATAGGGTCCAGAATAAACAATGTAGGTATTCCTGGAACTAAACTAACATTTCCTCTTTTCCCATTAGTTATGTTTTGAGGCTTTACAAATAAATTCCATTTTGATTTTTTATTCACATAATAAAATTTTATTCACACCAAAAATTGAAGATTTACTGTTTATGCAATACTGTAATAATTGTTTTAAAATCATCACCATATTTGTGAATGTATATTAGCCCCACCAGCTGGCGTGTATTGGGACGTGTGAGGTCGTTTGTTTACTCTTGAATATAGGCAAAAATTTAACATTTCTGCTATTTTGGGAGCTCAGTTTCAAGATTTCCAGTGCTAAAACTTTCAAATTTCATCTTATTTCGTAATATGTCTCCATTCTATCAATTGGACCAAGAAACGCAAAACAACTATAAAAACATACGAAAAAAACACTGCAAAATCGCTGTTTTAATCAAAAAATTCATGATTTCAGTTTTTTTCATTATAAACAGTGTGCTGCAGGATTGTTTTATGTGGTGCACCATACCACATAGTGTATTCTCTCATATTAGGCCAAATTTTACCACTCACAGTTTATCAGAGGAGCTGGTCATGACGTAGATCTAGGGTTTGGACCCTGAACGTAAAGCCGAAAGATCTACGGGACGGACCCTGAAAGGGTTAATATTTAACATTTTTCTCCATGGGGAAGTGGAACAAAATTCTTCCTACGTTGTGAGGTAGTCCAGCTGGGCTTGTGAGGTCTCTGGGGAGACCTAATTTAACCAATTATATGGTCACCCCCTTGCCTTGGCAAACGTCTGTTAGCCACGCCCAGTCTGAGGTCTTTTGTTCTTGACGCCTCAGACCAGGTGTCAGGGGCGTACAGTGGTTGTGGAGGGGGCTTGGACCACCATAAAAGCCCAAGGAAGAACATGATCAGGAGATTCGAGCGGAGCTGCTGTGGGTGCAGAGCTCCTGAGCAGAGACTTCGAGCGGAGCTGCTGCTGGGGTGCAGGGCTCGGGAGAAGGCTGCTGAAGTCTCGGAGGGAGACTGTTGGAGGCATGGGCAGAGTACTGGCTTTGGGGCAGTACTCGTGCTGTGTTGGTCTTGGGACCTGTGGCTTAGTTCCTGTGATGAACTGCCCCCTGAACTACATTGTAAGTTATATTCTGTTTCGCCAAGCTAATTGTTTCCCTTTTCTCATGCTTATGTGTACACCCCATTTATCTAAACCCCAATGTACTCCCGTTTCCCCAAAAATATTATTGTACAAGGACTTAATAATAAACTGTGTTTGAGTAGAATAGT
Organism: Cherax quadricarinatus; assembly: GCF_026875155.1. Lineage (NCBI taxonomy): Eukaryota > Metazoa > Arthropoda > Malacostraca > Decapoda > Parastacidae > Cherax > Cherax quadricarinatus. The sequence goes on from NC_069404.1 coordinate 48,136,742, forward strand.
AATATTCACTGTCCCCGTTATTTGCTATTCCTATTTCTTATATTTTTATTTGTTGATATATGAGTGAAGAGTGGGCGAGGCATATGTTAGTGAGTAGTGTAGAGTTAATGAGAGTGTCGTGGTGGTCACCCCTGACCCGTCATTACCTACCTACCTCCCCTAATCATCTCACTCTACACCGCGCCTGCCTCCCCCCTGCCTACATAATCCCTTACTCCCATTACCCCCCTACCTGAAACGTAAGTCATGCATGTTTGTAAGAGGCGACTAAGATGCCGGGAGCAAGGGGCTAGTAACCCCTTCTCCTGTTTTAAATTACTAAATTTTAAAAAAAGAAACTTTCATTTTTCTTTTTGGGCTGCCCTGCCTTGTTTGGGGTACTGCTGGTTTGTTGAAAGTGATGATTAAAAATTTTATACATGCTATAAATGCTATTTCCTATGTGATCTGGTTAGACTGCTATACCTGCTATGTGATCTGGTTAGATGCTATACCTGCTATGTGATGTGGTTAGATTGCTATACCTATGTGATTTTGGTTTTGATTGCTATACCTGCTATATAATCTGGGTTAGATCACTATACCTGCTATGTGATCTGGTTAGATCGCGATACCTGCTATGGTTTTGGTTAGATTGCTACACCTGCTATGTGATCTGGTTGATTGTTATACCTGCTATGTGATCTGGTTAGATCGTTATGCCTGCTATGTGATCTGGTTAGTTTCATTATGTTGGCTATTCCTCCTGGCAGATTTGTGAAATAACTTTGTTTTTTCAACTTTTCCATTATAGAAAGCACCTGAGGGAAGTAAAGGAGTTGAGTAAAAGGCCTCAGGCATTTTTTTTATTAACACACTGGCCGTCTCCCACCAAGGTAGGGTGACCCGGAAAAAGAAAAACTTTCACCATCATTCACTTTACCCACTGTCTTGCCAGAGGCTTGCTACACTACAGTCTAAAACTGCAACATTAACACCCCTCTTTCAGAGTGCAGATGCTGTACTTCCCATCTCCAGGACTCAAGTCCGGCCTGCAGTTTCCCTGAATTCTTATAAATGTTACTTGCTCACACTCCAACAGTACATAAAGGGTCCTAAAAACCATTCCCCCTCCATTCGCTCCTATCTAACACTCTCACGCATGCTTTCTGCAAGTCAAGCCCCTCTCACACAAAATCTCCTTTACCCCCACCCTCCAAACTTTCCTAGGCCGACCCTACTCTGCCCCCCCTCCACTACAGATTTATACATTCTTGAAATCATTCTATTTTTTTCCACCCACTCTACATGTCCAAACCACCTTAACCCTTCATCAGCCCTCTGGATAATAGTTTCGGAAATCCCGCACCCCTAATAATTTCCCAAACTATGAATTCTCTGTTTTAAATATTCACACCACATATTACCCTCAGACACGACATCTCCACTGCCCCCAGCCTTCTCCATGTTGCAACATTCCCCACCCATACTCACACCCCATACAAGGCATTGGTATAACTATACTCTCATTCATTCCCTCTTCGCTTCCAAGGAAAAAGTTCTTCATCTACACAGACTCGTAAGTGCACCACTCACCTTTCTCCCCTCATCAATTTATGAGTCACCTCATCTTCATAGACCCAATTTGCTGACCATCCACTCCTAAATATCTGAATATTGATAACTCTCACTTTGTGTTGATTCTTTATCTTTTAAACCTAAACTCACTATGCAACTTTATCGACATGATGTGCTTGGGGTATGTTGTACAATTCTCTCTGCTTGTTCAACTCTCGGTAATAACCCCCAGGTACCTATAGTTGTGTGCAAATTAATTGGGACAGGAGCAGTGGTGGCTGTAGTGCAGTAAATACCTATACTATCGTACAGCATCAAACTTTTATTTTTAATAATTTATTCTGTTTCAACAAAAAAATAAAAAATTCCCTTATAAATACATTGAAAACAACTTTACAACAGATTTTTCCTGTAATATATTTGTCAGTTGCAAATTATTTTAGCATAAGGTTGAAGTCACACATCCTGCAGTGAGCATCTGGGGGGGACGCGCTCTGCGGCTGACTGAATCGTACAGAGTGAACCTACACTGAAACATATGGGAGATTATAAATTAACCACATTCAGATAGATAGAAAAAATGCAAGTATTTCCTGTGTTTGGGACTTTCATCAGGTGATAGTAAAAGAGTTGGAAGGAAGAGCATGATGAGGGTCTCAAGCAGACTGGAAATATTGTGTTTTTTCTGCACTGTTAAATGTGGGTTTTCTGTATGATTCCAGATGTTCCTTGTCTAAAAACCCTACAAAGATTCCAGAGGTTCCTTGTTCTAACAACCACTACAATGATTCCAGATGTTTTTGTCTAACAACCACTACAATGATTTCCAGATTTTTCCTTGTCTAACAACCACGACAAACAAATTTCCCGATGTTCCTTGTCTAACAACCACTACAATGATTCCAGATGTTCCCTTTTCTAACAACACTACAATGATTTCCAGATGTTCCTTGTCTAACAACCACTACAATGATTCCACATGTTCCTTGTCTGTCTTAACAAACACTACACACTTCCAGATGTTCATTGTCTGTCTAACAACCACTATGATGATTCCAGATGTACTAGGTCTGTCTACCAACCACTACAATGATTCCAGATGTTCACTGTCTAACACCACTAAAATGATTCCAGAGGTTCCTTGTCTAACAACCACTTCAATGATTCCCCGATGTTCCTTGTCTTAAAAACCACTACAATGATTCCAGATGTTCCTTGTCTAACAACCACTACAATGATTCCAATGTTTCCTTGTCTAACAACCACTACAATGATTCCAGATGTTCCTTGTCTAACAACCACTACAATGATTCCAGAGTTCCTTGTCAAACAACCACTACAAACATTCCCGATGTTCCTGTCTAACAACCACTACAATGATTCCAGATGTTCCTTATCTAAAAAACCACTACAAACATTCCAGATGTTCCTTGTCTAACAACCACTACAATGATTCCAGATGTTCCTGTCTGTTGTCTGCCTAACAATCACTACAATGATTCCCGTGTTCCTTGTCTAACAACCACTACAATGATTCCAGATGTTCCTTGTCTAACAACCACTACAAAACATTCCAGATGTTCCTTGTCTAACAACCACTGCTATGATTCCAGATGTTCCTTGTCTAACAACCACTACAATGATTCCAGATGTTCCTTGTCTAACGACACTACAATGATTCCAGATGTTCCTTGCCTAACAACCACTACAAACATTCCAGATGTTCCTTGTCTAACAACCACTGCAATGATTCCAGATGTTCCTTGTCTAACAACCACTACAATGATTCCAGATGTTCCTCGTCTAACAACCACTACAATGATTCCAGATGTTCCTTGTCTAGCAACCACCACAAACTTCCAGATGTTCCTTGTCTAACCACTAAATGATTCCAGATATTCCTTGTCTAACAACCACTACAATGATTCCAGATGTTCCTTGTTAATAACCACTACAACCATTTATATGCATTTATAAATGCATATAAATGCCAGACAACAAGTTTACACTAAAATATATTAAGTTAGTAATAGAACCAGGCATTAAAAAACACAATAAAAAGTTAAATACATACACAAACATTCATTACTTTTCTTAAATATTTGTAATCTTAATGTAGGGCGAGAGGTGAGTAGTACTTATTTGTAGGAAGTCAGTGTAGGTAGCACTGGCTCCCTGTCTCATACTTAATATATGATATTTAAAACAGCCAAAGAGTTAAAATACACATGCAGTACACTCATTATTTACCTTAAAAAAGTGTAGTCTTAATGTAGGAAGAGAGGTGAGTAGTATTTATTTGTATGAAGTCAGTGTAGGTAGCCAATAGGTGTAGTTGGTAGGTGTAGCCTGCCTGGGCTATGCCTACCGGATACCTACACTGTGGCACAGAGCCATATTTTAGCATCGACATACCTTGTTCACTGAATTTAATCGTTTGTAACAACTACCTTTACATGCCATCATCATAAACGAAGGGAGAAGTAATGAATAATTCATGCCGAAAAATTGTAAACAAAGCGGAGTGGGGGAGTGGCTGGGCCAAATGCAGATTCATACATGTTTTCTCTGGTGCCTGACCAGAGAAAATGTAATGTTGTCCCTCTGCCGGCTACCACACAGGTCCACAAGTATTATTATCAGAGCACATATGAAATATGCAATAAATGCCAGACAACAAGTTTACACTAACTTATATTAAGTTAGCAATAGAAATAGGCATTAAAACACAAAAAAAAGGAAAGATACACCAGAAAATGTTATTACTTACTTTAATAAGTGGACCTTGACAACGATGGCTCGATTAACGAAAAATCTGATAGCGAAAATTTTTAACGAAAAAAATTTTGCCTCGACTAGCACTTAAAAAACCCGACCAGCGCTATTTTTTCTGTACTAGCATCCATTTTGGCCTGAGGCGCCTCATTGTCCCTTTTGGGGACGTGTTTACAAGCCAGCCCGCCAGCGGTTGCTTCCAAAATAAACTGGAACATTTTATTTATCACGCCCCTTTTTTGTGTTTTACCCGCAAATAAAACCCATGGGCCCAAGAAAACCCTTTTAGTGCCAAACCCCACGCAAAAAAGGGGGAGAATTATATGGGGATGGGGAAAAAGGGCATTGATAATATGAAAAATGGGGCGTTATCTGGTGGTCAGGGTTTTATAAAAAACCCCAAAAACCATCGCTATATTGGGGCAAGGGAAAAAGGAAATCAGGAGCTGTTCTTGCCCCAAAAGGTGAAAAAATGTTTTCGAAATGAGATTGCAAAATTTTAGAAGATGTTTAGAGACTTTTTTTGGTGTGGATAACGAGAAAACGATAGCAGGAGCAGCATCTTCAAGCGTCTATGTGAAAGGCTAGGAAGTTGCTGAGATTTAATTTGACAAATGCCCGCAAATAGGATGTGAGTGAATTTAAGGCCCGCAAGGTTGGTTTGAGAATTTAAAAAGCGTTAGGGCATTTTAGTGTGTAAGGGATGGTGAGGTGCCAGTTGGACCCCAAATCGGCTGAAAAATTGTGCAGGACTTCAAGGGGTCATAGACAGTGAAGGACTGAAACCTGAACAGTGTTTAATTGTGTGAAAAGGCCTGTTTTGGAGGAAAATGCCCGCAGGAGCAATTAATCAGGGGGAAAAACACTCCGGACTAAGCCTATGAAAGACAGGCTTTCTTGTTGATGTGTGCCAATGTAGTGGTGATTGCAAAGGAAATTTATTGGGGTTATCTTGAAACTCCAGAGTGTTCAGGAAAAACAATGTCCTCAAGGCTAATTTGTGTGTGCTGTGGAGGGCAAACAGTAAGGCATGGGTCACTAGGGATTTTTCTATGATGGTTACATCATGCATTTGCCCCAAAGTGAAAATTACTTAATTGAAAAGAAATTAGGGCCTTAAGTGCCTCCTGGTATTAGGACAATGCTCCTGGTCATCCTTCAGACTTGGGAGAGTGACTTTCTAGGGACATGAGCTTCATTAAGGTGAAGTTTTGCCTCCTATACCACTCCCCTCCTGCAGCCCATGGACCCCCAGGTTATTTCCAACTTCAAGAAAAATGTACACAAAAGCTATGTTTGAAAGGTGCTTTGTAGCGACCTCAGAAACTCAACTGACTCTAAGAGAGTTTTGGAAAGATCATTTTACCATCCTCAATTGTGTAAACATTATAGGTAAGGCTGGGGGGAAGTGACTAAAAGGCATTGAACTCTGCTTGGAAAAAACTGTGGCCAGAATGTGTAGAAAAAAGGGATTTTGAAGGGTTTGGGGCTAACCCTGAGATCCTATGCATTTTGGAAATCCATTGTGGCATGGGGAAGCCCCTTGGGGTTGGGGGAGGTTAGTGGGGAGGTGGGGAAAGAGTTGGTGGTGGGGGACAGTGAAGAACAACCATGATGACGCTGTCTTTTCCAGCAGAGGGACCCCTGAGGAAATGTTTGGAGGAGGGGAGAGAAAAATTAAAGAAGTCCCCTTTCAAGAAAAAGGAAATGTGTGAAAAGTGGTTTGAAGTGAAAACTTTTATGATAAAAATCCCCCTGAACCAGTACTGCAACCCGTGTGGGGGACTTTAATGACTGTTGTGAACCATTTGGGAAAAGTCATAAAGGAAGAGAGGAAAGGGGCCTCTTGGACAGATTGTTGTGCGCAGAAGAGGGCCTTGGCGGGCCTAGTGGTTTAAAAAGAAAAAGGGAAAAGTACCCAGAAAAAGACTTGCCCCTCAATGTTAAGGAAGGGGATTCCCGTTCTAAAACAACCCAATCTCCCTTTTCCCCCACCCCTCAATCATCCCCCAGTCTTCAATAAAGGAAAGTGCATGTAACTGTGCATGTAATCTTCATTTTGTGTGTTTTTAAAAATTTAATTTTCATTGGTAAAATTTTTTTTTTTTTCATAAGTGGACCCCGCTACCCTACGCACCCCTAATTTTTAAACCCCATACCGCTCGCTTTTTTTCGCAAAAATTTTGCCTGCATACCGCTCAAAAAACCCGCTCACGCTCTTCGTCCGAGACGGTCAATGTGCGCCTTAGCCAGCCTCACTGTGCTGCCCGGGGGCATTGTTTACCCGCCCGCCTCCGCGGTAAAAATCCAAGCATACAATCGGAACATTTTGTATTATTACAGTTTTTTCTGGTGATTTTATTGGAAATAATGGCCCTGGGCCCCCAAGAAAGTTTAGGGGAACCCCACAGGAATAAGGGTGAGAATTACTATAGAGATGAAGAAAGAGATCATTGATAAGGTATGAAAGTGGAGGGGTGTCGCCAACCGGGCCCGGGGTTGTACAAAAACCCAAATAAACCCCTTTTTTTTCGCGACTTTTGGGGGGAAACAGAAAGGCAACCCAAGGGGAAGTGTTTTCCCAGAGGTTTAACTGTGTTTTGGGAAACAGAGATCAAAAACGTGTTTGGAAGATGTTGAGAGACTTTTTGGTTTTGTGGTAAATGAAAAAAAATTTGCAGGAGATAGCGTTTTAAACCCCGATCATAAGCGAAAAAGGTTTTGGGAAAAGTTGATGGGATTTAATTAAAAAAATGCCTGAACTAGTGATGATGTGAGGGGAATTTTAAGGGCCCAGCAAGGTTGGTTTGGGGTTTTTTAAGAAGCTTTAGTGACATAATTTTGTGATAAGGAAAGGGGTGGGCTGCCAGTTCGGACCCCCAAAGAAAGCAAAAAAATATGTGGGGAATTCAAAAATTTAATGGGAACAGTGAAGGATAAAAACCTGAACAAGGGGTTAATTGTTTTGAAAAGGCGGGTTTTTGGAAGAAAATGCCAAGAAGGACTACATTATGAGGGGGAAAAAGGAAATTTTCCAGGACTTTAACCCTTGAAAGACGGGCCTTTATTTTGTTGAGTTTTTCCAATGCTACGGGGTAAATTGCAAAGTAAAGCCTTTTTTAGTGTATCACTTGAAACCCCCGCCCGTTCGGGAAAAGAAGAATGCCCTCAAGGGGAATTTGTGTGTTTTTTGGGGAAAGGGCCCAAACGTAAGGCAGGGGTTCATGGGGGACTTTTTCATGATGGTTACACCATGTTTTTCCCCCCCCAAATGTGAAAGATTCCCCAAAATAAAAAAAAGAAATTAAAACTTAAGTGCCTCCTGGTTTTTTGACAATCCCCTGGTCATCGTACAGACGGGGCAGAGCGCCCTTTATGGGGACATAAAAATTCATTAAGGTGAAGTTTTTGCCCCCCAAATTCCAACTCCTTCCTGCCCCATGGCCCAGCAGGTTATTGCAACTTAAAAAAAACTTTCCCACAAAAGCTCTGTTTGAAAGGTGTTTGTATTTGCCCTCGGGAAAATCAACGATCTAAGAGAGTTTTGGAGAGGGCACTTTAATATTCAATTGGGGAAAAACCCCTTTGGGTAAGGCTTTGGGAGGGAGGGGACTAAGAAGACCTAAAACTTGCTTGGAAGAAATGGGGCCCAGAATGTGTAGAAAAAAAAGGGTTTTAAAGGGGGTTTGAGGCAAACCCCTGAGAGGTTATCCCATTTGGGAAAAATCCATTTTGGTTTGGGGGAAAGCCCGGGGGGTTGGGAAAGGTTAGGGGGAAAGTTGTGGAAGAGTTGGTGGAGGGGGACAATGAAGAAACAAAACCACTGTTTGGCTGAAAAGTTCAACTTAACCCGAAGACCCCGACCTGAGGAAACGGGTTTTCCGAAGGAGGGGGAGAAAATTGAAAAAATTGCCTACTACAAAGTTTAAAAGGAAATCTGTGCAAAGGGGCTTAAAGGGAAAACCCTTCATGGTTTAAAAAATTCACCCTCCCAGCTTTTTGCCAAGCCGTGCGGTGTTTAAATTAAACACTGACAATGTTTTAAAAACACTTTAGGGAAGTCTTTAAAGGAACGAGGGGGTAAGGCCACTTTTGACAGATATGTTGTGCGAAAGAATTTCCAGTGACTCTAAAGTGGCCCTAGTGGCATTAAAAGAAAAAGGGGAAAGGGAACCCCCAAAAAGGACTGACCCCCTAAAGTTTTTAAATGGAAGGGGTTTCCCCCTTTTTAAACCCTTAACACTTCTTCCCCCCCCCACCCCCTCAACCCATCCCCCAGATTTTCAAAAAAAAGTAAGTGTCTTTGTAATTGTGCATGCCTTTTCGTTTGTTTTGTTTTAAAAATTAACTTTTCCTTTGGGGTTTAAAAAATTTTTTTTTAAATTTTTTTTGGGTTTGTTTTGAACGGTTTTAATTTGTTTTCCCATTTTTTTTTTCTTATGGGGAAATTCTTTCCCCATCCCGATCTTTTTGCAAAACCAATCAGCCCTCTTGCCGGTTAAAAAGCCCGCTTTGGGGGGGGCCCACTGTATTTTGGGTGTTTTTCCCCCGGGATTAATTTTTTTTCCCAATTATTTTTAGGGGGAAAATTAACTTGACTAATGATTTTTTAAATAACGAGGGAGCTCTCGGAAGGGTTTTAAATATCGCTGGGGGAAGGGCCCACTGTAAAATTAATATTAATGTGTGAGAGGTGAGCGGAGGGTGTTTTTTGGGAAATAAAATCAAAATTTCGACCCCATCACCTCTAACTTGGGGCATTTAAAAGGGAAAGGGCTTTTTGACCCCTCTTTTTAAATTAAAAGCAAAACCTTAGCCCCCCCATACCCAAGAGAGCAATATTTAAACGAAAGGAAAAAGGGAGAGAGAAAAACGGGGATACGGGATTTCAGACAATGAAAAGAACACAAATTTGAACGGGTTTAGTGGGCGATATTTTTGGTCGGGGCCAAAAATAAATGTGTTTTAAATATGGTCTGCTTGTAGTTCATTCAGTACTTTTGTAAGAGTTCATAAATTTTTCCCTTCACAATATTTTTTTTATTTTTTAATAATTCCCTTCAAAATTTTACAAAAAATTTTAACTTTTGTATCCCAAGTTATACAATTAGAAACAGAATAAAAAAAAAACAGAAACCCCCTTTCTCGGGCCCCAAAAACACCATTTTTAGATTTGAATGAAGTTTATTTTTATTATCATTTTTCCATAAAAAAAAAAAGCGCTAAACCCAAAAGGGTGTGAATTGCTTTAAAAAGAGTGAAGGCTTTTCGAAAAGGAAAATTATTTTTCATTTTCTGTCCGGGCCAAGGGAGAAAAAACGAAAGCCTGAAATTTGTTTTACTTGATGGTAGGTTTGCGGGTGTCCATTTTTCTATCTCTAAACATGCCAAGGTTTTGGGTTTACGTCTTGTTATTTAAATTCACTTAGGGTCAAACTAAATTCCCATGTAAAAGCATTTTATATAAAAATCCCTCTGGGTTTTCTTCAATTTTTTTACTGTTTTTGTTCTTGTTTTTTTCCCTCTTACCCCATGGGGAAGGGGAAAACAAAAATTTTTTCCTCGTAACCCCATCCCGTGTCGTAAGAGGTGAAAAAAAATGGGGGAAGAAAGGGGCCCTAGAAACCCCCTTTCCCCTTTTTAAAAATTTAACTTTTTTTTAAAAAAGAAAACTTTTTTTTTTTTTTTTTGGGCCCCCCTTGGTGGGATAGGGCCAGTTGTTAAAAAAAAACACATATACATATCTGTAGAAAACAGGAAGGGGGGTGTGGGGGGTTTGTCCTGGGAAAGGTTGGAGGGGGGGAGGGAAAAAGGTTTTTTTTTGTTGTGAAAGGTGTTTAGTTTTTCAGAAAGAGGTGTGACCCATGTTAAAAAGATAGGAGGGGATTTGGAGAAAAAATGGTTTTAAGGAGTTGGTGTTTGTTGGAGGTGGAAAAAAAAATATTTCTCAAGTGAACTTTTGGGATAAGATGAAAAATTTTCCCTAAGGGAAAAAAAAAGGGAAAAACTTTCCCCCTTTTTAAAAATTCCCCCTTTGTGCCCATGGCATTTTATGCACAGCCCACGCCCGGGGGGCACTGCTGGTTTTTGGGGTGAGGGGGCTTTCAAAATTCCTTCCTCCGCCCCGCTACTGTCCTTTGTTTTCTTGGTCTCCCCCACAAAATGAAAAATTTTAACAATTAATAAAAATTTCCCCAAAAATTTCTTTGTAAAAATATTAAACTCATTGTAAAACACTTTTTTTTTTTTTTTTTTATTATTAAAGGGCCCGATTCCCAAAAGGCGGGGGCCCGGAAAAAAAAAAAATTTTTTTCCACTATCATTCCTCCATCACTGTCTTGCCAGGGGGGTTTGCTTTAATACAGTTTTTAAACTGCAACTTTTAACCCCCCTCTTCAGAGTGCAGGCCCCCTGTATTTCCCCATCTCCAGGACTCAAGCCCGGGCCCCCCGGGTTTTCCCCTTTGAATCCCTTCATAAATTTTTATTTTTTGTCACACTCCAAAAGCAGTCAAGTTTTAAAAAAACCTTTTGGTCCCCATTCATCCTATAAAAAACGTTTCACGCATGCCTGCTAAAAAGTCGAAACCCCTCGCACAAAAAACCCTTTCCTTTCCCCCCTCCCCCCAACCCTTCCTGGGCCGCCCCCTCCCCCGCCTTCCTTTCCACTACGGGACTGATACACTCTTGAAGTCATTTTGTTTCGCTCCCCTTTTTCTACATGTCCGAACCACCCCAACAACCCTTCCTCAGCCTCTGGGCAACAGTTTTGGTAAACCCGCCCCCTCCTAATTCCAAAATCCCCAAATTTTCGGATTATATTCACCCCCACCATTGCCCCAGACACGACAAATTTACTGCCTCCAGCCTTCTCCCCGCTGGGAAAATTCATCACCCACGGGTTCACACCCCTATAGAGCGTTGGTTTAAAAATATAAATCTCATACATTCCCTTTTTTTGGGCCCCCCAAGGGACAAAATTCTTTGTCTCCACAGGATCCCAAGGGGCACCACTCACTTTTTTTCCCTCTTTAATTTTTAGGGTTCACCTCAACTTTCTTTGACCCCTCCGCTACACGGGCCCCCTCCCCAAAAATCTGAATACGTTACCCCCTCCATACCCCTCTCCCCCAATTGTTTTTCAATCCCTTTTATCACCTAATCTTTTTGTTATCCTATAAAACCCTTTCTCTTTCCTGTATTCAACCCTTTAAAATTTTTTCTTTGCCCCCTACCCAAAATTTATCCACCAAACTCTGGGAACTTCCCCTTCAGAATTTCCCCAAAAGCACCCGTGTATCAGCAAAGAGCAAACTGTGACAAATCCCCCTTTGTGTGTGATTCTTTTATCTTTTAAAAATTTCCCCGCTCTTTGCCAAGGCCCTCGCATTTTTTTCTTTAAAAACCCCCTCTATTAAAAATATTAAACAACCCCGGGGGCATCACACATCCTTGTCAAGGGGTACTTTTACTGGGGGAAAAAATTTTTCCCTCTTTCCAAAATACTCCCAACCCTTTAGCCCCCTATCCTGTAAAAAATTTCACCTTTCTTTCAGTTTAAACCCACCTCCTACCCCCATACACTTGCCCAAAATCGCCCCATTGCCCCCCCATTTCCCCCCGCATACGCCTTTTCCAAATCCAAAAAAGCCCCCAAAAAAACCTCTTTAAACCCTTTTCCCAAAAAACTGTTCACTTTATTGTTTTACTTTAAAAAACCCCGGTCCACACACCCCTAACCCTTTTCCCAAAACCCCCTTGTTCATCTGTACCTTTTTCTCCGTTTTTACTTTTTTTCTTTCAATTTTAACTCTTTTTTTACACTTTACCAGGAAAACTCAAAAAGTTTTTCCCCCTATAATTTTTGCACTTCCCCTTTTTTTCCCTTTGCCTTTTTTACAAAGGAACTATGCATGCTCCCCTTCCCAACCCCAGGTACCTTACCCTCTTCCTACATTTATAAAAAAAAATTTCCCCCCAAAACCCCTCCAAAAAATAAAACCCCACCTGCTTTTTAAAAATTTCTTTCTTTATCCCCTCTCCCCGGGTTTCCTTACCCCCTTTTTTTTTTCCTACTGCCTCAAGAACTTCCCCCCCCTCACAATGGCCCTTTCCCCACTCCTACAAGAGTTATTCCTCCTTGCCCCTTTCACGAAATCACCCGCTTCCCTATCTTCAACAACATTTTAAAAAATTCCTCAAAAAAATTCCCCATCTTCCCAATTTCCTTAACTCTCCATTTTAAAAAACTTCCCCTTTTCCCATTTTTAAAATGAAAAAAACCATTTGTTTTTCTAGGCTTTCTTAACTTGGGTTTAAACTCCCTCCAAAACTTTTTCTTATTTTCAACAAAATTTGTTGATAAACATCTCCCCCACTCTCTCATTTTTCTCCCCTTTTTTTTCCCTTTCTACCCACTCTTTAATTCTCTCTTTTACCATTACTTTCCTCCCTTTCATCACTTCTACTTTTGTTTTAAAAAATTTATATGCTAAACCCTTTTTCCCCCCTTACTACTCTCTTTACTTACTTTCACCCAAACGCTCCCCTTTCCCCCCCCGCACCCACTTTCCTGTAACCCAAAAATTCTGCTGAAAACTTTTAAAACTACATTTTTAAACCCACCCCCTACCTCTTCGACCCCCTTTTCCCTATGCTCTATTTGCCCCTTATCCTCCAAAAGCTGTTTATATCTTACCCAAAATGCCTCCCCTTTTAGTTTATAAAACCCTTTACCTCTTCTTCCCCGTTTCTTCTATTCTCCCTTTTATCCCATCAAACCCTTTTTTTTCAGTATAGTACAACTAGAAAGTGTTTGATTTTATCTGTGGCCCCCCTTTAAACATGTAATTGAAGTCTAAATCAACGTCTTTTATCTACCAAAACATAAATCCCCAAAAAAATACTGGGATTTTGCCCACTTTTATAAACTTGTAATTTTCTTATTTATCCTCTTTTTCCTTTAAAAAATGTATTAAATATAATAAAACCCCCTTTTTATACAAAGTTCAATCAAAGGGCTCCCATTTCATTTACACCTGGGGACCCCAAACTTACCTACCCAAACCCCCTCTAAAAGTTATACTTATCCAGTAAAAACTGTAAAAAACTGAAATGCAAGAGGGTTTCCCCCTTTTCAACATTTGCTTGAGTATTTTATAAAGCAGGGGTTTCAAAATTTCGTTTCTACCCTTTGGGATTATGGGGGGAATTTTTTTCCAGGGGCTACATGCATACCTGAAACTGTAGATAGTAGTTAAAAACCCTATACATAAAAAAGTTTTTTTATTTTTCATACATACCCACGATAAAATTTAATTGTTTTTAAATTTTGCAGGTAAGTCAAAAAAAGATCACTTTTTTTATGATGGGAAGCACTTTTGCCTTTCTGAGGCTTTTTATGAACTGCCCAAAGTCAATTTTTTTTTCATGGGTACTGGGTGTACAGGAGGGGCCCCCTTATACGCAGGTTAGGTTCTGGGTTACTGCTGTACAGGAGGGCCCCACTTATACAGCAGGTTAGGTTCCAGGCTACTGCTGTACAGGAGGGCCCCACTTATACAGCAGGTTAGGTTCCAGGCTACTGCTGTACAGGAGTGTCCCACTTATACAGCATGTTAGGTTCCAGGCTACTGCTGTACAGGAGTGTCCCACTTATACAGCATGTTAGGTTCCAGGCTACTGCTGTACAGGAGTGTCCCACTTATACAGCATGTTAGGTTCCAGGCTACTGCTGTACAGGAGGGTCCCACTTATACAGCATGTTAGGTTCCAGGCTACTGCTGTACAGGAGGGCCCCACTTATACAGCAGTGTAGGTTCCAGGACTACTGCTGTACATGAGGGCCCACTTATACAGCAGGTTAGGTTCCAGGCTACTGCTGTACAGGAGGGCCCCACTTATACAGCAGGTTAGGTTTCCAGGCTACTGCTGTACATGAGGGCCCCACTTATACAGCAGGTTAGGTTCCAGGCTACTGCTGTACAGGAGGGGCCCACTTATACAGCAGGTTAGGTTCCAGGCTACTGCTGTACATGAGGGCCCCACTTATACAGCAGGTTAGGTTCCAGGCTACTGCTGTACAGGAGGGCCCCACTTATACAGCAGGTTAGGTTCCAGGCTACTGCTGTACAGGAGGGCCCCACTTATACAGCAGGTTAGGTTCCAGGCTACTGCTGTACAGGAGGGCCCACTTATACAGCAGGTTAGGTTCAGGCTACTGCTGTACAGGAGGGCCCCACTTATACAGCAGGTTAGGTTCCGGGCTACTGCTGTACAGGAGGGCCCCACTTATACAGCAGGTTAGGTTCCAGGCTATGCTGTACAGGAGGGCCCCACTTACACAGCAGGTTAGGTTCCAGGCTACTGCTGTACAGGAGGGCCCCACTTATACAGCAGGTTAGGCTCCAGGCTACTGCTGTACAGGAGGGCCCACTTATACAGCAGGTTAGGCTCCAGGCTACTGCTGTACAGGAGGGCCCACTTATACAGCAGGTTAGGCTCCAGGCTACTGCTGTACAGGAGGGCCCCACTTATACAGCAGGTTAGGTTCCAGGCTACTGCTGTACAGGAGGGCCCCACTTATACAGCAGGTTAGGTTCCAGGCTACTGCTGTACAGGAGGGCCCCACTTATACAGCAGGTTAGGTTCCGGGCTACTGCTGTACAGGAGGGCCCCACTTATACAGCAGGTTAGGTTCCAGGCTACTGCTGTACAGGAGGGCCCCACTTATACAGCAGTTAGGTTCGGGCTACTGCTGTACATAAGGGTCCCACTTATACAGCATGTTAGGTTCCAGGCTACTGCTGTACAGGAGTGTCCCACTTATACAGCATGTTAGGTTCCAGGCTACTGCTGTACAGGAGTGTCCCACTTATACAGCATGTTAGGTTCCAGGCTACTGCTGTACAGGAGTGTCCCACTTACACAGCAGGTTAGGTTCTGGGCTATGCTGTACAGGAGGGCCCCACTTATACAGCAGGTTAGGTTCCGGGCTACTGCTGTACAGGAGGGCCCCACTTATACAGCAGGTTAGGTTCCAGGCTATGCTGTACAGGAGGGCCCACTTATACAGCAGATTAGGTTCTGGCTACTGCGT